>OY992881.1:93174556-93314556 GCA_963921405.1 Cepaea hortensis | reverse complement strand
TGCGACGCTTTCCGCGCTGCGGAAAGAAATTGAGCCATATGGGATAAAAACCCGGTGCAATGCAGCCGACCCTGTCGATTGTAAGCTACTTCTTTCATTGCACCCACTCCCATACGAATCCGGATACGCCTTTGTGTGTCATCTGAATTTGCAGGTCCCCATTACCGTAAGCATAACTTTTTAGAGAGAAATCACTAGTTGTTCAGCAAAACATCAAAGGAATGTCGCCGCTTTCAATGATTTAAGTTGTTTTTTGACCTATCAAAGACATATTCCTTGGTTGGGGGTACATATAAGACGGCTGGAAAAATTTCATAACGATGCAACAGACAGTTTTCAAAATAATTGATCGTGAATGAAGGCATTCAAATCGGAACATACTATACCTGATTTGTAGAAGTTAGCAGGGCTATCGTTATCGTTAAGGCAAAAATCGGATACAAGGGAAATAACCACATATATAACACGACTTGATTTTATAATTCTACAGTTATGTCTCCTGAATACATGAGTTGTTTTGCTCAATGGCATTATTGCTTGCTTGCTTGTGTTCGTTGGCTTGAGCTCCAACGCGAAGTTCTGTATGTCGGATGAAGGCATCCTGTTGTTCAACATCAGTGTGATGTCATACAGGACATGAGGTTTGCGTGAGTAATAGAAAACTGCAGCAGAACAACCAGAAACTTGCTTGGGTCTTTTATGTGTTAGGACCATTTTGTCGGCATAAATGCAAGGAGGAATAACAAAGCTGTTTTTTTTTTTTTTTGTAGCTCGCTTGTTTTTAACTCAAGAGTAGTCCAGAGATATGCTACTATTTCTAGTGCACCGGACTGATTTTTTAATGTTGATTAGCTTTTTCTATTACCAGTGTACCTCGCCTTTAGGCGAACACATTCCGACTTCAGAGGTACTTGTCATTTACGTCCCCAAGTCAAGGACGAGAAGTCAACATTTTAGCTCAACTAACCAGTGTAGGAGTTGAACCCGCAACCTTGGTATCAGCACACGGCAAGTTTGAGAATAAGCGATCTTATCCATTCGGTCATGCCGATCTCCACAACAAACAATGACCATACATTTGGATTGTTTTCCCTCGGATATTTTCCTGGGATAATTTCCCCTCTCCCGTGTGTTGCCGGGGCCCATAAGGGAAGCAAAGAATAGCAACACTGTAGCCTACCACGCATGTCGTAAGAGGCGACTAAGGAGGCTTGATGGTTCCGTCGCCCTGCTACTGAGTGAGTGCGTGGCGCGACACTGTGAGCTGTGAGTTTCGTGTGAAATGCTTTTGAATCTGCCTGAGGTTTTTTGGAACGTGACTGCATGTTCGGAGTGATGGCAGGTGGCTATGTCCCAGAGTTGACCGGTTTTTGCCTTATGCAGAAATGCGTGGCTGCTGGGCTTCTGGTTGACTGCCACTGCCATCAGCGATGAACTGTATTTTCGTGGACTGTGTGGGTGAACATCTAGGAAACATCCAGATGGGAAAATGACTGCCGATTCCATCAGAGATGAACAGGGTGTTTCGTGGGGGACTGGTGTGATGACATTCTGGTGGCGGCATTATGCAGTGTATCTGTGCGGGCTGTTGTTTGTCGAGACTCCTGTCTTTTCCACTTTTCACATTGGGCAGTGGGGAGCGTTTTGTGTGATATTCACTGGCACAGGAACGGAGCATAATGGGGACGACCCGTTGCTGTGAAGTTGGAACTGCGACTAACTGTTTTCCTTTTGACTTGACAAAGGGAAATAATCACAAATTATACCATATTTCAGAATTTTAGCGTACAGTTATGTTTCTTGAAATACGGGTAATGTGTCAAGTCGGTGTTATTATTGTTAGTCTTCTGAGACTGTTCGTAATCTCACATACCCGCGATTGACACACAGCTGCGGGCGATTTGGCAGCAGACTGTGTTGATATTTTTACAAAATGTTATGGATGCCGGTCGTTCAGAAAGTAATGGCAAACTACTGAACGTAAACTTGCCAAGAGACCACAACAGCAAAAAATGCGGGTGTTGATTGCAATGCCCTGTAAAGGATATGCAACTAACTTTAACTTCTGATGCTGGACCGAGTTCGTTATCGAATTTAATAGGGAACTGCGCTGATAATGTCAAGAACGTGACTGAACTAGGCTTGAACTCTGGGCTTGTCGCCTGCTAAGTAAAGAAGCGATTGACCACCTGTTCCTCCGTGTATCCAGGCCTACAAAATGTGATGTCCTTATAATATCACAGATCCATAGCCAGAAACTACTTCAGGACAATTGTTTGTATGTTCTAAGACTGGCTTTATAAACAACCAAACAAGTTTAATCCTGACTTCTTGCGTCTCTATAAGCTTAAAGGGGGAAATGATGACAGATGATAATGGTAATGATTATGGCTAAGATTTTCTTGTTTGTCCTCGATAGCTTTGAATTCAAACGTAGTCCATACACGTTCTACTACCTCTAGTGCACAGGGCTGATGTTTGTATGTGGATTACCAGTGTCATGCTAATCATGATGATAATGATGACATTAAATGAGAGAGTACCCATACTGAAGTAGTGTACGTACAATTAAGTAGTTAGTATGCATTTGCCATATGTAAGCAAATAGATTTACTATTATGTTTTCATATCTAGGTTTGCTGTTTTATTATTCTTGTTTGCGATTAAATATGAATTGTGTTTAACTTAATGGCTAGTGTTTTCGCATGCCGGTCCGCAGTTATACGTTCAAACCTCTCTTGAGGCGGGATTGTATTTTATGACCAGTGCCGACACCGGTATATACGTACGTGTGTGTGTGTGTGTGTGTGTGTGTGTGTGTGTGTGTGTGTGTGTGTGCGTGCGTGCGTGCGTGCGTGTGTGTGTGTGTGTGTGTGTGCTTATATGTATGGCTGTGTAGGTATGTATTGGTAACTAAGATACGCATAATTACACCGTCATTGTATCCGACAAAACGTTTCGTCATACAACACCGTGAAGATATTGGACATTTTCAAGAGTTATCACACAGTGGTGATATGTCACGTTGTGACGATATTTCACATTGTCATGAGCTATGACACAGTAGCGAGACATAAGGTGATGTTTCAGGATATGTCTGCTATCAGAATGCCATGCGTTATCTATCACACAGTAGCGAAATAGAACACAGTGGTCTTGTGTCATGATCAATATCATACAGTAACGCGATAGAAGAAACTGGTGTACATGTCACTATGTGGTTATGAATGAATTTGCACGTACTTTCATTAAGTAAATTGTATACACATTGTGAATCTGTATTACATCATAATATTATTATTATGATGGGAGGTGCCTTGAAGAGCCATAGCAAAATAGTAGCGTTTTGCACAATGGAAAACATACTGACTAATAAAAAGATGTCAATTGCAAGGAGAAAAAGAGTGGTTAAGTTCTGCATAGAATATGTACTTTTGTAATGGATGCGAAACGTGCCAATGAGCAAACAAGCTGAAAAACATCCAATGGCCGTGGAAATGTAGCTTTTGAAGAACCTGCAAAGAATACCATGGACAGACAGAAAAATCAATCAGCAAGTCTCACATGAGGCAAATGAAAGCCGCAAGCTGTCTTCGTAGACAGTCACATTTTTTTAGGGCACGTTATGAGAAAAAATAAACTTGAGAACTTGATAACAACTGGCATGACTGAGGGAAAAATAGCAAGGGGAGGAGAGACAAGTAAAATCTTGATGGCTTGACCACATGCCATGGTCAGGACAAGAACACAGAGCTGATCCACGACTCTGGTGATCGTATAAGATGGCGAAACATGACCGCACACGCTTACAGGCATGGCACATGATGCATGGATAGTAGTAGTAGGCCTCTTTCAGTCCTGAAGGACTATAGAGTTGTGCCGCTTGGGAGGTGCCTGGCAGCACCGCTGGTGACTGTATAGTCCAATTCGAGAATGACAATCTCTGTCACAGTTTCCGCATCTGTGAGACGAGGCAAGTCCCGCAGTAAGTGACTGCTCTTTGAGCCTGTGCCGTCTCTCCTCAGTTTTTTGGATCTGATTGCGCTCAAAGAGCACCAGTCCGTTTCGTACATCTCTTCTCCAGGAGCATCTGTCTGTTGCAACTCTCTCCCACGTGTCTGGATCTATTCCAATGGTTTTCATATCTTGTTTACACACATCCCTATATCGCATTTGGGGTCTTCCGGTTGGCCTCATTCCTGTGGCTAGTTCTCCGTAAAGGAGATCTTTGGGAATACGTTCGTCCTCCATTCGAGATACGTGGCCCAACCACCGGAGGCGTCTCTGCTTGAGGAGGGTGTGCACTGTGGTAATATCTGCTCTTTCAAGCACCTGTTTGTTTGTTATGTGGTCTTTCCATGTTATGCCCAGGATACGTCTCAGACATCTTATGTGGAAGGAATTCAACTTCCTTTCCTGTCTTGAGTACAGGGTCCAGGATTCAGACCCGTAGAGTAGTGTGCTAACAACACAAGCTTTATATACTTGAGCTTTTGTACGCTCTGTTAGTCTATTATTCTCCCAAACTCTTTTAGCTAGCCTGGAAAATGTTGTGGCTGCCTTTCCAATGCGTCTGTCGATTTCTGTCTCTAATGAAAGATTATCTGATATTGTCGATCCCAGATACACAAAATCGTGGACGACTAACAATTCATAATTAGAGATTTTGATTGACGGAGGCGCATCAGCATCTTGTTCCATCACCTGTGTTTTATTTAGGCTAATGGTGAGCCCAAAGTCTTTGCAGGCGGCTGCAAAACGATCTATGAGCCTTTGGAGATCTTCTGCTGTATGAGTAGTCAGTGCTGCATCATCTGCAAAAAGTAGTTCTCTTACGCATCTTGGTCTTATTTTGGTCTTTGCCTTGAGTCTTGATGGGTTAAAAAGTTTGCCATCAGATCTTGTGTGGAGGTATATGCCTTCAGTGGCAGTCCCAAATGCTTGCCTTAAGAGAACAGCAAAGAAGATACCAAAGAGTGTAGGAGCAAGCACGCATCCCTGCTTTACTCCGCTGCTGATGCTGAATGACTGGGATGTTGAGCCGTCAAATAAAATGGTCCCCTGCATGTTTTCGTGGAATGATTTCACGAGACTAAGAAGGGTGGGTGGACATCCAACCTTTTCAAGGACCTTAAAAAGGCCGCTTCTGCTCACGAGGTCAAATGCCTTTGTGAGGTCGATGAAGGCTATATATAATGGCTTCCTCTGTTCTCTGCACTTCTCTTGGAGCTGCCGGAGTGAGAAAATCATATCGATGGTGGACCTGTTGGGTCTAAATCCGCACTGCGATTCGGGGTAGATTCTTTCAGCAAGAATGTGTAATCTTTTAAGGATTACTCTGGCAAAAATCTTGCCTGTAATGCTGAGAAGGGAAATGCCGCGATAGTTGTTGCAGTCGCTTCTGTCGCCTTTGTTTTTATAAAGGGTAACGATGTTTGCGTCTTTCATATCTTGTGGTATTGATTTTTCTCTCCAGCAGAGCTGTAATATTGCATACAGTTCTGGGATGATTGTTTCTTTGCTACATTTTAAAATTTCAGGTGGAATACTATCTTTTCCAGGTGCCTTGCCGGATTTGAGAGAGTCTAGTGCTTCGCTGATTTCTGTGAGGCAAGGTTCGTTATCCAAGGCATGCATGGCGGACTGTTGATCGATGGCTTCCAGAGCTTCTTCGCTGACAGTGTTATCCACTGAGTATAGCTCTGAGTAGTGTTCTACCCAGCGATCCATTTGTTTCGCTCGATCTTTTATGATTACCCCCTCAGTTGATCGTAAAGGGGCCATCTTATTTTTTGATGGACCGACAGCTTGCTTGATGCCCTCATACATTCCTCTTATATTTCCAGTGTCTGCACAAGTTTGAATTTGAGCAGAGAGCTGTAGCCAGTACCTGTTCGCACATCTTCTTGCCATCTGTTGTACTCTATTTCTGGCCGTTCGCAATGCCTGCAGTGTTTTCTCTAAAGGTGATGTTTTATACATCGAGAATGCATGTCTCTTTATCTCCAGGACTGGGAGCATCTCTTCAGAGTGTGCTTCAAACCAGTCAGTTGACTTAGTTTGCTTCTTGCCAAATGTTGATAGTGCTGTATTGTAGATGGTGTCGCGAAAATGACTCCATCTCTCGGTGGAATCTCCGTCTGTGGGGCCGGGCAGAGTATCCGCTAGAGCCTGCATGAATTTGTTGACCTTCTCTTTATTTTGGGTGCCACTGGTGTCAATGCGTGGTCTTCCTTCTGTTCGGCTTCTGTAGATTCTCTTGGGCTTTATCTTCACCTTGCTGGAGACGAGTGAATGGTCGGTGTCGCAGTCAGCACCATGATAGCTGCGAGTCATCCGTACATTGCGGAGGTTGCTGCGTTTAGTGAGCACCAGGTCGAGTTGATGCCAGTTCTTTGATCTGGGGTGCCTCCATGACACCTTGTGTTGAGGTTTCGTGTCAAAGAAGGTGTTGGTCACGCACAGATTATGGTGGCTGCAGAATTCCAAGAGACGTTGTCCATTGTCATTGATCTTCCCAACGCCAAACTGTCCTAGACATGAAGGCCAAGATTCGTGGTCAGAGCCAACCCTGGCATTGAAATCCCCCAGGATAAAAAGATGTTGTTTCTCTGGTGTTTCACTGACTTCTTTGCTAAGGTCGTCATAGAACTTGTCTTTAGATTCTGATGCTGCAGTTAGTGTTGGGGCGTAAACGCTTATAATACTAACTGGGCCTGCCTCTGTCTGGAGTTGGAGCTTCAATATTCTTTCAGTGCCATCACTTGGTGGTATGATGGAATTGAGCAGCTTGTTTCTGATAGCGAAGCCAACTCCATGCTCCCTGGTCTCTCCGCACGGCTTGCCATGCCAGTAGAAAGTGAAGTCCCTCTCCTTGATGCTTCCAGATTCTTGGAGTCTGGTCTCTTGCAGGGCGACAATGTCTATCCCCAGTCTTAGCAGTTCGTTGTTTATCACTGCAGTTTTGCGGGCATCCACAATCTCATTTAGATCGTCTGAGATGCCAGGGGTCATGGTTCTTACGTTCCATGTTCCCAGCCTTAGGGCCGGTTGTTTCGTTTTTTTCTTGCTGTTAGGTGTATAGATTGCGGTCCATGTGTCAGGATTTCCCCCTAAGCTCCACACACCCTCAGGAGCAGATGAACCGTGGCGAGACAACACCTTATTGACTGGGGGCTGCCCAGCTTAGGCGGGCGGTAGCTGTCTAGTGAGATACGATGATCTCTCCCACCGTCGGAAGTAGCCCCTGGCGCCTTGCTCTACGCCAATCGAGCATTAAGACTTATAACCGGCAAATGCTACTTCCCGTGTTGTGTCACCGCTTTACGCGGTGCTGAAGTGACCTCTTCAGGGCACAAGCCTGGGCAATGGAAATCGGAGAACCAGCTGTTGCCCAGTAGCAGGTTCCCCCTCTCCACGTCGCCGATGTTGACCAAGGGAAAGGCAGTAGCCAATGCAACTTGGCATCGGTGCCGTCGCAGGAGTTGCCAGAACTATGTTGTTTACAACATGGAACTGCCTTAGGGACTCCATCTCCGGATTTGTCCTCAGGGTTTACTCCCGAAGCCTTTCCCATATGGGTATACCCGCAAGGCAGCGGAGGTTTGAGATTTAGAGTTCCCTCTCTTAGAAGAGATACCAACCAAGGCTAACGAGCCTCCTCTGCATGGATAAAATACATACTAATTATATCAGTGAAGATGCATCACATATTAACGTGTATTTATCATACAAGTACAATGATCTCTCACACAATAACAGTGTATCTCTAACACGGGTACAATGATCTCTCACACAATAATAGTGTATCTCTAACACGGGTACATTTATCTCACACACTGACGAAATATCTCTCACACTGACGAAATATCTCTCACATAGTGGTGGTGTATCGTTCACTCACACCATGGCGGTAATCTTTTAATCACATGGTGAATGTGTATCTCTAACACAGTAATTGTATATCACTCACACACTGACAGGTATCTCTTTATTCAGTAACGATATATTTCTCACACAGTGACGATGATCTGTTTATAAAGTGATCATACAAGCTTCAAACACTGATAGTGACGGTATATCTCTCACACAGGCACGGTATATCTCTCACACAGTGACGGTATATCTCTCACACAGTGACGGTATATCTCTCACACTGTCATCAAGCGATGCTACAGGCATTCAGGGATAAACTTCTCTCGCACCACACAAAAAGACTTGTCAGTCGTACGAGAGGAATTGATTACACATTTTATTGCCACTGGCTCTTACAATACATACATGCACAAAACTGTCTCTAATGAATCACACATGAATACACAGAACTTCCTATCTCTAGTCGTCCCTAGCCCTACTGCTAAATCTATCTATTCACTTAAAGAAGGACGCATCGACTCTAAGCGATGTGTCCGCTACGAAGTCCGTCCCCTGTCTGACACTCCTCCGCGTCCTGATTACACAGCACGCGGAGGGTCTTCATGCGCACTTCGGCTTTTGCGTGCTACATCATTCCACACGCTTAGAGTAGTAAGCCTACTCTTGAGTTCTATTTCAAGTTCTTGGTGTCTATCACGTTGAGGTGATTACACCGTGACCAGAGTGCTTACCCTCTGGTTGACACTTACGTGTCTCATGAGAGAACTGTTGATAGTTCTCCTCCCTATCTACTCCCTACACCTACCCTGCCCTCTTGTTGGGGCACTGGGTTACCTCTAATCTACTTGAGGTAGACCACTCATTCAGGGTGGTCTTCCCTCCTATGTATTCTAGTCTTTGACACACACCCTCCCCTCCTGTGTTGCGTTACAAACTTTGACTCATGGTTGTGACGCAAGAGGTTTCTAAAAATTAGTGTGTCTAATTTTTGTCAAATACTACTGATAACTTGGTTCTGGGTAACTCAATAGACCTCTACTGACTATTGTCACAATGTAGTATTACTTTACTTGGCTACTGGTGATCGCCACAAACTTGTCTGGTTGGCGTGAGCCCTCTTCTCCATCGCAATATTATATTTATTAGAGGTTTGTCTGAACCGGACCATTGCCTTATAAGACCTGCCCTCAAATAGCAAATTAACTCACTACCCATACAAAGTTGACTTTCTTAGGATCAACACACGAATTGCTTCATGTCCCCCATATAATATTAAACAACCCTTGCACAAGCTGTGTGCGACAGGCTTTACCTATCTCGCTTCCGCGTGTAAAGTTATCTTTCACTGTTAATTTAGTGTTTCGCTGTCTACTGTGTCCCCTGACCCGGAGTTATCTCCCCTTGTTCCAAAAAATGTATGCACTTTACATGTTTGTTTTCCTGGTTGTTTGCGTGTTTAGATGTAACTACTAACGTAATTAATCTTCTAACATGTGTGTCTGTCTATAATTTGTATGTAAGTCAGTTTTCAAGTGCAATAATCCGGTTAAATGTGGCCACAAATAAGTGTATAACACTAATTCGTGACTACGTTTCCGTCTTATGAGACTTAAAATACTTTCCCTAAGGTCTAATGTAATTATGGCTAACACAAAACTACACACAACCCATTCGAGACAGCATATTTCAACACTGAAAACAAACGCTCGACGCAGACAAATAATAAAAGTCGCGTTGAGCGGCAGAAAAAATCCGCTGGTTGTCTTCACTCTCCATTCTATATTTTCCATTTTCTCTCACTTTCATACTTCTGTCACACATCTTTTATTCTCCCAATTATTTAAAAACCTTGAAGTGACACTGTACAAGTTTGGCTCAGTTTGAAAAGAGTTGAGCTTAATGACTGTGCGTAACTTACTGCACGAGTCATGTATTTACAAAATATTTACATGGATGAAATAAGGTTGATAGTTTGTACCCTGATAATGCTAACCACTACATTCTACTGAAATACTAATACTAATTCTATAAATATATATATTCTAATTTGTTGCACAAGATTAACCTAATTTAAGGGAAGTAATCTAACTAACTAAAAAAATGAAAATGATGTGAGATGAGTTATGTACCTTTCTGAAATGAGTAATGTGAAATGTAACAAAATTATAAATAATGGGTTATTTAAAAAGGAGAATGTTTTAATGTCTAAATGAAAAAATATGATTGATAATTTTACTATACATGGTGTAAATGATGTATGTTCAAATGTATAATCCTATAAGGTATAAACTACTTTTAATCCTAAATGATGAGGTTGTTAAAGTTTTCATCAAGATGGAATGAAATAAAGTGAAATGAAATGAACTAACTGGTACTGTTCCTATCTTAACTTTTTATCCTCGTCTTTAATTAGCTATTATTAAATTTAAAGTTACTATCCTAAGTAAGTGGGTAAATTAGTGATTTATCTAAACTACAACAAAAAAATCTATCATATTCCCTAATTCTATTCTAAATCTATATTAAAGTAACTAATCTAACTATAATTTATCACTATATTAAAAACATGTTATAATACATATCACAATAAATAAATATATATACATGGTATTTAACTACCTCAGGTTAGTGGTTGCCATAACGTTCAGAAATTGCTTTTGTTGGCACAGTTCATAGTTACACACTTGTCCTGGGTATATTAAATAGACTACACAGTCATACTTGTGTCTTATGGGTATTCTTCCACTCGTAGAGTCCGTTGGTGTCGTAGACATGTATATTCGTGTCTGTTATTTACGCATTGTTCTGACACTGTTCTCCTATGATTCACACAGGTGATTCACCGGAACACAAATGGAGCATAGTAAGTAACGAGCTGTCTATGTACACACGGTGATTCACTTGTTCTTGGAGCAAAGTTCTTATTCTGCTGTCTATGGACACATGGTGATTCACTGTTATTAGCACACAGTCCTGTTCATGATGTCTATGTATTACATAGGATATTTTACACAGGATATTTTAAGTGTACTAAATTACATTATCTTAGACTACATTTCATGTGGAGTATCAGGTATTTCTACCTCAGATGGTCGACTAAGGGTATCAGCAAGAATGTTGTCCCTACCCTTAATATGCTCTATACTAAAAGTATAATTTTGTAAGATTAACGACCACCTGTAGATGCGGTCATTGCGATGCACCCCACTTTGTATGACCGTGATTGGGGAGTTGTCGGTCTGTACTACGAAGTGATTACCCGCTAGAAATCGATGTAACTTCCTTACTGAATAGATGACACTTAGGGCTTCCAACTCTGATATGGAATATCTGGACTCAGCAGGTGTGATCTTGCGGCTCACGTAGCAAATTGGATGGAAGATGCCATCGTAAAATTGGCCTAGTACTCCAGCGATGGAGATCGTGCTGGCATCTGTCCTAAGATAATAAACGAGCCTAGGATTAGGCAAACGCAGAATTGGTACATTACTAAATAGGAGTTTCAATTTTGACAATGCAGAAATTAATAATGCATCTTTGACATCTAATTTTACCGATGCTTTCAAAACATTAGAAAATACACTCGTGATTTCGGCTAAGTTCGGTATGAACTTACTATAATAATTTACTAAACCCAAAAGGCTCCTGACCTGCTTCTTTGTTGTAGGCATGGTCAGGTTCATAATTTTAGTAACAATTCTATTGTCAGTTTTTAGTTGTCCTTGTGAAATGACATGGCCCAAAAAATCAATTTCTTGTAGGCCCAGTTCAACTTTGCTAGGTTTGACAGTGAGACCGAAGAGTCGCAACCTATCGAAGGCCTGTCGGAGTTTCAGTAAGTGTGTTGTCCAGTCATCTGTATGGATACAAATATCATCTATATATGTCACCGTATTCGTCACTCCATGTAGTAAATATCTAGTTAGGCGTACGAAAGTGGCAGGAGCGTTACGAAGTCCGAAAGGAAGAAACCGCCACTCGTAAAGACCTAAAGGTGTTGAGAATGCAGTAAGATGGATGGATTGAGTCTGCATAGGGACCTGCCAATATCCCTTAGTAAGGTCTAATTTAGAGAAGATTTTGGAGGTGGACATATCAAGAATAAGATCTTCGCAGGAAGGAATTGGTTCTGCGTCGATCTTAGTGGCATTGTTGAGTTTTCTATAGTCCACACAGAGACGAATTGTGGAGTCCTTTTTCTTCACCAAGACGACTGGAAAGGAGTACTCAGATGTAGATTTCTGGATGATTCCACTAGCTTCTAAATTAAGAATTTCCTTATTTAGACTTTCTCTGTAGCTAAGTGGGATAGAGTACGGCCTGCATTTGATAGGTTTAGAGTCCGAAAGAAGGATGGAGTGCTCGATCCTGTCCGTCCTACCTGGAATGTCGGAAAATATGTCCTTATACCCCGTCACTAATTCTAATGTCTGTCGTCGTTGCTCTTCTGTTAGTCCCGGTTCTAACCGTATACACTCTAATGTCGCAGTCTTGTTTACAATTGGAACAGGTAGTTCCATCCCGTCGTCGTCTACCTGGTTCAGTACGGTGGTGGTGCTAAGTGCGTTTTCTGTATGCTCACTAAGTGTATGCATATCGTCGTCCTTGCCAGTCTCGCTAACTAGTGTAGTTGCGTTATGTATGTCTGTCGTCTCATCAATAGGTGTGGGTGCATTATGTTCGTCTGTCTCCAGTTCTGTCTCTTGTCGTGAAAAGTAGGGTTTCAACATGTTGATATGAAATATCTTTAAGTGTCCGTTTATCGATATTTCATAATCGACATCTGAAATTTTTCGTACCACTTTGAATGGCCCTCGCCATGAGGTCAATAATAAATTACGTTTGTCTGGGAGTAAAAGCAGTATGTCTTGATCTAGTTCAAGATTAATAGTCCTAGCACCTCTATTTGCGTATTGGCGGTAGATTTGACCCTTCCTCTCCAAAGCTGCCTTGGCTATCATACACGATTTCATAATTTTATCGCATGTTTCTGTTACCATCTCATAAGGTGTTTTAGGGGTTGGAATTTCAATCGCATTAGTTACTAACTGATGGTAAATTGTTAGGGGTCCACGTGGGTTAGCCCTGTATACTAACTCAAAAGGTGAGAAACCCGTGCTTGAATGGGGAATCTCCCGATAGGCGAACAGCACTGTTGGCAACAGTGTATCCCATTCAGATGGGTTTTCTGCTGTCACCTTAGCCAGCATATGTTTTAGGTCTCCGTTAATCTTCTCTACGATTCCATTGCTGGCTGGATGATAAGCTGTTGTAAAATGCTGTTTAATTCCTAACATTTTTGTAAGGGCTTGCGTTGCAGCCGATATGAATTGGGTTCCCCGGTCGGATAAGATGGTACGTGGAAATCCGAATCGTGAGAACAAATGTAAAAATACATTGGCAATATCTTTGGAGGTGATGTATTTTAAAGCTACCGCCTCAACCCACCTTGAACATAGGTCTACTAGCGTTAAGATGAAGCGATTTCCTTTGCTGGACACCTGGTTCAGGGGTCCAACAATATCCACCGTCACACTCTCGAATGGTCTAGAGGCCAGTGTTGAAGGTTGTACTTCAGCTGTAGGATGTTTACCCTTACGTACTAGTTGTTGACAGACATTACATGACCGACAGAATAATTTTATGTCATTACAAAAACTCGGCCAGTAAAAATGAGCCTGAATTCTGGCCCTGGTTTTGTCGTATGCAAGGTGATCAGCAAACGGTGACTCGTGTGCAATCTTTAGCACAGTTTGGCGGTGTTGTACAGGTAACACCGTTTGCTGAATCTCATGGTTGTTGGTTGTATAATAACGAGTAAGAATCCCATTATTAAGTCTAAAGAACCATGATGCGTTTTTTGTTACTTTAGCTTTTTCTTTTAACAGTTTTAGATACGGAGACACACTCTGATCAGCTTTTTGCTGGTCTATAAACTTCTGTCTGGTGGTATCATCCGTCCTAGTTGGTGATAGCAACAGTAGTCTTTCCTCCTGTAGTGTGTCTTGGTGTTTAATAGTATCTGCTCTGGTTGTTGCATTTGCTGCATTTAATTTTTCCCATGCAGCTATTTCTTTGTTAGTGCAATGCTTCAATTGGGGTAAGCATCCCAAAATTAAATCAGTACAAGGGTTATCTAAAATAGCACATGTAAAGGTACCAGAAAGGAAAGGAGTGTTTATACGGGCTCTTGCCAGCGGGTAAATTTCGATATTACCCGAAAAGGTTCGGCATTTCACTGAGTCACCTATATAATCATTTGGGTTCACAAATTCCTTTCCAAGACCGATAAGAGGTCTTCCACTGTCAAGCAAACATTGGCATGGTATTTCATTGACCAGTGCATTGTGGAACACCAAATTGCCTCTGGAGGCTAATGCTGCATTTGCACTCTCAGTGGAGAATGACACTGTGTGTCCACATTCTAATTTTCCGTCTGCATGAAATTGGTGACATCGCTCACAACTGTCAAAGCTTAAGATATCGTTTACACAACAAACATCTTCAGATTGGTTAAAAGGTAATTCATTCTCGACCTCGCACTCAGTCTCACTCCCACTATCAGAAGATGTATCAATTAACATTGCACTGTTGGCCTTCATTCTTTGACGGCCTAGGCATTTACTGGAGTAATGCCCGTAGCTAGCACAGAAAAAACATTTAACCGCACGCCTGTATGCATTTCTCTTGTTTTGTTGTTTCTTAATGACCATCTCAAGATGTGTCGGATAGTTCGGTGATTTATCACACATAGCGTAAGTATCATGAAAAAGTTGGCAATACATACATTTAGGCAATTTTTGATCTTTCTTGTCGACTCTCTGAAATGGTTTTTTATTGCTACGATAACTTTTAGGTTGGTCCTTAACAAAAGAGACTATTTCAGAGTCGATGTTTGATGTTTTAAAAACTTCCCTATTCGAGGAAAAATATGCGGAGCCTTTCTTCTCGAATTGTTGTATTGTTTCGATGTCTGACTGCTGAAGGAACTTAGCGAAAGGAGTTGGGACTGTGGATATAACTTTATCCATGGCTATTAAATTTTTAAGTTTTTCAAAGTCGTTTCCTATTTTTGCTGCATTAAGCCATCTATTCAGCACGCTTTGGACATTCGAGACATAATCGATGAAGGTCTCACTTGGTTTTGGTTTTAAGTTAGAAAATTGGACTTGATACCCAGGGGCATCAAGTAAAAAATGTTGCATTACCCTATCGTGAATGTACTGATAGTTAGATCTAAGATCAGTTGGTATTGATTCAATAACTTTAAGGGGCTCCCCACTGAGGTTTTTCATGTAGATCATGGCCCACATATCGATTGGTACTTGATGGTATTTAAGCTGATATTCGACATTTTCTGTCCAAGCTGATATGGAATCTTCTTTACAGAATGGCTTAATAATATGTTTGTATTTATTAAGTTTATTCTCTTCTTGCTGACTCTTTAGTTTTGTAGCGGAGATCTCTACGTGTGAATCTACTTCCATACCTTTCATCTTTAACTGTGTCTCTGATTCAATCTGTATTTGTTTTTCTTTCACTCTTGCCATTTCATCTATCTCTCTTTGCTTCAACTCTCTCTCCTGATCTAATTGTTTTTACTTTAATTCTAATTCTTTTTGTCTAATCTCTAATTCCTTCTGTTTTGACTCCTTATCTTGTTCTAACTGTTTCTGTTTAGTTTCTTCAGCTAATTGTGCCATCTCTTTTTGGTGTTGTCTCTCTCGTGCACGTTCATGTCTATCGGCATCTTTTGCTTCCCTAAATTTTTGATCAGCATATTGCTCTAATTCCTTTCCGGTGTATCCTAATTCCTTGCCTGCTTGTATGCAATCAGCTAAAGTTGACATGGTGTTAGATAATTAGCTAGAGTTGACAGGCAGTTCGTTATTTACTCAGGTATATTCGATATGTTAAGATTTTAAATGCCTTTGTATAAAAAATAATATTAGTTTATACCCTGAAAAAGAGATGCATTATTAATCATATTGCATTCACAAATAATTTGGATATACTCATCTTAACAATCCGGAACAATCAGGTACAATCGTTTGGCACCTCGACACACACCTTGCGTTACTCCTCTAAACAGCTCTTGTTATATCTGTTTTATTAGAGCATCAATAATTAACCATTTGCAAACGACATATGAATTTAGACATTTGTTTGAAATTTACAATTAAATGCCCCCGGACAACCCAATGTGGTATGGTTGATAGAGACTGTCACTGCCCTGTCTTCGTTCTAATATCTTCTGCTTTCCTTAACTAACTGCTGTTTAATCTATGATAGTGCTGTGCAGACCGAATCCTATTTGCATAAAGAAAGTAGTGCCACCGTGACGGTAGAAAATAGAATATGTCCACAAATAAATAAATAAATGCTTTAAAATAAATATAAAGGAAATAATAATGTTCAAATTATTAAATATATTCAATAAATAGCTTGTATAAACAAATAATACTCATTATAATTCAAAGATTCAGGCGAGCAGCAGCTTGGCGATTTGTAAACAATCTGTCGCTGATTGCCAATGGCGTAGGACAGCTGTGGGTCAACCGTGACACGTCACAGGCGCAGCGCTATTCTTAGATTGAAAAATCGATATTGTCGCCGGCTCATTTCTTAGTGTATTGCTCCGCCGTGAATCATGTTTCATAAATACTCATAAATAAACAAATAATTGTAGAAATAAATGATGCAAAACTATACTAATAATACTTACAAATCAGAAGAAAACATGTTCATAAAGCACAAAACATTTCAATAAGTATAAATAAATGGTAATCGGTCACGATGGGCACAGCTCGCATCTTGTTCTAGTCTGCACACGCCATTTTACACTAACACAAACTAAACCCTGTGATTAACTGACAGTAACGCTATTTTAGAGCCGTGGGTGAGTGATTTAGCTTGACCAAATGTCCAAGCTACACTTCTGACACCACTTTTATCCTAGCCTGTCATCAAGCGATGCTACAGGCATTCAGGGATAAACTTCTCTCGCACCACACAAAAAGACTTGTCAGTCGTACGAGAGGAATTGATTACACATTGTATTGCCACTGGCTCTTACAATACATAAATGCACAGAACTGTCTCTAATGAATCACACATGAATATACAGAACTTCCTATCTCTAGTCGTCCCTAGCCCTACTGCTAAATCTATCTATTCACTTAAAGAAGGACGCATCGACTCTAAGCGATGTGTCCGCTACGAAGTCCGTCCCCTGTCTGACACTCCTCCGCGTCCTGATTACACAGCACGCGGAGGGTCTTCATGCGCACTTCGGCTTTTGCGTGCTACATCATTCCACACGCTTAGAGTAGTAAGCCTACTCTTGAGTTCTATTTCAAGTTCTTGGTGTCTATCACGTTGAGGTGATTACACCGTGACCAGAGTGCTTACCCTCTGGTTGACACTTACGTGTCTCATGAGAGAACTGTTGATAGTTCTCCTCCCTATCTACTCCCTACACCTACCCTGCCCTCTTGTTGGGGCACTGGGTTACCTCTAATCTACTTGAGGTAGACCACCCATTCAGGGTGGTCTTCCCTCCTATGTATTCTAGTCTTTGACACACACAGTGACGGTATATCTCTTACACAGTGACGGTATATCTCTCACACAGTGACGGTATATCTCTCACACAGTGACGGTATATCTCTCACACAGGCACGGTATATCTCTCACAGTGACGGTATATCTCTCACACAGGCACGGTATATCTCTCACACAGTGACGGTATATCTCTCACACGGTGACGGTATATCTCTCACACAGTGACGGTATATCTCTCACACAGTGACGGTATATCTCTCACACAGTGACGTTATATCTCTCACACAGGCACGGTATATCTCTCACACAGTGACGGGGTATCTCTCACACAGTGACGGGGTATCTCTCACACAGTGACGGTATATCTCTCACACAGTGACGGTATATCTCTCACACAGGGACGGGGTATCTCTCACACAGTGACGGGGTATCTCTCACACAGTGACGGTATATCTCTCACACAGTGACAGTATATCTCTCACACAGTGACGGTATATCTCTCACACAGTGACGGTATATCTCTCACACAGTGACGGTATATCTCTCACACAGTGACGGTATATTTCTCACACAGTGACGGGGTATCTCTCACACTCTGACGGGGTATCTCTCACACAGTGACGGTATATCTCTCACACAGTGACGGTATATCTCTCACACAGTGACGGTATATCTCTCACACAGTGACGGTATATCTCTCACACAGTGACGGTATATCTCTCTCGCGTGACGTTATATTTCTCACACAGTGACGGTATGCCTCTCACAAAATGACGGAATGGAACTTACAAAATGACGGTGTATCTCTGGTGCAGTTAATGTGTATCTCCCACACATTGAAAGTGTATCATTCACACGTTACGTTGTATATCTCACACATGCCGTTACGTGTCACACACAGTGACGGTATATCTCTCAATCAGTAACCGTTTTATATCATATAAACATTATGTCTCTATGGTCCCTACCCCCTGATCTACTCAAGATGGGAGGCCCTATCAGTAGTCAAGCTACAGTTGGTATTGCTATTGGGGTCGTTTGAATACGAAAGACCCCCCCCCCCCCCAACCACTTCAAGATGAAGACGCGACTGATGTGCTTTGGAAATATGATTATATGACGATCGGGAATACGATCATGGTGGGGAAGGAAAACAAACAACAAAGTCCCATTGTCGTGCTCCGCTTAACAATGGTAGAGGAGTCTACGTTTTCCAATGACCCCAAGAGATATGCTGAGGGTAGTGCAACTACTGATAGGATCTCCTATGTGGGACAGGTCAAGGGATAGTAACCAGACGAAGAGAGACACTAATCTGCTGTCTTGTGGGTAGACTGGGGTCAGTCAAATGCTAGGGAATGCAAACCAGAAAACATGCTTGTCGAAGTAGGGATGTACTGAGCAATGACTTGATGATGCAGCGGAACGCAATTCACTTTATGATGTCGTAAATAACGAAGAATTACACAAACTGCCATTGAGGAAAACGTTACCTAACAGGAGCATGTTAAATAAATACACAGCTCCCTGGTAAAGGAAGTGCATGAGGGAGCAGTGGAGAGGAAGCATACAAGAGGAAACCAACGTTACATGATCATGGACCACATTAGTAGATGAACTAGAAGACACTGACACGAGTGCATCCCGAAGACGCATTGCAGAGGATGTTGGAGACACAGTTCACCCGACCTTCAACGCTTACATTGCATTGGATAATGATGATTTTCGAAAAAAGCTAAATGTTTATCTCCATTTCCTCAGTCAACACAATTTTTTCCCGCAGCTCTCAAAGCCTCTAGCTCTACTGTGTTGTAACTGGAGAATATTTCTGTTGTTGTTGGCTGTTTTCTCTGCATCATATTTATTTTCTGATTCAGAAAGATTTCACCACATCCATTTTCTGTTACATCGTGTGTGTGTCCATGTGTATACATCAAGCTCCAGACATTACGTGGGTAATGTTTGTTTATTTAGTTTAATGTTATTTTCCTTCCGTCTGTTTCTCCACGGATGTTCTTTTCTCGATACCAGATACGTTGTCTACGATTTGAAGGAACTGCTGCAGTCTCCTGGTTGCAAGTTTCAGATGAGTTTGATGTGAGTCTGTTCAGTTTATGCTCTGTCTTGATCTTTGTATTTGAAGATTCAACAAAGATGACGAAACCTTTAAAATCAATAAATTAACCAGGTGCCGTCACCACAATGAAGGTTAGCTGCAATGGATCTCCAACACCCTTTAAATAATAATAATGTGTCCCGAAGCGGTTTTCTGTAAGGGTCTGATATGTGATAATGGCATCACATATTGTAGGCCTGGATGCCAAGAAGATGGCCAATCTGTCCCTTCCTTAGCAGGCGATGGGCCTAGTTGTTTAATCTTCATTCGACCGTGTACATGATATTATCATCGCAGCTCACTATCAACTACGCTAATGCGCCCACTGTGATACCCTTCAGTCTTCCTGAAGACCATTTACCAAGTGATCCACGGGAAGGTCTGTACCCGTACATCTTTCCTCTTATTGCCAGGTCCGCGATCACTTCCAACCTTCATTATAATAAATACATTGGTATTAACGGCACTCAGAGCACTAACTACATTGCATTTCATTTGTAGGACGTCGCCGTCACTCCCCATATTGATATTCTATGCAATTTTACGTTCAGTAGTTTGCCATTGCTTTATGAACGAGAAGTCAACGTGTAAGTCCAACTGAATGCCGGTGTCAGCGTTGACCCGCCTCCACCCCTCGTCAGCGCACCGGAAGTTTAAGAGAGGTACTCTATTCATGTCGGCCAGGTCCACGTCTACTAATAGCAATAGAGAGAAGATACAATAATTTCAGAACAGAAACATTAGTTGCATGTCCTTCACAGAACGCCGCAATCAACCCCAGCATTTTTTGCTGTGTGTGATTGACGAGGCAATGTTTACGTTCAGTAGCATGCCATTGCTTTCTACAGGACCGACGTCCATATCATACAATTCAACACAAGGCGGTCTGCTGCCAAATCAATAGCAGCTGATTTTGAATCCTTGACTTGGTGTGTCGGGGAATTGTGAACCGCGTTTACTGCATCTAAGCCACAGACACCCCAGAGGACACGCCAGACAATATAAACATTAAAATTAATAGCGACGACACTGGGATTGGAACATGACGCCTCCAATTGACGACAGCGC
Source organism: Cepaea hortensis (assembly GCA_963921405.1). Lineage (NCBI taxonomy): Eukaryota > Metazoa > Mollusca > Gastropoda > Stylommatophora > Helicidae > Cepaea > Cepaea hortensis. The sequence goes on along the minus strand of OY992881.1, from coordinate 93,293,933 downwards.
CTCGCTGAAGGAACACGTACATAATTTAGTTGCATGATCTTAACACAGTGTTTCTCAACCTTTTTTGGCACGTGCCCCCCTTCACCATATTTTCAGAACATCAACCCCCCCCCCCCCCCCTTTCGTATTTCCTACCTAAAATTTTGGCCCGTGCCCCCCTTCACCATATTTTCAGAACGTCATTTCTCCCCCCACCCCCATTTCGTATTTCCTACCTACAAATCCCACCCCGCCCCTACACAGTATACGCAGCAATGGAAGCTAAATTTAATAGCACATACTAAAACAAGTCTAGACATCAACATAAAACATGATTTGTGGGTTTACTTACTTTATAGATTGTATTTTAGAAGGGTGAGACGTACAGAACCGTACATTATGAAGGGAAACACATTATCAAGTAATCGGTTCTTGTATTCACGCGATCTTGAAATAATCTTAATTCCCCCATGGAAACCCTAAAATTCCCCCCTGGGGGTGGAGGGGGGGGGGAATTCCCCACTGGTTGAGAACCACTGCCTTAACAGGACGCAGCAGTCAACCCCATCATTTTGGCTGTTCGTGATTCCTGGGCAAGTTTTACGTTCAGTAGATTGCCATTGTTTTCTGAACGACACGGTACCTATACCTTTTTCGAAAGAAAAAAAACAGCACCGCTGTGTTTCGAACCCGGGTATACCGGTTTACGAATCGCGCCCGTAACACCTTCGCCTCGGAGACCGGTTAAAAATTGAGTTGCATGTCCTTCACAGGTCGTAGCATTACATTCCAGCATTTTGACTCTTCGTGATTCCTGAGCAATTTTTACGTTCAGTAGTTTGCCATTGCTTTCTGAACTACCGGCACCTATGTCTTTTTCGAAAGAAAAAAAAATCAGCACCACTGTATTTCGAACCCGGGTATACGGGATTACAAATCGCGTCCGCACACAGGTAAGTTAAATATATGATCTCTTCTCACGCCTTGAGGAGTTTTGGGTGTAGGCCCCACACTTGTATTGACCAATGGGCATTGGATGGCAATATGATCAGTATCACGCAGACTGCCTTTACTTCCTAGCGCCCAGTTTAGGTTGAGTAGACATGGAAGACCAGGTAATTTTAGAAAAGACTTCTCAATGGGAATCTAACCGCTGATCTGGCATGCAAATAAACTAACTACTGCGCGACTGCAGCATGCCATTTAGAATGGTGTTTTATTAACACGATTTTGATACAGACGATAACAAACTAAATGAGTCAGGGATTACAATAATGTAATTGTATAAAACATACTGAAGGAGTAAAGGATTATATTAATGTATATAACACCGAAGGAGTAAGGGATGAAATTAATGTATATAACATACTGAAAGAGTAAAGGATTATATTAATACTGAAGAACTCTCATCTCATCTCATCATGTTCCTCTTGTACCTTGCGGTGTCGAGGTGAAGTATAAACTTCGTGAGAGTGCCCGATTATGGGCTTCGTATATCGACATTCCCATGGATTCTGCTATTCCCTCCGTCCAACGTTTACGTGGTCGGCCTCTTCCTCTGTTTCTATCTGGTCTGTACATCATTGATTGTTGTGGCATGCTGTTGACTGGTAACCTACTTGCATGGCCAAACCATTTGACTTGCTGCTTTCTAATAAAATCTAGTGCTGCTTTAACCCCCACTTTAGTCCTGATTTCTTCATTTCTGATCTTATCTCTTCTTGATACGCTGAGTATTCTTTTCAGGAGCCTCATTTCTGTTGTTGTGATTTTTCTTTTCTCTTTTTCTGTCATTGTCCAGGTTTGGCATTGGTATCACAGAGTTGGTAGGAAGATTGTGTTGTAAAGTGCTTTCTTAGTAGTTATTGATACATGTTTGTTCTTTAGTATTGGTGCCATTTGTCCAATGAGTTGATTTGCCTTATTGCACCTATTTTCGATCACGTCTTCTGATTTGCCATTTGATGATATTATACTTCCTAGGTACTTGAAACTCTTTACTTGTTTCAAGGGATGTTCGTTTAGGTGAATTGTTGCTGCTTAGTTAGTTAGTTAGTTAGTCACGGTTCCAACTTCAAAGCAACGGGTCGTCCCCATTATGCTCCGTTCCTGTGCCAGTGAATATCACATAAAACGCTCCCCACTGCCCAATGTGAAAAGTGGAAAAGACACGAGTCTCGACAAACAACAGCCCGCACAGATACACTGTGCATAATGTTGCTGCTTGTTCTTCTTTAGTTATAGTCATTACCTCTGTTTTGCTTGTGCTAATTTTCAAGTTATGTTCCCTACACATTTCGTTTAGACTATTCATGTGGTCTTGTAATTCAGCTTCTGATTTTGCTATTAGTGTTTGGTCGTCCGCAAACAGGAGTTCTCTAATGGTTAGATTTGCAGATGGTTCTTCTTCTGTGTTCTCGTCACGCGGTATTCTTGCTGTCTCTGCTTGGCTGGTTTCTTTACATATGTTGTCTATATATGTTATGAACAAGAGAGGGGACAGGACACAACCTTGTCGTACTCCAGATTCACATTTTGGTGAAGGGTTCTGAGTGTCCTCCAGTTGCTCTCACTATGCATTCACTGTTGTTGTATAAACTTCTACATAGGTTTGTTAGATGTATACTCACTCCATATTGTTTATGGATTTCCCACAGCTTGTTTCTATCTACCCTATCGAATGCCTTTTCCTGGTCGACAAAGGCTAAGTAGAGCGTTTCATTGAATTCGATTGATTTTTCTATAAGTTGTCAGTCCGTTTATACTTCTTAGTTTTTCTACGAGCAGTATGAAGATCCCATGCCGGCTTGCTAGGCCATTCGCAGGTTGAGGACACTAATCTGACCACAGGGAGTCCATCCCCTATGGCGAGCCATAGCCCCGTTAGCCCATGACCTCGCGGTCATGGTTGCCCGGTCTGCACCACGTGGAGGTGGGGGTTGACTTGTGTAGTCTGCGGGTCATCGGCTCTTTTCGCTCTTCGCCCCTCCTGGGAGAGGCTAGCCGATCCTAACCCTGCTGGCTGCAGGGCCAGGCGCATTCCACACCTTACAGACCTGAAGAACTAAAGGGATTAAATTTAAGCAATTTTCTATAAATAATGAAAAAGGGAGAAATTTCATTAATTTAATTTATATAACAAGTGATGCCCTTCGTATATGTGGTATGGGCAATACGAGACTGTGTATTTAAAATTACAAATTCAATGCAGAGCCTAATAATATACATATAACATTTTGTCTGGGCTCTATCTTAGACAAGAGGTAGCGTGGTAGAATGATTAATAGCGCTCACTCTTAAACTTCCTGTGAGCTGATAGTGGAGCAGTCGGCTCATTTCTGTACATCGGTCAGTCGGACTTAAAAGTTGATTTCTGTACATTCCTGTACACCGGTCAGTTGGACGTTCATTTCTCGTTCAGAAAGCAATGACAAACTATTGAATGTAAACATTTCCTGGAAAATCAACCGGGGATTATTTCAACGTATTGCAGAGAACATACACTGTTTTAAGGTAGCCATAGTAGCGTATTAGTGGCTCTTCTGACGGCCCAGTGGTCACGAGTTCGATCCCAGGGTCAACTGTGTCTAAAATCGTACCAGGAGGTAAAGTCGACCGGCGTGGTAGTGACCAGGTCACCCATCTAGCGCCGACTTGGCTGTAAACATAAGAGTCGAGCACCGTTTGCCTAATATGCCTGAACTCTGGTAAAAGGGTCCTTTACTTATGACTTCAGACATCCAGTGTCCTGATTGGAATACTGGCTCGAGGTAAAGAACCACTCACTATGGGAAGAAGTATAAAACTATGGAAGTATTCCGCATTCCATATTTCCATAGAAACAAAAATACAAAGACAATGTATTCAGTAAGTGAATTTTAAAACTAGCAGACATAAACTATAGGTTGCACGAATTATTGCCTGATTTAATTCGCTGCTTCTATTCAGGTGCGTACTGCAAAGTTATATTTCATATGAAGTGAATAAATGAATAAAACTGTGGCTGAAATATTTAAAACACAGTCACGGATAATTTATTGTTCGAAAATGAGGCTTTTTTTTATCCTCATGACAATCTCACATTTAAAAATGAAGTCTTTCTGACTGCACAAAATTGGCTGGAATTGCCTAATTGTTAACTCTTCAGTGTATTTAGCAATCCATTATTATTCGTCCAAGTAGAACACCAATGTAACGTTAATGGGGAGAACTACATACACTCCAGTGAACCAAGAAGTGAGGAAAAGACACTGGTGCTAGATTGGACACGCACTGAAATCATCAATATAACTAGATAGTCTCTTGTCTGGAACCCACAATAGTGCTAGATTGGACACGCACTGAAATCATCAATATAACTAGATAGTCTCTTGTCTGGAACCCACAATACAAACGAAAGAGCGGGAGACCCAACAACACGCGTAGACGAGAATTACAGACACAGATATATATAATACTGGTAGAACATGGCGGGAGCTGCAGGAGATAGCAACAAATAGGACGACTTGGCGTAGATTGATTGTGGGTCTGTGCCCCAATGGTAGATAAAAGACGGAAGAAAAAAGCAGAGAAATTTGGAAATTCCCACTGGATATTTAAAGACAATCAGATGAATGAGCTGACGACGCGTGGGAACGTAAGTGAAGTCACCAAACGTAAAAGAAACAGTAGCTCTTCAGTGTGTCAGAGTCAATATTTCTTGCACGTTTTCCCAGTGATTCTCTCGGTTCAGTGGCAGCCCAGTTGCAAATGAATTTCTAGCGTCCTGTCACAATCAATTTCTGACAGAGTTGGTTGCTGTATGAAACAGAAACCAGGGATGTTTCTGTTTGAATAGTGGAGCACAGAGGAACTGTCGACTGTCTTACACGTCAACGGAAAGGCACGGTATTATATAAGCTTGCTGAATGGATGTAACCGCTCGCTCTTAAACTTCCGGTGTGCTGATACCGAGGTAGCGGAATTAATCCCTAAACCGCTACATTAGACAAAGATGTTGACTTCTCGTCTTTGACTTGGCGACGTAAATTACAAGTGCTTCTGAAGTTGGAGTTTGTTGGCCTGATGGCGAGGGACACTGGTAATAGGGAAAGCTAATCCTCACACAAGCTTCCGATATATTTTACCTGAACACAATGTGATTTAATGTGATAAGTATCTGACTATTATGCTACAATGATACCATATTTAAAGTTCCCGAGAGGGCAGTACAGAAAACATGTGTTCTTTTTTTGTTCATTATCCCACATTTGGACATATGACCTCAACCAGCTCACACCAATCTGTCTTATTTGTCGTTATCTTCTGCTAGCTTCCATGTTCGCCCTATATTATTCGTCTGTCTGTCATTCACTTCTCCTAGTGTTTATATGTGCTAGACTAGTTCCTTCGCTCCGACGATCCCAGACAAGGGCATTTCTAGAAATGCAATCCTTACGTTTTTTTTCTTTCTCCAATGTATCCTACCTTTACCTGACCTCTTACAGATAGGTGACTACTTGGAGACTGCATAAAATACCACGAACACAATGAAAAGACACCAAAGATATTCGATACATCTCAACAGGATTCAGCTCACGAAGAGAACTGGTTAATCACCTCAGAAACAGACAGTCCACACTTTTCAACACGGAAAGAAAATATCGTGATAACAAGAAATTAATAGGTAAAAGAAACGAGGGAAGACGTATTTAGAAGATGTAAGTTACATTGCCATAAAGGCATGAACAAATGATTGATAAGCCACCAGACATTAGTCCGTGGACAAACATCACAATCAAATTATAATGATGGACTACAAGAACGATATGGGAGGTGCCAGGTATGCTTATGTTGTATCGAAAATAAGGGCTACTGCTGTCAATATATTTTTATATTTATTCTGTCTTCAGTCAACTCTGTGGCTAAAGGATTTTGAGCGCAGTTAGTAATCCCGTGTACCGTATTCGAAATACAACTGAGGACGATTTGGCAGCAGACCGCCTTGCGTGAGTTTTCATACAACGGTATGTCGTTCAGAATGAAATAGCAAACTACTGAACGTAAACTTGTCAAGAAATCACAAACAGCCAAACAATGCTGGAATTGATTACGACGTCCTGTAAAGGATATGGAACTAACTTTAACATCATCAGACGTTACTGTGAATATATTTACATCAATCGTTAGTTAACCTGGGCTTGTGGCATATCCATAGTCCGTCAGTAGTAAGGGGGGAGGTATTTACTTATCATTTTAGGATCTGAATCCTTCTGATGACGTAATGTTTTAACTATATAAAAAGTCATGATCCTTTCCTCTGACGTCAAAAGCGGATCATTCGGGGACAGCGTTTTTTAAAATTTTGGCGGGTATTTTCTTGGTTCTGGGTGACTACTTCCGGTTGTCGTGGTGACTATTCCGGTCTAGGATCGGCGGCGGCGGGGCGGCGACGCGATCCGACGCGAACCGAACCGATCCGACCCGAACCGAGGCGACCCAACACAGTGTGTGTGGTGTAATGGATCCCCAGTCATATCGATCCCCTTCGATGAGGAGATCGAAAGCCAATATGACAGAAAAATGATTTATTACATCTCTCGAGCTAACTCGAGTATCCATAGTTGGATTGCATGAATAAACTTTCCACCATGATAGTTAATTCGGCAGGTTTCGTTACCCATGTATCATCATTAAGCGCTTGGTGAAAATCTGGTTTAAAAATATACTAGCCACGCAAAGATTATTATTAAAAATTAACCCTAAAACTAAATTAAACACCAACATTTCTTGTATGTTTAGCGATGAGTAGTTACGTCAATAAAAGACTACGATTCTCAATTAATTTAAGCCATAACTTCCCGAGATAATCAAAATTATGAAATATTATTACACCCCGCAGTTATACCCCTTAATTATAAAAGTATGCCAAGGGAGACTATTCGTGGCTCTTGACTCAACCAGAATTGTTTCCCCTTTTACATACTAACATCCCCTTGAATGAAAGTTTACCTACGCGTACAGGTAAAAGGTCACGTGCTGACCCCACCACCAGCCAGCTCTGATCATTACTCGAGATAAACACGCACACTAAAGCGGGCTGACAACATCGCTGGCCAGCTCGAGTTGATCTTACCAGAGATAAACACACCCATTGAGGTGTTTTGGTTTACCGTTAACATAATTAACACAGTGACACAGCCGGGGCTGTGAAGGGAATATTTGGGTAGGAAAAATAAGCTATGCTCAAATATACCTATACGAAGTACGTGTGAAGAGGGTGTATCAACAGCTAGTTGTCTGTCTATTACAGAACGTCGCAGTCAACCCCAACATTGTTTATGCAATGCATTTACAGGACGTTGCAGACAACCCCAACAGTGATTGGTTGCATGTGTGCCATAATGACATCCATGTATGCGTGCGTGTGTATGTACATGCGTGTGTGTGTGCTATCTATTACAGGACGTCGCAGTCAACCCCAATATTGTTTGGTTGCGCGTATGCATCATGATTCGCCGTTTCATCTCACGACCAAATGATTGCCTCGTACTATGTCTACCTATTACAGCTGGTAGTCAAACTGTGATGAAATGCTTTTACAAGACGCTGCAGTCAACCCCAACATTGTTTGATTGCGCTTGTACCATCATGACAACCGTGTGTGTGTGTGTGTGTGCGCGCGTGCATGTAGGCGTGTGTGCGTGCGTGGGTGTACGGCCGAGTGTATGTATGTGTGTGTGCGTGCACTACCAATTACAGGACATCGCAGTCAACCTCGGAATTCTACGGAGTGTCTGACTTCCTGGGGCAAGTTTTGCAATTGTCATCATGTACGAACGACAGTCATGTCGTGTGCGCTAGCGCACGCATGTGTATATACATGTGTGTGTGCATGCGCGCGTGTGTGTGTGCTATCAACTATAGGACATCACATTCAACCTCAACATTCTATGGAGTTTCATGTGTGCTGGGCAAGTTTGCGATTCTCATTTTGAATGAACGAAAATCATGTCATTCATGTGCGTGTGAAGAGAGTGTATCAACAGCTAGTTGTCTATCTATTACAGGACGTCGCAGTCAGCCCCAACATTGTTTATGCAAGGCATTTACAGGACGTTGCAGACAGCCCCAACATTGATTGGTGTTCGTGTACCATCATGACATCCATGTGTGTGTGTATGTGTGTGCTTCCGCGCGTGTGTGCTATCAATTACAGGACATCGAAGTCAACCTCAACATTCTATGGAGTTTCATGTGTGCTGGGCACGTTTGCGGTTCTCATTTTGAATGAACGACAACCATGGCATGTGCATGTGAAGAGAGTGTAGCACCAGCTAGATGTCTATCAATTACAGGAAAGCGCAGTCAACCTCAACATTCGTGCTTCCTGGGCAAGCTTGCCGGTGTCTTTCTGATCGTCAGTAGTGTCTGTAATCAGGATTACCATTATCATCATCACCCAGCACCACCAACAAAATCATTATCATCAGCATCATCATCATCATCAGCTTCGTCATCAGCTGAAGGTGACCGATCGGGTGACTCACCACAGGGCTATGTCGGCAGAGTGAACGTACGTGAACGTGTTCAGACATGTCTTTGGGAAAAACTGGAGGATGACTCAGAGCGTACTGACAGCATAACGATACAGCCGATCAAATATGGCGATGCTTCCGGTCATATGTCTAAGGTATACAATCGAAACACGTGACTAAAACCGGTTAAAGACGGCGTCGCACTCGATCACCTGTGTAAGGGTACAACCACGTGGCTAAAACCGTTCAAAGATGGCGCTGTAACCGGTAACGTGTCTTATGGGACACAGCCGGTCAAATATGGCGATGCTTCCGGTCATTTGACTAAGGAATACTATCTAATCTCGTGAATAAAGCCGGATAAAGATGGCGTCGCAATCGATCACCTGTGTAAGGGTACACCTGAGACACGCAGGTACTGACTACGATCGGAAGTATTCATGGAACCCAAACGCACAATGGATGAGATCACACCCAAGTCGATCTTACAAAACATTTTAAATCTGCCATCAGTGTTGTCAACACCTAGAAAATGATCAAGAGAGGACACCCTTCTTCCAAAAAACACAAGAAACAGCAAAGAGAAACACGAAATCATGGAGTACAACCCTTGCAAATGAAAAAACATGACTGACTCCACTCACAATCCATGTGACACAGAGCAAAAGCTTCATTCCCAAAAACTAGTATGGTGCACGCTCAGAGAAATAAAGACACTGGTTTAAAAATTAATCTCTACTAGAGTTCACCAGAGCATGCCAGTTATGACAAAAGTTGCACAACTTCTACGTTACCTGTTTTGAAGACTGGTGATTCTTGTTTCTTCATCTCAGCTCTGTAATTAGACATGTTGTTCTGCAAGAAACCTACTTCTTGTAGTCAGACAGCCGTAGACCCGCATGAGACAACATTTAATCTGCTTGACGATTCTTCTTCAGATGCAAATATTGACCTTCTGTCTAGCGGTCATGAACCAGACTCTGAGCTTCTCAAGAAAATCAACACTTTGTGGAATGAAAACTATCATACCACTGGTTTCCGAAGTTGCTCCTCTGTCGCAGCAGATGAAATACAACACCGATCGAGTAAGGTATGTATAAATAGCAAAGGTCATGATCATAGTTTCCAAGAACAGGTGTGTTAGCTCCGGTGTCTATTGGTACATTCTATTATCTGGTACTCTTTATTTCACCATGAACGACTAGATACTGAAGTCTTATAAGTTTCAATGTGATTTTTTTGCCTCCTCTCAAGGTTAATTTTCCAACAGAACCGCACTTCTTAACAGTTCATATCGTTGGCACGGGAGAACGCAATGGTAACTGGCACCATGTAACCAGAAAACGTGTAAATTTTGAACGGCGTATACTAGCATTGGACCAAATTCTGACCCCAGTCCTGGGGGACAGTCACAGAGTCAAAGTCCTGGAGCAAAGAAAAAATCGAGAACAACAGTGAAAGTGGCCGAGATAGTCTAATCCCCTGTGGTAACTGATATTTAAAAGACAAAGGTCAAGCCACACTAGCGGACGAGTATTAAAACACCTACATAAAAACAAGATGGTTGTAATATACTTACATTCATGTCTCCAATAGCTGACCAGTCCTCAATATGAAGAAAAAACTACAGTGGGTGTGAGGAGACTGTATATGTATAGCACTGTTTTTCTGACTTCACAGACTGTAGCTCACAGTGACTACAACGCAAGTAACGCGGCGCCCTCTATGCTATATATTTCATAATGACTAGATGTCATTAGCGAGCATGACCAGCATTCCCCAACCCAGCTCAAACATACAACAGGTCAACGAGCGGGTAGTAGAACGATTGGTCGCGCCATACGAACAGCCACGTCAGCGTAATCTGAACCGCTTGACCTAAGAAACTGTCTGAAACCGGTTTTACGCGTGGCTCAAAAACTAGTATATAAACCCGAGGGTGGGAACAGTCAAGCATTGTGATCCGAAGATGACTACAGACCTCAAGACTGTGCCTGTTAACTGGGTCTACATGACTCGTATTGGTGAGACTATTAGAACAGTGGGTGGTGGTGATAAGGCTGTGTTTGTCTCATCCTACAGAGGCAAGAGCACGTTACACACTCGTAGATTTTTGCGGTTCTGTTGCAAAATTAACCTGGAGAGGAGAAAAACAAAATCACATTGAAACTTATAAGACTTCAGCATCTAGTCGTTCATAGTGAAATAAAGAGTATCAGATAATAGAATGTACCAATAGACACCGGAGCAAGAACACACTTGTTCTTGGAAACTTTGCTATTTATACATACCTTACTCGATGGGTGTTGTATTTCGTCTGCTGCGACAGAGGAGCAACTTCGGAAACCAGTGGTAGGATAGTTTTCATTCCACAAAGCGTTGATTTTCTTGAGAACTCAGAATCTGGTTCATGACCGCTAGACAGAAAGTCAATATTTGCATCTGAAGAAGAATCGTCAAGCAGATCAAATGTTGTCTCATGCGGGTCTACGGCTGTCTGACTACAAGAAGTAGGTTTCTTGCAGAACAACATGTCTAATGACAGAGCTGAGATGAAGAAACAAGAATCAACAGTATTCAAAACAGGTAACGTAGAAGTTGTGCTACTTTTGTCAAAACTGGCATGCTCTGGTGAACTCTAGTAGAGATTATTTTGGAAACCAGTGTCTTTATTTCTCTGAGCTTGCACCATACTAGTTTTTGGGAATGAAGCTTTTGCTCTGTGTCACATGGATTGTGAGTGGAGTCAGTCATGTTTTTTTCGTTTGCAAGTGTTGTACTCCATGATTTCGTGTTTCTCTTTGCCGTTTCTTGTGTTTTTTGGAAGAAGGGTGTCCTCTCTTGATCATTTTCTAGGTGTTGACAACACTGATGGCAGATTTAAAATGTTTTGTAAGATCGACTTGGGTGTGATCTCATCCATTGTGCGTTTGGGTTCCATGAATACTTCCGATCGTAGTCAGTACCTGCGTGTCTCAGGTGTACCCTTACACAGGTGATCGATTGCGACGCCATCTTTATCCGGCTTTATTCACGAGATTAGATAGTATTCCTTAGTCAAATGACCGGAAGCATCGCCATATTTGACCGACTGTGTCCCATAAGACACGTGACCGGTTAAAGTGCCATCTTTGAATATCTTTAGCCACGTGGTTGTACCCTTAAAAAGGTGATCGAGTGCGACGCCGTCTTTAACCGGTTTTAGTCACGTGTTTCGATTGTATACCTTAGACATATGACCGGAAGCATCGCCATATTTGATCGGCTGTATCGTTATGCTGTCAGCACGCTCTGAGTCATCCTCCAGTTTTTCCCAAAGACATGTCTGAACACGTTCACGTACGTTCACTCCGCCGACATAGCCCTGTGGTGAGTCTCCGGATCGGTCACCTTTAGCTGATGCTGATAAAGATGATGATGATGATGATGATAATAATGATTTTGTTGGTGGTGCTGGGTGATGATGATAATGGTAATCCTGATTACAGACAATACAGACGATCATGGATGCCGGTTGTTCAGAAAGACACCGGCAAGCTTGCCCAGGAAGCACGAATGTTGAGGTTGACTGCGCTGTCCTGTAATTGATAGACACATAGCTGGTGATACACCCTCTTCACACGCACATGCCATGGTTGTCGTTCATTCAAAATGAGAACCGCAAACTTGCCCAGCATACATGAAACTCCATAGAATGTTGAGGTTGAATGTGATGTCCTGTAATTGATAGCACACACGCGCGCGCATGCACACACGCACGTATATACACACACGCGCGCTAGCGCACACGACATGACTGTCGTTCGTACATAATGACAATTGCAAAACTTGCCCCAGGAAGTCAGACACTCCGTAGAATACTGAGGTTGACTGCGATGTCCTGTAATTGGTAGTGCACACACACACATACATACATACACTCAGCCGTATACCCACGCACGCATACACGCCTACATGCGCGCACACACACACACACGGTTGTCATGATGGTACAAGCGCAATCAAACAATGTTGGGGTTGACTGCAGCGTCCTGTAAATGCATTGCATTACAGCTTGACTACCAGCTGTAATAGGTAGACACATAGTACGAGGCAATTATTTGGTCGTGCAATGATACGGCGAATCATGATGTATACGAGCAACCAAACAATATTGGGGTTGACTGCGACGTCCTGTAATAGATAGCACAACACACACGCATGTACATACACACGCACGCATACACGGATGTCATTATGGCACACGTGCAATCAATCACTGTTAGGATTGTCTGCAACGTCCTGTAAATGCATTGCATAAACAATGTTGTTGTTGACCGCGACGTTCTGTAATAGATAGACAACTAGCTGTTGATACACCCTCTTCACACGCACTTCGTATAGGTATATTTGAGCATAGCTTATTTTTTCCTACCCAAATATTCCCTTCACAGCCCCGGCTGTGTCACTGTGTTAATTATGTTAACGGTCAACCAGAACACCTCAATGGGTGTGTTTATCTCAGGTAAGATCAACTCGAGCTGGCCAGCGCTGTTGTCAGCCCGCTTTAGTGTGCGTGTTTATCTCCAGTAATGATCAGAGCTGGTCGGTGGTGGGGTCAGCACGTGACCTTTTACCTGTAAGCGCAGGTAAACTTTAATTCAAGGGGATGTTAGTATGTAAAAGGGGAAACAATTCTGGTTGAGTCAAGAGCCACGAATAGTCTCCCTTGGCATACTTTTATAATTAAGGGGTCTAACTTCGGGGTGTAATAATATTACATAATTTTATGATTATCTCGGGAAGTTATGGCTTAAATTAATTGAGAATCGTAGTTTTTTTTATTGACGTAACTACTCATCGCTAAACATACAAGAAATGTTGGTGTTTAATTTAGTTTTAGGGTTAATTTTTAATAATAATCTTTGCGTGGCTAGTATATTTTTAAACCAGATTTTCACCAAGCGCTTAATGATGATACATGGGTAAGGAAACCTGCCGAATTAACTATCATGGTGGAAAGTTTATTCATGCAATCCAACTATGGATACTCGAGTTAGCTCGAGAGATGGAATAAATAATTTTTCTGTCATATTGGCTTTCGATCTCCTCATCGAAGGGGATCGATATGACTGGGGTTCGATTACACCACACACACTGTGTTGGGTCGTCTCGGTTCGGGCGGATCGGTTCGGTTCGCGTCGGATCGCGTCGCCGCCTCGCCGCCGCCCTAGACCGGAAGTAGTCACCACGACAACCGGAAGTAGTCACCCAGAACCAAGAAAATACCCGCCAAAATTTTTTTTTAAATGCGGTCCCCGAAGGATCCGCTTTTTGACGTCAGAGCAAAGGATCACGACTTTTTATATAGTAAAAAATGACGTCATCAGAAGGATTCAGATCCTAAAATGATAAGTAAATACCTCCCCCCTTACTACTTCCGTCTCCAAATGAAGCGGATGTCGGCAACAATAGTTTTCTCTGTTCTGCATTTTTGGACACACTTGCAGCAAATGTTTAGCTTTCATTCAACAAATTCCCCCGGGAAGGTTAACCCGGTCAACAAATCCCCTCAGAAGTAGGATGTGTCGGCCTAACGGCGCAAGAACGCAGCTCTGCTGTAAACCGGCACAACGCAATCACGTCCGAAGAAAAGAAAAAACTCCAGATGAACGCAGAAGAAGATTTCATAAATTCCATAGTTACATTCACATCTGTCTGTCAATTTCATATCGAAAACTAATAAGCACAAAAAGTATAACATCACGATTCTCACATATAGATACACACGGAATTTCCACCAAGAATCTCCTCGGCGATGTGGACAAACGGAATTTCCACCGAGAATCTCCACGGCGAAAGTGAACAAATGGAATTTCCACCTGGAGTCTCGATGGCGAAGTAGTTACGCCGCCTGCCCCCACCTCTCTCTCTCTCTATCTCCCTCTCTCTCTGTCTCTCCCTCTCCCTCTCTCCTTCTCTCTCTACCTCTCTCTCTCTTCCTCTCTCTCCCTCTCTCTCCCCTATCTCTCTCCCTCTCTCTCCCTCCCTCTCTCTGTCCCTCCCCCCCTCTCCCCCTCTTCCTCTCTCTCTCTCTCTCTCTCTCTCTCTCTCTCTCTCTCTCTCTCTCTCTCTCTCTCTCCGAAGGTCGTGGATTCGTTTCGGGACATCATTCGGTTCACGAGTGCATTTTTCTCGGAGAATCGTGGGGGTCGTCACTGGAGCTTCGGAATTCGTGCTAAGTGCGACGCTTTCGTTATGTCGCCCTGCTGAAAGCAACCGAGCCATATGACAAAAAATCAGGTGCAATGAAGTCACCTCCCCCTCCCTTTTTTTTGGCTTTTTAAACTATTTATTTTAACAGAATTTTCACCAACATCTTCATCAACAAATAACTCTGTGTTTTGCTCGTTAATAAAAACGTGGTAGAAGGCTTTCGCTTTTCTTTATATTGGCTTTTCTATTTTGCGGAGTAGCTTCCAGTGTCTATTTTCTACTTATTTCTGTACCATATGCTTGTGTGATACAAAGCATTTCCCGTAGCAGGAGTCTGTTGTGGCTATGTGAAGTGTTTAAAAATAACGTTTGCATATCCTTTACAGGATATCGCTGTCAACATCAGCATCTTTCAGCTGATTGTTGATTTCTTGGCAAGATTACGCTCAGTAGTTTGCCATTGCTTTCTGAGCGGCCGGCTCACATACCCCGTAAGTCACCGACGCGATTCGAACCACTGCTGATTCTCACGGTCGTCACGTTACTTACGAGAGTATACGAGATTACGGAGAAAAGTCGCTAACCTTTAGGCCAGGAAGCAGGCTGTGAAGTGTTTGGGCCGTCATATTCTCGACCGCCTGAGCTCACGGGGGTTTAGGTGAACGATTTTTACTTCCCGTAGTTAACGTCCAGTGTTGGCATTGGATCCTTGTCAGATCGCACCCATGCCGTGGTCAGGATAATGTTCTAACCGTTACATCACCGCACCGGCGAAAGGCGGCATGCGTTATACTGACCACTTCAACCATTTGAAGCCGATTGGTTTATAAAAATATAGATCTATCACCATATTGCTTAAGGCGTGTGAATGGGTCATTGCTTTATTAAATGTGACAGATAACATTGCAATGCTGGTTTTAAAGCTATTGATAAAAGAGAGTCTAAAGGCAAGTGTAACGGCTTCATTGCACTGGGTTTAATCCCATATGGCTTAGTCCAAAGCATCTCTCAGAGCACGAACTTCGTAGCTTCAGTGACGACCCCCTCCGAAAAAAATGTTCATTGGTGAACAAAATGAACATCCTTGTAAACTGAGTTTTCTTTTTTTTTGGGGGGGGGGGGGGGCGTTCGCTGCTTTGAATTCAATCTTAGTCAACATACGTCCTGCTACTTAAGTGCACTGGACTGATTTTTGCGTGTGGATTAGCTTTCCCTGTTATCAGTGTTCCCCGCCATCAGGCGAATCCACACCGACTTCAGTCGTACTTGTAATTTACGTCCCCAGGTCAATATTTTAATCCAACTGACCGGCGTAGAGATTAGACCCGCTACCTCGGCATCAGCACACCGGATGTTTAACAACGAGCGCTCTTACCCATGCTGACCTCCAACTGACGTTATATACACTAAAAAGTAATTAACCACGTTTCTTCCCCGTCAGTTCTTCCTTCCTTGTTACCTCACACTCACAGACTTGGCCTTCTGTCTATTTGTCTGGGCGATTTACTGCCTTAAACCAGCACAGATATCACGTGCATAAACACTGGGCTCTGTTTACCCAGCTTCCTTCCCGGAGTCTGCAGGGTAAATGTCAACGCGTCAGCGCCATGATATTTCATCGCGTCACCAGGTTTGCTGGCTAGTCGATGACAACCGTATCAACTGTGAAACTGCCAGCCTTGTCCATGCGTATGCCAGTCTGGAGTTGTTTAACCCAATTATGGGAGGACTATGCACGTAATACGATGTCTGATAGAATCTTGTTTTAGTATGTCATCACATCACATCATCATTTTCATCATTATTAGGCACATTATACGTCACCTTATGCAGGGTGGTTTTAAAGTCCCACGACACTTTGTATGTAGAACAAGTTTGAAAACTTAAGTACACGACGTCGTCAAAAATATGTTAAATGTTCATTTAATTAGATACAATTGTCTCTGCTATGGTATAACGCTGTTTTAGGGAAGCTGGAAAGTACCAATGAAGTATTCATTATAACTTATTAAACAAATTTCTAACCGCAATGTGATGAGTGTGAGCAAATGCAGCCGTGCGAGAATCGGTAGCGGTTCTCGCCGCGCCCGTTACTTACGGGATATGTGAGCCGACCGCTCAGAAAGCAATGGCAAACTACTTGCCAAGAAATCAACAACAGGGGTAAAATGCTGTGTTGACAGCGATGTCCTGTAATAGGACATGCGGGGGGGGGGGGGGCAGTGATGAGGAGGTTGTTTATCAAGAAATCTTGCTATAAATCTTTGAACAACTATCCGTGTGTATCGACCGCCATTTCAAAACACTTGTTGAACTGAAAAAAGTTCTTATCATCATCATCATCATCATCATCATCATCATCATCATCATCATCATCATCATCATCATCATCATCATCATCATCATCATCACCATCATCATCATTACCATCATCATCATCATCATCATCATCATCATCATCATCATCATCATCATCATCATCATCATCATCATCATCAAGTGATTTACCTATTGGTATGGGATATCATGTTTCTTCAAATCTCACGGTTTCCAACAGAATGTGAACATTTATATGATAACATTTCTCTATGCCATTAGAAAATTACATGTATAAACCGTTACATGTCATGGTCTGTCTTGGACACACTATGCTAACCTTACAGACCAATAAATACTTAACAATCTACTCTTATTAAACAATAAATTCTTAACAATCTAACAATAAACGGTTTAACCAGTTACCGGTTTAATCTTATAGACCAATAAATATTTAACGGTCTAACCGTATTGACCAATAAATACTTAAGGGCCTAGCTGTATTGACCAATAAATACTTAACCTTATTAACCAATAAAAACTTAACGGTTTAATCTTATAGACCAATAAATATTTAACGGTCTAACCCTATAGACCAATAAATACTTAACGGTCTAACCCTATAGACCAAAAAATACTTAACGGTTTAACCTTATAGACCAATACATATTTCAAGGTCCAAGCTTATAGACCAATAAATACTTAACGGTTTAATCTTATAGACCAATGTGGCGAAGTGGTCAAGCCGTTTGACTCGTGCTCCGAAGGTTGTGGGTTCGATTCCGGGCCGCGCCCTTCGGTTTACGAGTTAAATGTTTCGGAGACTCCTGTGGGTCGTCGCTAAAAGCTACGGAGTTCGTGCTTTGTGCTACGCTTTCCGCGCTGCGGAAAGAGACCGAGCCATATGGGATAAAACCCGGTGCGATGAAGTCGACCCTGTCGTCTTTTAAGCGACTTTTTTTAGACCAATAAATACTAAGCTGTTTAATATTATAGACCAATAAATACTTAACGGTCAAATAGTAAAGACAAATAAATACTTAATGGTGTAACCCTATAGACCAATAAATACTTAACGATCTAAACCTTATAGACAAATAAATACTTAACTGTTTAATCTTATATACTAATAACTATTTAACGGTCTAAGCTTATAAAACAATACATACTTAGCGATCTAAAGCTTATGGACCAATAAACACATAACGGATAATGAAATCAGTATCAGGTCGGCCGCATTAGCTTCCCATGACATTTTCTGGGACCGATTTTAGCTGAGTCGACCTGACAGCCCTGTCAATTATTAAACATCCCCAACAATGGAGATTCTCAACCATGAGTACCTGGCCAGCAGGGAGGTGAGAAGGCTGTGAATAACTTCTCTCAATGTCTTCTTCACTGTTGATATTATAAGTCCCGTTGTTACAATGTGTTATGTTGTTTCTCTACCCATAATGTGGCAACATTATTGTGTGTGTTCGTCTATTTGTGATTAGCTGTTTTTGAGTTATGCCGCTTTCAAATCATGTACATACTTTATCTGTATAACGCCATTTCTGACATTCTTATGTGAATCGGGCCAGCTCCATCGCGAAGTCGTTACGGACGCAGTTCGTAATTCCGCATACCCGCGTTCGAAACAAAGCTCCGGAAGATTTGGCAGCAGACCGCCTCAAGTTTTTTTTTTTTTTAAACAAAATGGTACGGGTGCCGGTCGTTCAGATAGCAATAGCAAACTACTGAACGTAAACTTGCCAAGAGATCACAACAACAAAAAACAAATTTTAAAAAATGCAGGTGTTGACTGCGAGGTCATGTAAAGGATATGCAACTAGCTTTTATTTTAACCAAGTGATTATTCGCAGTGCGCTGTGAATAACTCCTCCCCATGCTCAGTGTTATTCACAGCCGCGGCTGTTCACGTGGCGTTTACTACCGTCGAAAATGGGGATAGAAAAAGGAGCGTTCTTTTCAAGTTTCCAGTTTGGGTTAGGGTTGGAAACTGCATACAGAACTGAATTTATAAAATATATCATGTGAATAACGCTGTGAATGTTGAAACACTGTTTGTGGTTGGGCGGGAGGATTGGGGGGGGGGGGGGGGGGTCTGCGCAGTACACACTACTGAATGAGGCGCTGTGAATAACGCCTCCCTTTTTTTAATGTGGATCCACAATTACTCTTATTACACACACACACACACACACACACACACACACACACACATCAGGCTCGTATTACACCATACACACATTCATCGGGGGTTGTGCGTGTGTGTGTGTGTGCACGCGCGTGTGTAATACGACTAATTACCAGACTTCACAATCACGTTTTAATACACAGCAATCGACGCTACCGAGCGGGTAAGAGCAATCGCTTTTAAAATTCCGGTGCCCTGATGGAGGGGTAAAGGGTGCAATCCCTACACTGGCATTAAGTTAGACCTAACCGACGACTTCTCGTTACCAAAGAAATGGCAAGCTAAACTTAACGTACAGTTGATTACAACATTAAGCTAGGGTTGATCGCAAAGTCCTGCAACATTTAAATGTTAATACGGACAAAAGATGGTCATGTCCGGTGATATCGACATATGCGCACAACAATGCATGCTGTCTATAAGTCGCTTAAAAGTCGACAGGGTCAACTTCATTGCAACTGGTTTTATCCCATATGGCTCAGTCTCTTTCCGCAGCGTGAAAAGCGTCGCACAAAGCACGAACCCCATAGCCCCAGCGACGACCCCAAGGAGTCTCCGAAAAAACTGCATTCGTGAACCGAAGGACGCGCCCTGGAATCGAACCCACAACCTTCGGAGCCCGAGTCAGACGGCTTGACCACTTCGCCATGGAGACTTATAGGCGAGGCCGAGACAATCGAAGAGTTGACATGGGCTGGCTGACACGCGTGCTAGCCATTGCCCTACCGCAGCTAATAATACCAGACTAAGGCCGGCTGTAAATACCTTCAAAGACATTATACGTAATACGACTGTTACAATGCCAGACATGGAACAAAAAAGAATTTGTATAAAAGAAGATGGATTAAATGCCTGCTAGAAACTGACACCGGATAGTTTTAAGCTTGAAATCTGTCAGATATCCCCCTTGCCCAGGGACTTAAACGGGATTCAGTGTTCTAGAATCTTCCAGGCAGTGGATGCTTATATGCAAGCAAACGACGAATCTGACAACTAGACAATACGGAATGTCAATATTAAGAAAGGGCCGTGTCTTAAGACGGGATAATAGTGTTGTTTTGGTTTTTTCTTTCAGCAAAGAAAACAATATTGGGTTTACGGCTAAGATACTATGACCATTTTCTATATAATTATTACCATCTTCTTCTTCTTCTTCTTCTTCTTCTTCTTCTTCTTCTTCTTCTTCTTCTTCTTCTTCTTCTTCTTCTTCTTCTTCTTCTTCTTCTTTCGTTTGCTTCAAATTTTGTCTATTTCTGTAACGTTGTCTCTTGTATGAATTTAATTTTTTTTTTTTTTTTTTTTTTTTGGGGGGGGGGGGGGGGAAGAGTTGTTTTAGTTCACTCAGTAGTATTACAATCACAGTGAAGCTACATGTTGCTGCTGTGTAGATCACTTCTTCGGCTGCTTTCGTCTTTCCTCCCCCATTAGTATCAATGTTTACGCATATTAGCTTTACACTCATGCTTTCGCGCAATCGTAATTCTACTGTTTTTCTTCAAATCGTTCCTCCTCTTTCGGTTATCCTTTCCTCATTAATATATCTATATATGTTTATTGTTTATTATTAATGGGGTTCGGGGGGGGGGGGGGAATTCACTTGCTTTTAACTCAATCTATACATGTGTATTTCTTCAATATATACTATTATATTATATACTACTCAACTACACACAGTGTGTCCTCAAATCGTTCTTCCTCTTTCGGCTATCCTTTCCTCATTAATATCACTATATATATTTATTATTATTGGGGTTGGGAAGGGAGTGGTGGGGCAATTCGCATGCTTTGAATTCAAGGGTAATCTATTCAAGTGCTACTACTTTTAGTGTAGCTGGACTGGTTTTTGCTTACCCTATTACCAGTGTCCCTCGCCAACAGGTGAACCCACTCCGGCTTCTGAGGTACTTGTAATTTACGTCCCTAAGTCAAGGACGAGAAATCAACATTTTTAATCTAAATGACCGGTGCAGGGGTTGAATCCGCTACCTCCGCATCAACACCGGAAGTTTAAGAGCGACCCGCTCTTATCCATTCGGCCATGCTGACCCCATAAATGCTAATAATTGTCTCTTATTTATTATTGAACGTTTGCTTCTCTCTTAACATTAAGATCCGTAGAAGTGTACGTTGTAAAGCGTATTGGGCATATAGTGTGAGACTTAGTCTAGTCTAGACCAGTTGGCGAGTGTTACATGTATCTTATATATTAAAGGCAATCTCCGTCTGTATGTACTTTATGCGTTCGCGAACGGTCCATCCGATTGAGATGAAGTTTTCTACACGTCTGCCTCTCATTCCCGCGCTGCCAACTGTGATATTTGTTAGTGTAAAATCGGCTGCTTACTTAATATTATTTAATTTTTCATTTTTCATTATAATTTCTATATAGCAAGGGGACTTAACTCTACAAAAGTTATTTCAAGGGGTATAACTTTTAATAACTTTTCTGTATATCTTATAGTCATATTGTTGCATCGTTTTCAAAGATTTATAAACTCTTTGTCTATAGTTATGTACAAGCATATGAGTTATAATAAATAATGATACAATTTTTAAGGCATTTTCAAAGTTTTCATAAAAATAATGCATAATGCATAACATTGTAACTCATCTTTTTATGCTTAAGAAGTTATCTACAGTCATGTAGGTGATTAGAAACAGTTTTCATTAAAAATAATGGATGGTGTGTGGAAGGACATTCTTTTAAGTTACTTTTTGTTGTTGTATGAATTTAATGAGACGCTACCCGCCAGGAGCTGGGCGAAGCCACGCCGGGTCAGATAGATAGACAGACCCACCATTTCAGTGCAGTTATCTACAGGCATATGCGTTATAATCCTCCTCCTCCTCTTCCTCCTACTACCCTCTTCCTCTTCCCCTCCTCCCTCTCCCTCCTCCATCCTAATCCTCCCTTTTCCTCCTCCTTCCTCCTCCTCCTACCTCCTCGCCCTCCTAATCACTCCTCTTCCTTCCTCCTCCCTTCTCCTCCTACGTCCTCCCCCTCATCCCTCCTCCTTCTTCCTCCCTCCTCCTCATCCCTCCTCCTCCCTCCTCATCCTCTCTCCTACTCCCTCCACATCCCTCTTCCTCTTCCTCCTCCTCCCTCCCCCTCCATCTCCCTCTCCTCCCCCTCCCTCCTCCTCCTCCCCTCCTCCTCCAGCGTTCTTCTCCTCCCTCCTCCTCCTTCTCCAACCTCCTCCTCCCTCCTCCCTACTCCTCCTCCTCCTCCCTCCTCCTCTCTCCGCCTATCTCTTCCTCCCTCCTCCTCCACCTCCCTCTTCCTCCTCCCAGCTCCTACTCCTCCTTTTTCTTCTTCTGCTGCTGCTGCTGCCGCCGCTCCATTTACCCAAGTTGATTGTTGGGGAAGATGTAAAGATCTTTCAAGTGCTCTTTCTAATGCTTTTTGTAAGTTGGTCTTCGTTTATCTAAGGTTGTTCTAACTGCAACAAATAAATGATTAGACAGACAGACAGACAGACAGACAGACAGACAGAGAGGGAGGGATAGACAGACAGACAGACAGTCGGGAACGGGAACGGGAGCTTATATGACTACTTATATGAATTAAATGAGATGCTCCACACCAGGAGCTGGGCGATGTCGGGCCGGGTCAGACAGACAGACAGACAGACAGACAGACAGACAGACAGACAGACAGATAGTCGGTAACGGGAACGAGAACTTATATGACTACTTATATTAATTAAATGAGATGCTCCCCACCAGGGACTGGGCGAAGCCGGGCCGTGTCAGCTAGTATGTTATAATTGTTAATCACACCTACAACTTTGTATTCCCAGTTAGCGTCAGCTTATAACTGCCACATACTTTTGCTGTTCATAACTGTCTGTTATCTCTAGCTCCAGTAACATCATTCTCCTGAACCAGCGCACACAATCACCATCATGCAGCAGATTCTGTAGAGAACTTCGTTCTCACCAAGGCTCACTTCCATGCTGCTCGATTCATATCTCTTCTCCTAGGAATCAAGGATTCCATTACTGTTCCACCAAGCTACTGCGGCGTGTTATAAGGTAACAATATTTCAGTTTCCGTTATGTTTTTAATGAGTCAGTTTTCTTAGATGTTCAGATCATTATTATCAATCATTTATTTTTGTTTTTTCGATCCGCGACATTTCAAGAAATAGAAATATATTTTAGAACATTTCAAAAGCCTTAATTTTCTTCATTAGTGATTGCGATTCATGATTCGGGTCCATATATTGCCACGTGAAAAAATGCACGTCCTCTAAATGTGCATTTGTCATTTTTATGTGCCTGAATTGCGCCATATCTTCTTAACGCTGTCTATGCTCTGGGTTGCTATGTCTAGTCTTCTTGTTTCTTTTTGAACGCCCCGCTGTCATTAATAATGGAGACACGATGTGTGTTTTTTTTTTTGGCACTCTCTCGCTTTTAACTCAAGCGTAGTCCATATACACCACTTCTAGTAGTGCTGGGCTGAATTTTGCGTGTGGATTATCTTTCTCTATTAATAGTTAGTTAGTTAGTTAGTCGCAGTTCCAACTTCACAGCAACGGGTCATCCCCATCATGCTCCATTCCTGTGCCAGTGAATATCATACAAAACGCTCCCCACTGCCCAATGTAAAAAGTGGAAAAGACAGGAGTCTCGACAAACAACAGCCCGCACAGATACACTGTGCATAATGCCGCCGCCAGAATGTCAACACAATAGTCCCCCACAATACACCCAGTTCATTTCTGATGGAATCTGCAGCCATTTTCCCATCTGGATGTTTCCTAGATGTTCACCCACACAGTCCACGAAATACAGTTCATCGTCGATGGCAGTGGCAGTCAACCAGAAGCCCAGCAGCCACGCATTTCTGCATAAGGCAAAACCAGTCAACTCTGGGACATAGCCATCTGCCATCACTCCGAACATGCAGTCACGTTCCAAAAAACCTCGGGCAGATTCAAAAGCACTTCACATGAAACCCACAGCTCACAGTGTCGCACCACGCACTCACTCAGTAGCAGGGCGACGGAACCATCAAGCCTCCTTAGTCGCCTCTTACGACATGCATGGTAGGCTACAGTGTTGCTATTCTTTGCTTCCCTTATGGGCCCCGGCAACACTTACATCCAATGTAATCAGATACACACAAATATGTCAAAAGCAATTATCATTTGTGAAAATAAAAATGGGGAAAATAATGTCCACAAAATATACTTAAGGGAAAATGTCAAATCCTCTCGCAGCAAAATAAACTTATGCTCCAATCTGACTGTTGCATATACCAACTGAAACAACAATATTACAAACTGTTTCCACAGCTAACACTGATATAATATGTTCAAGATGGTATAGTATGTTCAAGATGGTATAGCATGCCTCTCGCATCAGGCGAACCCACTCCGACCTTCAGAGGTACTTGTAATTTACGTCCCCAAGTCAAAGACGATAGGTCATCATTGTATTCCAACGGTCCGGTGCAGGCGTTGAGCCTTCTTACCTCGGCATCAGCACGCCGGATGTTTAAGAACACGTGTTCTTATCCATTCGGCCATGCTGACCTACGAGTCACGATTTAAAGGTTGGGACATTTTACATTTCTTCATTGCTTATTGTAATTTCTCTGTATACCTAATTAGGAGATGGCTCTTTGTTTCAACCTAAGTATGAATACGGAGGAAATACTTCAGGATTGGTTGCACTGCTACCTGGTCCCACTCCCAAAGCCAGGTAAGGATCATGCCCTTGCCTTGTCAGGTGGGTTGCGGCAGTCCTTTATGAGCGTAAGGTTGCACTGCGCATGGGTTCCTGGACTTCTGACCCCTGTACTATTACACCTGGGTTGCCACAGGGATCTGCAGTGTCCCCAGTGCTCTTTAATGTCTACACCAGTGTCACATAATACTGACAGGTTAACGATCCCATGATATATCAAAACATAAAATTTCTTATATTACACGAGGATGGAAAGTTATTGACCTTTAGATCAGGACAACAAGTGATAGCTTCGGTACTGAGGATAGTACAGGTTATTGACTCCAAGATCTAAACAAATACCGCTTGTTTCAACGATCACGCCGTTTCACAACCCTTTGAACAACGAAGACGTATTTACGATAAAAACTATCAGATGTCTTTTGAAGTAACGGAGACGAATGTCCGTGATCCGAAGAAAAGAGTGGATAATCATTGATGTCCCGAAATGACCGTTTATCAAAGGAGAATTTCGGTTGTTGTTGTATAAAATCAAAAGACAGGACAGAGGACAGGGGGAAAATTGGTGGAATAGGCCAGTATAGTCGTACAGAGCCAGAGTATTAATAGTCTGGATATTCTAGTTTAATTTAGTGTGCTACTAGTCTTCCACAAGAGAAAGTCGGGATTTATTCTTGAGCTATTATGGAAAGGGATGTACAGTGTTTCAAGTTGGATGAAACCGACGAGCATTTGTATTGATGTGCAATAGTATTCCCGATTCAGCCGAGGATAGTTATAAGGTAGTTGTGGTGTAGAGTAGAACTCTAGCATAGTGTATTTTAGTGTGTGACCGTAATATTGAGTGTCGGCCGAATTTAGCTGAGAAGTAACTTAGTGGATTGAGTAAGGTGTCAGTGCACTCGATAGGATAAGTACTATGATAATATAAGGATAGATCTATGAGAGGAGATTCTAGTATAGATGGTTACAGGGATTTCGGAGCTTTCCTAGGACATTTCCTTCTTTTACCTAGTCTTAAGTTATGTGAATAACTCCTATGTCTTATGGCAGAGGTCATTTCTCTGAATATATAGAAGTTAATAACTGATAACGGCCATAAGCCTACTCTCACCTCTAATGAGTTTGAGTTAGGTTGATAGCACCTGATATTGTATATTCAACAGGTTCCAATGAACAAAGAAATAGCAACACTCCTGAAAAGAAAGAATGGACCCTAGTCTGGTGCAGTGATAAATATCGGCCAGATTTAAGTCTGATATCATACATACATGTCAGCAAGTTCTAGAATTAACGGATACATATAAGGCAGTCTGGCTAAGATACTTACAGCAGAATAAAGTGCAACTAAACATAGTTCGGAAGCTCAATATTGTTCACATGAACAATCTTTCAAATGAAGAGGCTGTAAGGCCAGAATTTATTATTGGATAAACAGAACAGTAACGAATAAGATGAACACCGTGAATCAGTGAGATTATATAGACAGTGTTTGTTGGAATTATGCATCCATATAGAGACGATAAGTCACTCAATGATATCGGAGGTATATGACATGTATGTCATCATCCCTCAGTCTTTTCCAGCAGACAACTTCACGCGCTATGAAAACTTAGGACGGGAGAATTAACGAAACGAAATTTCGTTTCGTTTTAAGGCAATTGATTGGCCGCGCCCCGGAAACACAGGCTTAATCTAGACAAAGGCTTGGTAGACAAAGCGGTCTGGTCAATCGCCATGTTTCTCCAACGTTAGCGGGTGACCCATTGTTAATGGGTTAATTTAAAGCCCACTTATTCTCTGCGTTTTAGGTGAGCATTATCTTATATATAAATTAGGATGTGCGTATGTATCTCTGTATGTATTTATGTATCTCCGTATGTCCTTTATACGCTCGCGAACGGCCCATCCGATTGAGATGAAATTTTCTACACGCCTTCCTTTCATTCCAGAGATGCCAACTGTCGTAGTTTTTTTTTCTTCTTCCTCCTCCTCCCTCCTCCCTCCTCCCCCTCCCAAAATACGTACGTCCAGGAAATGGTCTTCTACATAGACACTTCTCTCTGAGGTCCGCGATAACATATTAACCTGGTGGGATGGCAATCAATCATCCTACTACCTCCTCCCTCCTCCCTCTTCCTCCTCCCTCTTCCTCCCTCCGCCTCCTCCCTCCTCCCACTCTCTACTCCTCCTTCCTCCTCCCTCCTCCTTCTCCTCCCTCCTTCTCCCTCTTCCTCCTCCCTCTTCCTCCCTCTTCCTGCTCCCTCCGCCTCCTCCCTCCGCCTACTCTCTCCTCCTCCTCCCTCCTCCCTCTCCCTCCTCCTACTCCCTTCTCCTCCTCCTCCTCCTCCTCTCTCCTCCTCCCTCCTTCTCCCTCTTCCTCCTCCCTCCTCCTCCCCCTCCTCCTCCACCCTACTCCTCCCTCCTCTTCCTAATCCCTCCTCCTCCCTCCTATTCCTCCTGTCTCCTCCTCCCTCCTCCTTCTACCTCTTCCTCCCTCCTCCTTCTCCCTCCACCTCCTCCCTCCTCCTCCTCCCTCCTCCCTCTCCCTCCTCCCTTCTCATCCTCCCCCACCTACGTTCTCCTCCTCCCTCCTCCCTCCTCCTCCTTCTCCCTCCTCCTCCCCCTCCCTCCTCCCCCTCCTCCACCTCCTTCACCCTCCTCCCTCCTCCTCCTCCTCCTTCACCATCCTCCCTCCTCGTCCTCCCTCCTCCTCATCCTCCCTCCTCCCTCCTCATCCCTCTTCCTCCTCCTCCTCCCTCCTCCCTCCTCCTTCTCCCCTTTCCCCCCTCTTTCTCTTAATCCCTCCTCCTCCCTTCTCCTCCCTCCTATTCATCCCTACTCCTCCTCCTCCCTCCTCCTCCTCTCTCCGCCTATCTCTTCCTCCCTCCTCCTCCCTCCTCTCTCTTCCTCCTCCCTCCTCTCTCTTCCTCCTCCCTCTTCCTCCTCCTCCTCCCTCCTCCTTCCTCCTGCTCCCTCCTCCTGCTCCCTTCTCCTCCCTTCTCCTCCTCCCCCTCCTACCCCTCTCTCCTCCCCCTCATCCGTCTTCCTCCCTCCTCCTTCTTCCTCCCCCTCCTCCCCCTCCTCCTCCCTCTCCTCCTTATCCCTCCTCCTCCATTCTCCTCCTCCCTCCTCCTCCTCTCTCTACCTCCTCCCTCCTCCTCCCTTCACATTCCTCCTCATCCCTCCTCCTCCTCTATCCTCCTCCCTCCTCCTCCTCCTCCCTCTACCTCCTCCCTTCACATTCCTCCTCCTCCCTCTTCCTCCTCCTCCCTCTCATCCTCTTCCCTCCTTCTCCTCCCTCCTCCTTCTCCCTCTTCCTCCTCCCTCTTCCTCCCTCCGCCTCCTCCCTCCTCCCGCTCTCTACTCCTCCCTCCTCCTTCTCCTCCCTCTTCCTCCCTCTTCCTGCTCCCTCCGCCTCCTCCCTCCGCCTACTCTCTCCTCCTCCTCCCTCCTCCTCCCTCTCCCTCCTCCTCCTCCCTCTCCTCCTCCTCCTCCTCCTGCGATCTCCTCCTCCCTCCTTCTCCCTCTTCCTCCTCCCTCCTCCTCCCCCTCCTCCTCCACCCTACTCCTCCCTCCTCTTCCTAATCCCTCCTCCTCCCTCCTATTCCTCCTGTCTCCTCCTCCCTCCTCCTCCCTCCTCTTCCCTCCTCCACCTCCCTCTTCCTCCTCCCTCCTCCATTTACCCAAGACAGACAGACATACAGATAGTCGGGAACGGGATCTTATATGACTACTTATATGATTTAAATGAGATGCTCTCCACCATGGGCTGGGCCGGGTCAGACAGACAGACAGACAGATAGATAGACAGACAGACAGACATACAGTCGGGAACGGGAGCTTATATGACTACTTATATGAATTAAATGAGATGCTCCCCACCAGAGTCTGGGCGAAGCCGGGCCGTGTCAGCTAGTATTATATAAAACATATCATGTTATGTATTAGGATAAATGCTTTGAGGCAACTAATATCATGATTGAAGTTATGTGTGTGAAAATTATGAGAACCGCTTTCATTGAAAGGTTGGTTTACGTCACGCAGCCTGAACATCGCCATTTTGTCCAGTCAGCCTTCATAAAACATACAATATAATCTTGCTATGAGTCACCCTTCTGAGATGATTTTGTGAACTTACCTTATTCCTAAAGGCTTATTTTTCACAACTGGTCTCTGTGTTATAAAGTGTTCTTTCTGAGTGCTTATTTTGTATTTCTACTCTTATGAGGGAGAAATATTACTATCTGTGTACAACTTTAATAGTTTGTTAGATAGAGAGATATTCTCGCTTGACTTTTTCATGCACTTAGGAGTTAATCTGTTGTTTACATTGTGGTAAATATACAGAGGTGGGATTGTCTTGTAGTCCTTTTTCATAAACGATGTTATGAGATTGTCATTTGGTATGATATATCTATATATAATCTCAAGGGAGTGGGAAATGACACCATGCTCTTGTGTTTTTACTTTGAGATGTTGTGTAATACCCACTAGAGAGTTCATACCATGTTTAGTAAAAGACTAACAAAGTTTTCTGTTATTCATCATATGTATCTATATATATTCTATTCATGATGTTACTGTTGGAGTAGATCTTTTAACTCCCCCCCCCCATTGGGGACAAACACATGATGATGATGATGATGATGATGATGATGATGATGATGATGATGATGATGCAAGAGGAGATGACTGATTGGTAGCTAGCCTTTTTGCCATTTGTCAGTGGTAGTCACATAATGCTGTTTGTAACTATGGAAAGGAGATTTATGAATTGTGTACATGAGGACATTGTCTCAGGAACTTTTTCCATGATGTGACAGCGGTACTATCAAAAGATGTTTGCATATTTAGGAGGTGAAGAAAACCTCCCAGGAAGCTCCAGTATCAGTCGAGAAGAGATGCACCTATTGAGTAGATATCTTACTCACTTTTGGAGTGGGTCAAAACTCTACAGTAGGCGACAAGTGCTAGGGAACTAGCTACACTTTTTCTTTCTTCTTCCCTTTTTGTTTCCTTTATTTTTATTATTTACACGGTTATCAGAATGTATATTTTATTATGATAACTGATATCAGAATATATATTTTATTATGATAACTGATATCAGAATATATATTTTATTATGATAACTGATATCAGAATATATATTTTATTATGATACACTGTTATGGGAATGTATTTTTAATTATGATACACTTATCAATGTTTGGGTTATTACTAATCTATATCAACCCTGTTCTTCTTCACTATACAGCGCTAGAGATGGCGGTGGAGTATTGGCACTAGTCACCATGATTGGAACTGAAGTTATGTTCAACTTGTTTGGATTTAGAGGCAGGAAACTGGGATATCAGCCTCCTCTAATATTCTACAAAGAGTGCGGGTTACTGCTACACACCCTGAACGTCAATGCCTGGATAATTACTGGATTTTGAATATGCTGAAGTGGATTCCCTACCTCTGGGAACTTACAAATGGTGTTAATCTTTCCAATGTCTGCAAAGACATGAGGCATGCCTGGCCTAGATGGTTTTCAGCGTATATCCTCTTCTAAAAGTCACCGCCCGATTCCACGTTCAACTGTCATATTCCAGAGGCTCATGGATAAGTCTGGAATTCACCATCATTTACCAGTATGGATTTACCAACTGATTTTGTGAACTCCCAGCTTCCTTTGAATCTTCTCATCCATCATATCCCAGACATGGACAATCAAGCACTATACCAACTCCCGGTCAATCAAGTTGTATATTCAGCTGAAGAAAGAATAACCTA
Source organism: Cepaea hortensis (assembly GCA_963921405.1). NCBI lineage: Eukaryota > Metazoa > Mollusca > Gastropoda > Stylommatophora > Helicidae > Cepaea > Cepaea hortensis. The sequence goes on along the minus strand of OY992881.1, from coordinate 93,263,250 downwards.
CATCTTAACCAAGAAAAGGGCTGAAATATTCAGGCCCAATTCAAGTTAGTTCTGTCAGGAAGTGCTAATGGATTATGTGATGTCACTCCTCATCCAAAGATATACTGAAAGTGTTTGTGCCTGATCCTGATCGAATCAATCACATGGACTCCTGTGTGTCACGCCACGCCAGAACATTTCCGACTCATATCTGTCGGTTATATCACATCTGGAATGCTCCTCGTCTAGTTACTTAGCAGCTGTGACTTGAGAGATTACAGTATATCCACAATGGATTCATATGGATTACTCCTACATGTTTTCGCGATGGATATATGATCCAGAAGTGGAAGCTCTCTCTCTCTCTCTCTCTCTCTCTCTGTGTGTGTGTGTGTGTGTGTGTGTGTGTGTGTGTGTGTGCAATCCCCAATTTTCTGAATAGGTGGATATATGCAAAGCAGCTGTTTTCCTTGGATTATAGAGAGTGTGATTATGGCCAGACTTTTCTAGTGAGTATTGAAGGAGAGGGAGTCATCAACAGACCCCTAGGATATTTCTAGAGACAGATTAGATAGATTTTCTTTATCTAGTTCTTTGTATGGATTATTTACTTTGTTTTGTGTTTGACACAGGTATTTGATGGGAACCCTTTTTGGGGACTTCTGTGTGGTTGTATACTTTGTGTGCATTGCCTGAATATGAATAATTTCTTTCATGTATATTTCACCATATTGTAGCCAACAGGGTTTGTCCAAGACCCAAATGTTTTCACAATACAGTTGTTTGTTTGTTTGGTTTAACCAAGCCTTGAAGTTACTTCATTGTTAACCTGTTGTTCCAAAATTGATGTTTATAGTCCAGTTATGGTTACTGTTATGTGATACAGTGTGTCATTGTACTGTTTTTGTCTAACAATGGCTGTTTTCCTCTGTCATGTAATCCAGTTGTTGCGTCTTACATTGGTTGTTGTCCCTCTGTTGTATAATACTGTGGATGTGCATGACAGTGGATACTTGTCAATGTTTATATATATATGTGGGAGATTAAATATGGGGCTGGGCACTTACACATAGACACACCTTCTGGGTAGAGTGATTTGTACTCTGGTGTCTGTGGTAGAACTTCCCGGATCTCCCAGCCTTCTATGGGAAATATTTCTTCTATGTTAGTGTTGAACTTGCGCCCTTTTCTGCCTTGTTCAATGCTTGGGGGTTTTACGAGCCAATATATTATTTCCTATAGAGGGCGTGTTTGGGATTTAGACCCCATTCATACTGAATACCCCTAGCGAAACTTGTCCTTATTCTAATTTATTATATTTACCACCCCACAAGGTATAAACATTACCTGGAATATCATGTTGTTCATGTGATTGGATATGTCACCCGGAAAGACATTACATATAAAAAACACGCTGTTGTGAAAATACATTTTATTTCAAAAGTCAAGGATATTGTGAAGACATCATCATCATCAGTCAAAGAGAAACCACACCGGGTGAGAGTAAAACAGTTCTGTGCTGTTGTGACAATATGAGGCCGTTGTGTGATGAAAATGTGATGTGGATCTTAGAGTGTCACTCTTATCTCACCTACACGATAGAACACACCAACAACGTCTTTGCATACACTCTATACACACCCATGACACTTTTTATTCAATAAATAATGTTAGTATTTATTAGAGGACAGTATTGTGTGGGTATGTTCTGAAGGAAAGTGAAGAGGGGTATGACATTCCGATAATAGAGAGAGAAATAGTGAATAGAAGACCGGAACGGGGGTGTGTAGACAAAGGTCTGGCAATAGACCCAACATTGGAAAAAGGGAAGTTGAAGTGTGCTTGTTGATTCTACTGTCCCCCCAGAGACGACAAGCGACAACCAGCAAAGTCGCAGCTATTGAGACACCAGGTGTTGGTAGACATTTGACATTTGCAGATGATATGCTGGTGCACAGACAGGGAAGAGACAGGGAAAGTTTGACTGCAGACTTACAGATGGCAGTAAACAGGGTGGCAGAGTGGTGAGTAGTAATGTAAGAGTTCTATCCATCGGAAATTGAGGATACTATCCTCCAGTATTCTCTAGTGTAGTCGCTATATGAGCTAGGGGTTGGGTTATAAGACATCAGTATCCTCCCAGATTAATGGCCAATAACTCATGAATAAATAATCGATTAATTTGTGTACTGGTACCTCCTCGTGTTTTCGTATATTTAGCTTGTTAAGATCAATGTCTTTTGGCGGTGAAATGAAAGTCTACTAAGGGCTGAAGAGGTGGTGTCCGGCATGTCTGATCACGTGTAGTGACCACAGGTGTCGAGCAGGGGCGGCCACCGTGTAGCGTCTGCAGTGGTGTATAATGCGTCACCGAGCAGGGGTGTTCACCGGTTAGTGAGCACCAGGTCGGTCATCGACGAGTTTCCACCAGGCCGGTCATCGAGAACTGACCACTAGTCTGGTATTAGATGACGTCCTCAAGTCCTGGGTGTTGGCTTCGAATCCCAGTAGGGAGGTCGCGTGGTAGAAGAAATAGTGATTATGTGTTTTTATAAATTAGCTGCGCTGGTGACATCTCGTGTTATTAATCAGATCGCCGTTATATTTAACAAAGGAGAGAGCGAGGTTGAGGCGTGTGTCTAGTTGGTACTCCAGACACCGTGGAGATGACAGGATAACCGATGCGGGAGAGGTCGCGTGGCCCGTACTTTACTCTATATTACCCATAGCACCAGCTGTCCTGAGTATGTTTAACAACTGTCACCAGCGGTAAATCATTCATTATCACATAACAGCTGTTGCAGAGCTTGCCTGGCCCTTAACAGACCCAACAATGAAAAATGGTAAGGAATTTTTGAGTGCAGGGGACTAAACACTTAATCTCGTGGATTATATCTCCGCCGTTTCAAAACGTTCGTGGAAAGTAATGTTAGTTAGTTAGTTAGTCGTAGTTCCAACCTCATAGCAACGGGTTGTCCCCATTATGCTCCGTTCCTGTGCCAGTGAATATCGCACAAAACGCTCCCCACTGCCCAATGTGAAAAGTGGAAAAGACAGGATTCTCGACAAACAACAGGAAAGTAATTCATGGAAAGTAATAACAATACCCATAATTACAAGCTGGGACATCCGCTAATAAAATTCAATAATACTGGCCTCGTTTTCCCCATAATTGTGAACAATGACTTACAGACGTAACCATTATCGCAAACACAGCTATTATCTGAGTTTTATTATTTTTTAAATTTTAATTAAAATTTAATTACACAAATTTACATATTACCATTACTAACACTGGTGTGTATCTGTCTATTAAGAAAAAGTTTGTTGTGTTTGATCTGTATAATGCTCTATTTTCATTAGGTTCTTTTAGGCAATCATCTTTGATTACTCTGGTAGAATAGGAAGTAAAAACAGTCATCTCAGGAACCGCGTTTCTGTTGCTTTTTCAAGGTCTTCGTAGCGATGATTGACTGTTTTGCTGGTACGACATGTGACAATTACAAAGTCTGAACAATGTGGAAATATAAGATATGGACACATAAAAATCTGTTGATTCTCATCTCATCCCATCTCATCATGTTCTTGTACCTTGCGGTGTCGAGGCGAAGTATAAACAGCGGGAGAGTTCCCGCTTATGGGCTCCATGTATCGATATTCCCATGGACTCTGTTATTCCCTGCGTCCATCGTTTACGTGGTCGGCCTCTTCCTCTGTTTTCTTCTAGTCTGTACATCATTGCTTGTTGTGGTATACTGTTAGTTGGTAACCTACTTGCAAGGCCAAACCATTTGACTTGCTGCTTTCTTATAAACTCTAGTGCATCTGTAACCCCCACTTTAGTCCCGATTTCTTCATTTTTGATCTTATCTCTTCTTGATACAATGAAAATTCTTCCCGGGCATCTCATTTCTGTTGTTGTGATTTTTCTTTTCTCCTTTTCTGTCATTTTCCAGGTTTGGCATTGGTAACATAGAGTTGGTAGGAAGATTGTGTTGTAAAGTGCTTTCTTAGTAGTTATTGATACATGTTTGTTCTTTAGTATTGGTGCCATTTGTCCAATTAGTTGGTTTGCCTTGTTGCATCTATTTTCGATCTCGTCTTCTGATTTGCCATTTGATGATATTATACTTCCTAGGTACTTGAAACTCTTTACTTGTTTCAATGGATGTTCGTTTAGGTAAATCGTTGTTGCTTTTTCTTCTTTAGTTATAGTCAGTATCTCTGTTTTACTTGTGCTAATTTTCATGTTATGTTCCCTACACATTTCGTTTAGACTATTCATGTGGTCTTGTAATTCAGCTTCTGATTTTGCTATTAGTGCTTGGTCGTCCGCAAACAGGAGTTCTTTAATGGTTAGATTTGCAGATGGTTCTTCTTCTGTGTTCTCGTCATGCGGTGTTCTTGCAGTCTCTGTTTGGCTCGTTTCTTTACATATGTTGTCTATATATGTTATAAACAAGAGAGGGGACAGGAAACAACCTTGTCGTACTCCGGATCTTATGGTGAAGGGTTCTGAGTGTCCTCCAGTTACTCTCACTATGCATTCACTGTTGTATAAGCTTGTACATAGGTTCATTAGATGTGTACTAACTCCACATTGTTTAAGGATTTCCCACAGCTTGTTTCTATCTACTCAATCAAATGCCTTTTCTTGGTCGACAAAGGCTAATTAGAGTGTTCCATTGAATTTGATTGATTTTTCTATAAGTTGTCTAATCTGTGCATCTGTGCATCCTTTGTTTTTCCTAAATTTAAGTTGTGTTTCGCTTAGCTGGGGTTCTATAATAGTTATTAATCTTGTTTCAATCAAGAATTTTGCAAATTATTTTCACAGTATGACTCAACAGTGAAATTCCTTTGTATTGTGTGCAGTCTCTTTTGCTGCCTTTGTTTTTCCAAAATTTGGATAATTAAGGCGTTTCCCCAGTCTCGTTGTGTCTGTTGTTCTTCCCAGACGTGTTTGAATAGTCTATGTAGCCATGCTGTTCCAACTTCTCTTGCTGCTTTAATTAGTTCATTTGGTATTTCATCTTGTCCTGGTGATTTGTTCAATGGGGCTAATCTGACGGCTTCTATAATTTCTTCTTTCAGTATTCTGGTTCTAGTTCCTCGGTGGCATCTGCGTCGGTTTCTTGAATTCCTGTTACATCTGATAGGATGTTGAGAAGTTTTTCGAAGTACTTTTTCCATCTTATTAGGATTAGCTTTTGTTCATTTATTGGTTCTCCATTTTCGTTGTTAATTATTTCTGTTGGGTCAAAGGGTTCTCCTCTGGTTCTCATTGCACTTATCTTTTTATAGAAGTTTCTAGTTGCCTCCTTGTAGTTTTTATTTAGAGTTTCTCCATACTCCTCCCGGTCTTTTTGTTTTTCTCTCTTTACTATTCTATTCACATGTCTTCTCGCTATTCTATATTCTATGTAATCACATTCCTGTTTGCTCTTCGACCACTTTTTATATTTTTCCTTTTTGTCTTTTACAGCTTTCTTTACTTCTGCGTTCCACCAGCCTGTTATTTTCTTTATCCGTGTTTTGCGTTTTTTCGTGGTTCCACATGCTAGTTTTGCAGTATTTAAAATGCTTGATTTGAACATCTCCCATTCTTCTTCCACTGTCTTTCTTTCTATATGTAATTTTACAAAGATTTCAGTTACCTCTTTTTCATAATTTTCCCTCACTGCCTCGTCTTTGAGGTCTTTTAAGTTTACTGATTCGCATGGCATGCATATTCCTGGTCTTTGCTTCCTTCTACTGATGATTCTTATTTTTGCAACGACTGCTTTGTGGTCTGTGTTTATACCTAAGTTGGGCACTGCCCTTGCATCTAATATATTTCTCTTTCTGTTATTTCTTGTTAATATCAAATCAATCTGGCTTTTAGTATCTAGATCATTCCATTTATACCAGGTGTATATTTGTGAGTCTTTGTGTTTATAGAATGTGTTTGTTATATAGAGGTCGTGTTGGCTACGTAGCTCTATCAGTCTACTTCTGTTATCATTTCTTTCATAATGTTGGTCTCCAAGCTCCAAGATGTTTTTCTATGCCCGCTCTGTTATGTCCTAGTCTTGCATTGAAGTCTCCCATAACTATGATGCTGTCCTGCTTATCTATTTTATTTAGCACGTCTTGGATGTCTTCATAGAAGTCCTCGCATTCTTGCTCATTATTGTTTGTATTACATGGTGCGTATATTTGTAAATGTGTTGTAATCGTTTGTTCTTTTATTCTCACTGTTATGATTCTTTCTGATATATATTTTATTCCTAGTATTCCTCTTGCTATTCCCACACCGTGTCTTGCCCTTTCTTGTTGTTCCACTCCAGAGTAAACAAACATGTAACTGTGGTGGATCTCCTTGCATCCTTCCCCCTTTATTCTGGTGTCCGCTATTCCCAACAGTCCAATTATCCTCTCTTCAATTGTTTCTATAAATTCTACTTCTTTACTATTAAAACCGCAGAGGTTCATTGTGCCTATTTTTTTAATCCCACATTGTTCTTCTTCTATATCTGTGTATTTAAAGGACCACAAGTATTTCCCATCAACTGGTATATTTGGTATATATAAAATATAAATGATTTACATTATCACAAGTATTTCCCATCAATTGATATATCTGTGTGTTTAAAGGATCACAAGTATTTCCCATAAACTGGTATATCTGTGTGTTTAAATGATCACCAGTATTCCCATGAACTGATATGTATGTGCATTAAAACTGATATAAAAACTATAAATATAAAACAACACAAATGAACGGCTTTAGGTCGCTTTCTTTCTTATTTCTTCCGAACATCCCGCCTGATTTGTGAAGTGTTTGTTTTGAGCTTTATGACACACATTCCTTTCTTCACCGCATGTAAGTCAATTGATGACATACACTCTAAAAGATACCTACATTCAGCACACATCCATCATTCACTGTCTTTCTACATGGTACAAGAAGAACAAAACAAAGGGGGAAAAAACTACAAGAATAGCATCATCAGTTTAGGACAAAACTTCATATATTTAATTGTTTCGTATCCATCATGTACAAAGTAATCGTAAAGTAATACATGTCAAAGCAATCACATTCACAGTATTTGACTTCTGTTTGTAAACATTAATATTTACCCCAAATCAAAGTAACATTCACGAACCTGGCAACATGTTTACAACAAAAATTTATTTTCGGAAACTACCACAGCAGCACAAATATTTCAACTTCTTACCTGTTCGCATATTTTTCTTTCAGCAATACAGTGAACAGTTTTCACTGACAGAAAATTTCACATACCGTTATTTTCACATACAGAAACAATTTCATACCATAAGTTGTTTTTACACACAGGAAAACGTTCATATCATACGTTGTTTTCACCGACAGAAAAACGCCATACTATAAGCTGTTTATAGTTACAGAAAAATCTCCCACACTAAAATTTCTTTCACTAACAGAAACACTTTCATATCATGAGTTGTTTTCACTTACAGAAAACTTCCAGACCAAAAGTTGTTTTCATCTACAGAAAATCTTGTATGTCAATAGTTGTTTTTACTAACATTAAATTTACCATACCAAAAGTTGTTTTCATTTACAGAAAATCCCCATTCCATAAACTGTCTTCATTTACGGAAACATTGCTTCACCACAAGTTGTTTTCAATTACAGAAGATCTCCGGATCGAACCAATGACCACTAGGCCGGCAGGCGAGCATCTGGCCACTACGCTACAGTGACTCCCTGGGGGTATAGCTCTACCTCTATATTTAAAAAACCAGTCGAGATTAGATGGGTGGTGTTGTCAGTATCAAGTATCTGTAACTTTCCATTATATTTCTATTAGCCTTTAATAAGCTGTGCCTACCGCGAGGCACTGTGAACACACAAATATTTTGAAAGGGTTTGAACCCAGGACTAACTAGTCAGCAGCTGGCCAGCTAACTACTGGCCTTCCATGGCTTCCGATTCTATGTGTTAAAAAGGTAGTTGCATGTGCTTTTAAGTGCGTAGCAATCGACCCTTGTATTTGTGGCTGTTTGGGATTTTCTATGCACATTTTACATTCAGTAGCTTGCCACTGCTTTCTGGGCGACCGACGCTCATACTCTTGTAAAAATCAACGGCAGCCTACTTTAAAATCGCTTGCAGCTGGTTTCGAACACTGTATACACAAACTACTGAACGCAAAATTGCCTGGTCAGTTTACAAACAGCAAATATGGGCTGGGGTGGTTGCAACGTCCTGCAAAAAGAATATACATTTCTTAAAATGCGGGATTGTACAACTGCGTTAACTGGCATCAAGCCACAGGCGCTGGCTGTTCTAGGTGTACCCGTAACTAAACATTAACTATTTAACTTCATGGCAACATAATATTCAGTCTAACATGGCTAGTCCTATAAACAATTTCCTAATGTGTTTATCACCACATAAGTGACATTCCGACATTAACACAAGGTATACATTTATCTTGTATAATTTTAATATGTTTGTGACGTCTCTGGCATATTATGTTATACTCTCTTGCACATATAAGACACTTTCATAAGCCCTGACTTTTCAATGACCTGTCTTCAACAACATACGAGCACACTTAAATGGAAACACACTCCCCGCACACATCGATAACATCTGTACACTTTTTAACACAATCAAGATTATACACAATGTATGACCAATGACGGTCCCCTAAACCAACATACGATTATACAAAACAAAATAAATGCAGCGAAATAATGATTGTTCTAAAAAAAAACAAGTATATTCTTGTTTGTTTTTACTTCCAGTTAAGAAAACTTTAAAACAAGTTTTAATTTTTTTTTTTTTTTTGTACAAGAGTCTTCAAACCCTCTAGGCTTTTCTGACCGGAAAGTGTGATGTGAAAATTAAGTAGTGGTGAAGAGAAACTGAGAAAGCAACAATAGTAATGAATACAATGGACATTTGGTAGATAACTGTTGTAACCAGAAGACATGGTCACTAAAGCTAACACTTTGCACTTCTGCTCGGTAAGTGAACGTCACAATCGGTGCTTTATACTTCTACTATGATGCCGCGTTAATCGTCTGCGCTGTTATGAAACTGTAGAATACCCTTGACATCCCTAGCAACAATACTAGCAAATTGCATGAAAATAGAACGGTGGTTTGAATTTCTACCTCAAATTTTAGATGTTCATTTGAAGTCAACTTAAATTACTTTAATATCTATACCAGGGTCACAAAATATTTTAGTGAATTTCCTAATATCAGTTGTTGTTTTTTTGCCCCGCTCTGTGGCTTTGAGACCCTCTACCAAAAACAGTAGATATCAGCTGTATGTGTATATATCTCGTAGCAGTCTTGAAAAATACAGAATAAGAACTAAGATCAATCAGGGTCATCGGGGAGTGTTGACCTTTTGACTATGTCATCTGCACAGACGGTCGACAACCAAGTTGAGGGATACCTCCAACACACTAAGTATGAAACTGGTATCTGACCATTGTTAATTTGTGGGGGAAATGGTTCAAGAAATACTTGAAGCACTTCAGATATAAACCTGAAAGACAATATCCGCTACTGGAGACAAACAGGTCAAAGTAATACCATTTAGGATACTATCTTATAACCGCTGAAAGTAATGCTAACTGAGATAATATCTTATAACCGCTGAAAGTAATGCTAACTGAGATAATATCTTATAACCGCTAAAGTAATGCTAACTGAGATACTGTCTTATAACTACTGAAAGTAATGCTAACTGAGATACTGTCTTATAACCGCTGAAAGTAATGCAAACTGAGATAATATCTTATAACCGCTGAAAGTAATGCAAACTGAGATAATATCTTATAACCGCTGAAAGTAATGCTAACTGAGATAATATCTTATAACCGCTAAAGTAATGCTAACTGAGATACTGTCTTATAGCTACTGAAAGTAATGCTAACTGAGATACTGTCTTATAACCGCTGAAAGTAATGCTAACTGAGATAATATCTTATAACCGCTGAAAGTAATGCAAACTGAGATAATATCTTATAACCGCTGAAAGTAATGCTAACTGAGATAATATCTTATAACCGCTAAAGTAATGCTAACTGAGATACTGTCTTATAGCTACTGAAAGTAATGCTAACTGAGATACTGTCTTATAACCGCTGAAAGTAATGCTAACTGAGATAATATCTTATAACCGCTGAAAGTATTGCAAACTGAGATAATATCTTATAACCGCTGAAAGTAATGCTAACTGAGATACTGTCTTATAGCTACTGAAAGTAATGCTAACTGAGATACTGTCTTATAACCGCTGAAAGTAATGCTAACTGAGATAATATCTTATAACCGCTGAAAGTATTGCAAACTGAGATAATATCTTATAACCGCTGAAAGTAATGCTAACTGAGATACTGTCTTATAACAGCTGAAAGTATTGCAAACTGAGATAATATCTTATAACCGCTAAAGTAATGCTAACTGAGATACTGTCTTATAGCTACTGAAAGTAATGCTAACTGAGATACTGTCTTATAACCGCTGAAAGTAATGCTAACTGAGATAATATCTTATAACCGCTGAAAGTATTGCAAACTGAGATAATATCTTATAACCGCTGAAAGTAATGCTAACTGAGATACTGTCTTATAACCGCTGAAAGTATTGCAAACTGAGATAATATCTTATAACCACTGAAAGTAATGCAAACTGAGATACTGTCTTATAACCGCTGAAAGTAATGCAAACTGAGATACTGTCTTATAACCGCTGAAAGTAATGCTAACTGAGATAATATCTTATAACCGCTGAAAGTATTGCAAACTGAGATAATATCTTATAACCGCTGAAAGTAATGCTAACTGAGATACTGTCTTATAACCGCTGAAAGTATTGCAAACTGAGATAATATCTTATAACCGCTAAAGTAATGCAAACTGAGATACTGTCTTATAACCGCTGAAAGTAATGCTAACTGAGATACTGTCTTATAACCGCTGAAAGTAATGCTAACTGAGATACTGTCTTATAACCGCTGAAAGTATTGCAAACTGAGATAATATCTTATAACCGCTAAAGTAATGCAAACTGAGATACTGTCTTATAACCGCTGAAAGTAATGCTAACTGAGATACTGTCTTATAACCGCTGAAAGTAATGCTAACTGAGATACTGTCTTATAACCGCTGAAAGTATTGCAAACTGAGATAATATCTTATAACCGCTGAAAGTAATGCAAACTGAGATACTGTCTTATAACCGCTGAAAGTAATGCAAACTGAGATACTGTCTTATAACCGCTGAAAGTAATGCTAACTGAGATAATATCTTATAACCGCTGAAAGTATTGCAAACTGAGATAATATCTTATAACCGCTGAAAGTAATGCTAACTGAGATACTGTCTTATAACCGCTGAAAGTATTGCAAACTGAGATAATATCTTATAACCGCTAAAGTAATGCAAACTGAGATACTGTCTTATAACCGCTGAAAGTAATGCTAACTGAGATACTGTCTTATAACCGCTGAAAGTAATGCTAACTGAGATACTGTCTTATAACCGCTGAAAGTATTGCAAACTGAGATAATATCTTATAACCGCTAAAGTAATGCAAACTGAGATACTGTCTTATAACCGCTGAAAGTAATGCTAACTGAGATACTGTCTTATAACCGCTGAAAGTAATGCTAACTGAGATACTGTCTTATAACCGCTGAAAGTATTGCAAACTGAGATAATATCTTATAACCGCTAAAGTAATGCAAACTGAGATACTGTCTTATAACCGCTGAAAGTAATGCTAACTGAGATACTGTCTTATAACCGCTGAAAGTAATGCTAACTGAGATAATATCTTATAACCGCTAAAGTAATGCTAACTGAGATACTGTCTTATAGCTACTGAAAGTAATGCTAACTGAGATACTGTCTTATAACCGCTGAAAGTAATGCTAACTGAGATAATATCTTATAACCGCTGAAAGTAATGCTAACTGAGATAATATCTTATAACCGCTAAAGTAATGCTAACTGAGATACTGTCTTATAGCTACTGAAAGTAATGCTAACTGAGATACTGTCTTATAACCGCTGAAAGTAATGCTAACTGAGATAATATCTTATAACCGCTGAAAGTATTGCAAACTGAGATAATATCTTATAACCGCTGAAAGTAATGCTAACTGAGATACTGTCTTATAACCGCTGAAAGTAATGCTAACTGAGATAATATCTTATAACCGCTGAAAGTAATGCTAACTGAGATACTATCTTAAACGTGTGTGACACTGGGCCTCCGCATATACTAGATCACCGCATAATGAGGTGCGCTTCCTCACTATCTATCCTTCGCAGATAATTTGCAGAAATTGAGATTAACTAACACAGAACCAACCATATCAGAACCAAACGCATTGTCAAATGGCGTAGGTGATCATGTCTCTCTACAGATCTCAGTTCATGGTGTTCTAAATAAATTATATTGATGATATTTCCCCATGGCAACCGTCTTACACGATCCGGCATCATTTATCTAAGTCTATCTCGTCTACCGTGGTTCCTGCAGTGGTCGCGATGTTTTCCATGCCTCACTTCTTCTTATATGATAACAGAATGCTGTTTATCTTTTTCTTATAGTTACAGAACCTGCCTATTTATACTAAAAGTAAAGGTATGGGAACACTGTCCATACAATGCTTCCTGATCAACTATACTATATATTGAAATGAAGCTTTGGAAACATAGTAATCACTACTAAACGCCTCGAAGGGCGCTTGATATAATTACTTAAAAGTTAATGTATGAAAAACATTCTATAACAGATAATCATTATTCCTGATTACATTATATTATAAAGATAATTACGTTTTAAAACTATTATTACGTACATGAAAAATAACCCACAAACAAATACATACAAACACATTCGCATAGGGACTGTCTTTCGTAGGCTGTTTTTGACTTAACGAAAAAAGACTGTCCCAACCACACAACAATTGTATAAATATATATATATAGATGTATGTATATATCAATATCATTAAAATACATACAAACGCCAACCAACACAAAATATACAAACATGAATAAAAACTACATGTTTTATTTGTATCACTTTTGTACAAGCGTCAAGTCATAATCTTTGGTAACTGTTTTTTTTAAGAGCACAGAATTCTGTGTAAAATTAGATCAAAACAGACTGTAACAATAGATTTACAGTCAAAGCGGTCGGGGTACGGCGCCTGTACACAGACCAGATATAATGAACAAATACACCAATCGTCTTTTTGGTCAAACACACATTTACAATGTAAGCAACTGATGCCTAGGGAACATAACGTGAATTGATAACAGTCCCAAGATGTATGCAATTCTCAAAAGGTGCAGTTCACTAGTGAAAAACAAAACAAGAGGCCCAGGCGACTACTTTAACAGATTAATTGCCATGGGCTTATAACTCAAACTATAGTTAACATATCAATACAATAGGTTTCCATATGCAACTCTTCAATCTGATAAATAATATAACATATATGCTACCATATTAACAACTTTTAAGTCATAACTGTGACACTACTATGCTTCGCATTTTCGCCATCAATTTTTGTTGGGCAATGAATCTGTTCAGAGAGACGCCAACACACACCCCCCCCCCCCCAATCTAAATTCGGTTATTCGCTACAGTTTTTCCGAAGTCTAAATTCTAGATGTTATGATATGAGATTTCACGGCGCCAGAGCTGGTTATTTTGACACGAAACTTCACAGCACCTGAATCATAGGCTTGAGGGATTGTAACATTTCAGACTAGTCTAACTTCATAGTAGGAGCCGCCACTGTTCCGTTGGTGAACTCAACAAGCGTGGTTGCCTCAATACAGGCAGACAAGACGGTCCATCAAATCACTGTCTGCTTAAAGGTGAAGGTAGCCCTATAGGAGGCACCTCCGTTGGGATGACCGGTATTAGGACTTCAAACATTCTTCTTGGTCATGGTGTATGAGGTGACCAGTTACTTTACTATCGACTTTCTCTTCCCACAAAATTGTGAAAACTGTCTGCTAGCCTTTTTAATCTGATTAAGTGCCATGGGATGATTAATATTCTGAAGCGACTTCCCGTATCTGCTATGGGTTTATATACAGTAGTTTTCCCCATGCACTTCCCTTAATTTGATATATAATACAATATGTCTGCTACCATATTAATAACTTTTAAGTCTAATCGTGACACACTCCTACTTCCTATTTTTCGTCATTCAATTTTGTTAGGCCCATACTTACGTTTTCTTTGGCACTTAATCAGTTAAAAGACTGTCGACCCCAGAAGATGTCAAAATATTCTGCCACTGCTGGGAATTGAAGTGAACCATTGTCTCGGCAGACAAGGGCACTAACTAGTATACCCCAGCGGCTCCTTAAAACTACATAGAATAGTACAACAGGATCCTCTTCTACACTGCGAGATATATTGAATAGTCTGCCCCTGGCCGTCTTGATAGACGATGATAGTTTGCAACATGTAGTTTTACAGCTCCATAGCACAAAGTCTGGGCATGACATGCGGCATGATCCCTGTCTTGACGAGCCTAGTTTACTTCAGAGGAAAGGCAACACCAATACGCCTGGAACTAGACAAGTTGCAGAAAACTGCCGGATCAGCAAAGCAATGCTTTAATTGTCCGCCTGTCGAAGATTCCATCCTAGACCATTTGCCGACCAAGGCTTTGAGCCTGATCTGCCCTGCCATGACATTTAGTCTTTAGGTTACATTTCGTCGCACTAAGGTAAGTGTATTGAATATACATATTGCTTAAACATATTTTAATAGACCAATCAGCTGCTGATGACTGGTTTGGTCAATATCACGTCTGCTGTCTTTACTACCCAGAACATTTCCTGATACATATTTTTACCGCGATCGACCAAGGAGCCCAGATCAATTTTTAAAATATCTTTGCTTAGATGAGGATTTGAACACATAACCACTAGGCCGCCTGGCCGCGTGCTATCCACTGCACGTCCCATCTACTCAGAGCTAACATAAAATGAATACACGAAGAGAGCCCGTTGTGAATGCGGAGGTACAAGGAAGACATACAGGATACGCTTCCACACAGAGTAGGATACATCTTAAATAGCAAGCTACTTATTTAAGCATTTCCCGTGACTAAAGTGGGACATATTCTTAACTAACAGTTATCTGTTTAAGCATTTGCATTGACTAAAGTGGGACACATCTTAATTAACAGTTATCTGTTTAAGCATTTTTACCGACTAAAGTGGGACCCATCTTAACTAACAAAGTCATGTGTTTACGCATTTCCACTGACTAAAGTGGGACACATCATAACTAACAGTAACCTGCTTAAGCATTTTCACTGACTAAAGTAGGGCACATCTTAACCAACAATGTTATCTGTTTAAGCATTTCCATTGACTAAAGTGGGACACATCATAACTATCAGTTATCTGTTTAAGCATTTTTATTGACAAAAGTGGGACACATCTTAACTAACAGTCACCTGCTTAAGCATTTTCATTGACTCTAGTGGGACACATATTAACTAAGAAAGCTATTTGCTTAATCATTTCCATTGACTAAAGTGGAACACATCTTAACCAACAAAGCTATTTGTTTAAACATTTCCATTGAATGATCGATCGATTGATCTAGGAACCGACATCACAGCATTTGGGGCATTACCAAATCGCTCCGTCCCCATCCTCAGCAGCCAGCGAAGAGGTCCAACACCAATAGTGCCAGCAGCAATCTGATTATATGTTTTGCAGAGCCAGCCAATCTGTCCGCCTGTTCATTCCCCAGCATACCGGCATGCCCCGGAGAAAAGATCCAGGCGATGCTTGCCACCCGTGACCTCTGAGGCGAAGCAAGCCACTCTGCACGAAGCATGCCTGTCCTCACCTTCCTCAGCATGCTTTCTGAGTCAGTTACAATCACGATGTGTGTGTGTGTGTCTGTGTGTGTGTGTGGGGGGGGGGGGGTATTCTCGATCCAGCGGAAAGCTGCAGTGACCGCCTACACCTTCATTCTTAAGCTAGATGTTGTGGTATCATATGCCAGGCTCTCCTGCACCAAACGTCGGCCATTAGCTTTCATCTCTTTGCATTAACTTCCATTGATTATAGTGGGACACAACTTAACTAACAAAGCTGTCTGCTTAAGCATTTCTCTTGGCGAAAATGGGTTACATTTAAACATAGCAAAACTATGTATATAAGTATTTTGCACGATTACATTTTGCTGCATTAAAACCTTTCAATGTTTACAATGGATGTAACAAGTGACGTGGCCACGGAACACAAGCAGACAAATGAATCTACAAGTATATTCACGCATAGCTACACAACTATCTCATAACAATAATCTTACTCCTTCAGTCCAGCCGTCTTGAAAACATTAATCAAGCATGGACAACACGTGTAAGAGTGCCTACATATGTGACGTTACTACTTCACACACGGCTCAACCCCGTTATACGCGAATTCGCATATAACCTGATGCAAGCATAATTTCCATTGAGTATATACGCTGAATGAGTTTTTCCACAACAAATATATACTTTTTTTTTAGTGTCCATCTGTGCTTATGGTTTATACATTAAATCTCTCTCTCTCTCTCTCTCTCTCTCTCTCTCTCTCTCTCTCTCTCTCTCTCTCTCTCTCTCTCTCACGTACACAGATGTCCAACACAATTATTGGCATCTTGAGTACGCACTTATAATCCAACAATAAACATATAGAAATGAGATTTATATATCTTTATTCTACAGTACTATAACTATCTCCCTTTTAAAAAAGAAAAAAATACATGAATGGAAAAAATGGCTAGAATGTTCTCCTATCATGATGCGCTTAAAATGCAGATGAATTATATAACCCTAAATAACTGTGTTATAATGAATTTGGGTTAAATAAGGTAAAAGCAGAACACGAAATGTGTTGTTATATCTTTTCATTTCCTTTCATGTAATCAATCATACAGATACGTCAAACATTCAATCACCTTACACGATGTTCCAAACTTGATGTTTTAAACATTGGCTCGTCTGTGAAGGTAATTCTTAAATGTACAGTTGGTAAATAAACACAGCATTCTTGAATAAAGACACAAAGTGACAATCAAATGTCTCAACTAGACGAATCATACTTGTAGCTAACTTGCTAAAGGTGAAGGTTTTAAAAAAAAATAATGGAATGCACTTCGAATAACGTTAGAATTCACTAAAAAGAAAAAAAATACTCAAAAAGAGGCGATAGGGCGTCATATTTCATTTAAAAGAATATTGTAATACTTGAATACATTTTATGTCTAAAAACACTAAATTGTTTGATCACACGTTGTATCTTATGATAACACATGCATACAGATTACCTATTCCTTTTTCTGTTTCCCTTAACGACACGTGCAGATGGTACATAATTCTTTTGTAGGGAAACTGTTCATAAAACATATTTTCACACATGCTGAAGTACAAATTATTGTAAGGCTTAATGAATTCAGTTTACTCGCGTGTCAGAATTCACACTCAGGTTTTAGCTTAACAGGCGTATGGCATTGCCCAGTGGGTATTGTTCAATATAAGAATTATGTATGATTAATATTCATAAATCAAACGAGCTCATTTTTTTTATATTATACTAGCGCATCTTTCGTTTTTTAATTTTAAATAGAGGGAAGGCAATATTTAGTGACTATGTTTTGAATATTGCGTATATCTATATATATTTATAGTTTAGAATCCCATTTCGACACCTGAACTTATAAAAAATCAATTGTGTTTAATAAATCATAATAAACAATAGTATCTATATGCAAACTAGTTCACTACTTAGCAGATAACAGAAATTACCTCGAAGATTTCTTCGAAAAGGAAAACAAAAACAAATACATTCACACACACGTAGAAAGATATACAAATTCAGACAAACAAGTAGCAAATACTGTACTGCCATGAAAAACACTTTGAAATGATGTGAACATAATGGAACTAAACAAAGGTTGAAATGATTTATGACTAGTATTTTGTGGTGATTTGTGGGTCATAATTTTGACAAACAAAAACAAACGTTTTTCTGTAAGCCGTAACAGACAACTATGGAGGGTTTTGAATGAAAATAACTATAACAGTGTCTTTGTTTCCTAAGAATATACAGTCTGTCTTTTAATTTTCCTGCTATAATTGTAGGAAAACTATACTACGCGGTAATGTTACGTTGTGTCGAACGACGTCACTACACACTGGGCACTCTCATGCATGCCCAGTCCTCCGATGCAGCAGACATCCAAAGTATTTATGCTCACTGTTCCCATATATACTTGATTATGGCATTTCCCCTTCTCTCGATGGCTGCATTGTCGTGCTGAACCAGGCTTCACCCAAGTTTATGTAATGGGGAGTGTCGTCAGTATCAGCCTTGCCCATGCTTCTTCCCGTGTGTATTGGTGTATATTTTTACCAGCTTTGTTTAACAAATCAAATCTTGAATGCTTTTAATATTAGTTTATTCAAAGTATATGAATTGCCCGAAAGTGTTCAGGGGGATCTTCTGTCCGTGTCACCAAAGAACATATTTGTTAGTAACATCAGCAGTAATTTGTTACTATTGTTCAAGTTAAATGAGTCGATAATTTTCAAAGAAATTTTTAATTTCATTTTAATATAAAACTAGATTCAAACGAAACCAATGACAAATGTAATAACTTCATTACGTTAACTAATTATAATTCTACCCAAACACTAGAACGTTACAATAGATATGTTTTTTAAATATAAACTGCATGTACCTAAATACTATATACCTATATACTAGCAACAAACAACATTTTGTAGAAGGTTTCTTGCTAAATATGCGCCTATATGTTATTTAACACGACAATTTTAGATGAATACCCTTTCTTCTACGTATATGCCTGCCTTACTTGCAAATGGATATCAGCAAGATATTAGCACACTTGGCAGAATTTGTCAAATACTGGTTGATTAGCGGTATCATTCTGAGAAATGTTCATAAATATTGTAGTTGTAGTGTAGGGAGTCAGGAGTCACCAAGAACAAGGTGATCCCATACATATCATGAGACACATTGTGTCGTTGTTTCATAACAACCTAAGATACATTCTGGTCCTGGGCACACGTTGTACTGCATCAGCTAATGACAAAAGCATATACGCTGTATGCTGTCTCGTGTCCTTTCTCACTCAGACAAGCCCCTGTCACAGTTTCCGGGAGCAGTACATTCCACTAGTCTATTCAGACTACCGTGTCTTTCAATAGGTGTGAGAAATCTTCAGCGATTCCAGTTTATGAGCATTTGTCTGCAATAGTTATTGTGTTCAGTATCTGATGTTTGGTACCCTTGGTAGAGCAGTGGCTATCACACTGCCTGACGGCTCACTATGTGTCAATCCCCGTCCAGGGGATTGTTTGAAACACGCCTAAAATGAATACCAAGATCTGTCCTGGAAAGAAATGGCCGCTGGTGTGGTACTGACAAAATACCCAGTACGCTTGAAGGCATTGGCTTCAGTTAGCTTTTCATCCTCTCTGCAATATATATATATATATATATATATATATATAATTTAAGTATTGATATTACCGAACTCTGGACAATCCCACCCATGCCATGCTCTGTCAGTAGTCATTGTAGTTTCCCAATGGTTCGACATTCGGACACCTAGCTTGCTTTGTGTATACACAATATGACTGTCCATTACTGTGCACTTTAAACCCTCAACCACCTTTTCGCTTTTTAAAAGTAACAATACATAGTGCTGGCTTCTGCAGCTTCTCCCCGTTTATCATACAAGAAAATTCAGATAAGCAGCAGAGTGACATTTCTGAAACAATTGAACTCTAGCACAGACAACCCATCTTGACAGTGCCACATTCCTGCTGTCGTAGTCTTTGGTTGCCACAAGTCAGAAATGTTATGAATGTATTCATCAACATAAAGTTTTTGTAGAGGCTATGTCCAAAACATTATTACTGCTCGTCAAGTACACCGTGAAATCATATGCTAATTAGACTGTCCAATACCATATGTATGCTAAAGCACTGTACACACGTATCCATATTGAAAATCCCCTTTAGATCTATATTTTGGTGCCCACTTCATCACGTTTGGCTGTATAAGAGATATAGGCTGCACGCTGGTTTGGTCAACGAACGTGTGTTGATCTTCAAATAGAAGAAACCAAGCTCTCTTATATGATCGGTAACCTTGATCTTCATATCCTTATACTGACCACTAACGCTGCAATATTTCAGTCAAAGACAACAATTTCCTTTGTGGTAATTTTCGAGCTTCTGTACCTCCAGTGGCAGGTCTTGGTCGCAGATGATCTGTCTGAATTGTGATTCAGCAAGGAAATAATCTGTCTGAACTGTTATTCAGCGAGCAAATAATTGCCCCTCAAGCATAACAATTACGTATGGAATACACTATTTCACAGAACTCCAGAAAGTCATACTTGTCAAACGATCACATCTTTGAGTTACACTGGGTGATCCTGAAGAGAAGGTCTTTTACATACATACTGTTTCTTATGGAAAAAGAGCGGCCTGAAGATAATTTGAAATCATCTTTGATGAGCAGGTTTTAAAAAAAAAAGAAGCTTCCAATGACCAAGTTAAGTTTTCTTCAAGTTTGTCCACAAAAGGAAATAAAATAGGACGCTTAGACAATGAGATAGTTATGAACTGTGGATATTAGCCGGCGTGAATATCCTGTATGTGGGCGCCCATACCTTCCATGTGTAGAGGTGGACTCTGAGCTGAAGCCATTCCGTGGTGGGCCATGCCGGGGTTGCCATGACCCATCATCATATGATGGGGGTGGCCCGGTATGAGCATAGCCTGAGAGTGGACCGGGGGCGAGAACTGGGCCATCTGAGCGTAAGACGAGGGTGGGGTGCCGTACATGTCGGGCCGGTGCATGCTCTGCATGCCTAGCATGTCGTACCGCTGACTTGTGTCCAGGTGAGAGTAGCCGGTCTTCATTGGGTCGTAGAGGTCATGGCCGCCTTGAAGCCCTGTGTAACACAGATTGTATAAGTCGTTAGGTTTAACCAAACAAATAGTGTACATAGAAATATGCTACATAAATTAACAGAAAACAGAACACGCAACAGACGGACGGGAAAATAGCAACTAAAACTGATTACGAAAGAGATATGCAATTACGAAGAAACCTGTCTATGCTTAATCTTAGTTTGGTATAAGCTATATAGAACTGCTTGACCTCCTGTTGAGTGTGGCATATAGAATATCTGCACCATTATACATCTTGTTCCTCTTGCACCTCGCGGTGTCGAGGTGAAGCATACACGGCGGTGGGAGGGGGGGGGGGGTGTAGCAGTTTATGGGCTTCATGTATCGAGATTCCAATGGATGCTGCTATTCCCTGGCCAGTAAATGATCGTTCTTGACGCTATGAAGCGTATCGAATATATGGTGCCCGCCCAATATTTTATTCGAGCGGCGCTCAATGTGTGTTGCAGTCCGGTCGCTATGACATTTTCTTGATCATATTTTAAACTGGGAGCGCAGGTCAATTTAAAATAAATACAACCCGCCTCGATGAAGATCGAACACATGTGCCTCAGGCCGGAAGACAATTGCCATTCACTTTACTTAAAGTAAGTAGTAATGAACTGGGTTGTAACTTCATAATCATGATGACACTTAGGCTTTCACGCATGAAACCAAGTTCTTATGTCCTAACATCTTTTCTCAACAGCAAAATCATAAAATATGTCATCAATTCTATTTGAACATGTTGGAAGATCCCTGTCGATTGCGAAACCCTGTGCTATATCATGCTTAACTGCTGCTGAATGTATAAAACTGCTAACTCTAAAATATACGTAAACTCCACTCACTCTCTGTAACGCTCATAGCAAAAGAGTACTAATGTATAAAACTGCTAACTCTAAAATATACGTAAACTCCACTCACTCTCTGTAACGCTCATAGCAAAAGAGTACTAATGTATAAAACTGCTAACTATAAAATATACGTAAACTCCACTCACTCTCTGTAACGCTCATAGCAAAAGAGTACTAATGTATAAAACTGCTAACTCTAAAATATACGTAAACTCCACTCACTCTCTGTAACGCTCATAGCAAAAGAGTACTAATGTATAAAACTGCTAACTCTAAAATATACGTAAACTCCACTCACTCTCTGTAACGCTCATAGCAAAAGAGTACTAATGTATAAAACTGCTAACTCTAAAATATACGTAAACTCCACTCACTCTCTGTAACGCTCATAGCAAAAGAGTACTAATGTATAAAACTGCTAACTCTAAAATATACGTAAACTCCACTCACTCTCTGTAACGCTCATAGCAAAAGAGTACTAATGTATAAAACTGCTAACTCTAAAATATACGTAAACTCCACTCACTCTCTGTAACGCTCATAGCAAAAGAGTACTAATGTATAAAACTGCTAACTCTAAAATATACGTAAACTCCACTCACTCTCTGTAACGCTCATAGCAAAAGAGTACTAATGTATAAAACTGCTAACTCTAAAATATACGTAAACTCCACTCACTCTCTGTAACGCTCATAGCAAAAGAGTACTAATGTATAAAACTGCTAACTCTAAAATATACGTAAACTCCACTCACTCTCTGTAACGCTCATAGCAAAAGAGTACTGACTGTGGGCCCCCATCTGCATGTGTTGATTGTCGAAGTAGCCCATCCCTGCTGCCTCCGGGTTGTATGCTGCATGGGCTCCAGGTCCGGCCCTGTTGGACTGGTCAATCATTGGCTGGACGATTCTTCTCCTGGCGTTTATAAACCTATGAAAGTAATAAACAAAAGAACAGATGTAATATAGAGCTCGTTTTGAAATGTGAATATACAAAATGATATAACATTTCAGAGGAGAGCAAATACATATCGAAGTCACAGAGAGGCTGGGAATGAAAACAGAGCTGATGAAGTAAAAGGAAGAAAAAAAACAAGTTAGCATATTAAAAGACATAACACACTTTGCAAAATTACGTTGGAGGAAAGATAGAAGGCAAGAGGTAAATGAATAAGCAACGATACAAGGGGAAAATGGCATCAAGCGAGAGAGAGAGAGAGAGAGAGAGAGAGAGAGAGAGAGAGAGAGAGAGAGAGAGAGAGAGAGAGAGAGAGAGAGAGACGAAGCGCAGTCAGAGTAAAATTAGGACGAAGGACGTTTTAGATGCATTACAGTCAACTTTCATTGTAGAAACAGTAGTTGAGTTAGTTAGTTAGTTAGTCGCGGTTCCAATTTCACGGCAACGGGTCGTCCCCATTATGCTCCATTATGTTAGTTGAGTGAACCTATCTAAACTCTTCCTAACAGAGATATCTGTTGTGGCTGAACTCATCTTAACAACCCCTAAAGGACGTATGTTGTGACCAAATCCATCTTAACGGCTCATAATAGATGTGTATTATGGATGAACGTTAAAGGATATGCGTTGTGACTTAATTCGTTTTAACTATTCCTAAGAGACAAACGTTGAGTTCAATGCGAATAAAACTGGGATCATGATGATGATAACGATGGAAATAGTACTAATAATATCAAAGACAACCCTTACCCAGACATCTGCACCAACCCCTTCCTCATTTATTCCCTTAAAATATCTTAATAAACCTCTTTACCAAAACGTGACTCAATGCACAGTACTCAATACCAGTCCTGTCTGGCGGTCCGCTTTGGAAACCATTTTAGACACTTCAGATTAAGCTCAGAAAGGGAATGGATTTCTAGCCTTGACTCCCAAAAACTTCGTCTAGTTTTGAAATGCCAAAATTAGTTGTCTTTTTAGCCTCCCTTTTGCTTGATAAACGAGCTGGGCTTGTGAAAGATCAGCTCCCTGGCTACACTAACACGTCTATGCTATCAAACCAGGCCCTGGTTTCTTATTAAAGAGGCCCGGCACATATTGGCGTCTTCAAATGAAGCAAGGAGCCGTGATCAAAGCCAATTTAGATTTTAAATTTGGGGTTCCACACAAGCTTGGTTCGCAGCTCCTGGAAGACAGAGAAATAGGGTGACTGTTGAATATTGAGGTGAAGGTGGCGTGGACTGGGAATTGTTTCTTTCGTCGAGTTATTTTTTTATTTCTTCTTTTTTTTTCTTTTTTTTTCACCCAACATTATATACAACAGAATGGTGGTTTGTTTTCATATATGTGTTCTTCCTTTGGTGATATGGGTATAACGGGCAATGGTATTGTGTGTGTGTGTGTGTGTGTGTGTTTGTGTATGTGTGTGTTCGCGAGCGAGCGCCTGTGTGTGTCTATCATTTTTGGGGTATCTCAATCCAACAATATGTTGATGTATGTATGTTTATTTTGTGTGGTTTTTCGCCGGCAATGAATGTATGTATCTATCTAGCTCAGTGGTTCTCAACCGGTGGGGAATCCCCCCTCCAGGGGGGAATTTTGGGGTTTACAGGGGGGGGGGGAAATGAAGATTATTTCAAGATTGCGTTAATACAAGAACCGATTACTTGATCTTGTTTTTCCCTTCATACTGTACGGTTCTGTACGTCTCACCCTTCTAAAATTCATTTTATAAAGTAAGTAGACCCACAAATCACGTTTTATGTGGATGTCTAGACTTGTTTTAGTATGTGCTATTAAATTTAGCTTCAATTATTACGTATAATGTGTAGGGGCAGGGGGAAGTTTTTAGGGAGGAAATACGAAAAAGGGGAATGACGTTCTAAAAATATGGTGAGGTGGGGTGGGGAATGACGTCCTAAAAATATGGTGAAGGGGGGCACGGGCCAAAAAAGGTTGAGAACCACTGATCTAGCCGGCACAGAAATTGATCAATTATGGGGCAATCCTTTACTGTGAAGTTAGAACCGTTCGAATACTCGGCTACAATAAAATGTGAATAGTTGGTCTACATTTCCTCAACTCATTTCTTACCATATGCTAACACAATGTTATTGATCTAGTGCATAATTTTAGGACTTTATTTGCGATCGTTCCATTACAATATAAAAGTATAATCTTAGCACAATGTATTATATTTCATTTTCCCACTCCAGCGACATACAACATACAATGGTCATTAATGTACGACAGTAAATTATTATTGCGGTTTTTCCTTGTCTCCCACACCGATATAAGAAATACACGTGAGCATGCTATTATGGATAGATTTTAAAATTATAAAATATAAAAGTTATTATTAATACCCGTTATTATTTGTTATTCCCACGCATAGTAAACATAAAGTCTCCCATATCCACACACTGAGTCGTATTGGATATATGGTGCAAACCAAACATTTGCATAGACCAATCAGCACTCAATGGGTGATGGGGTCAATACCTTATCGTCATAGATCAATCAGCTCTCAATGGGTGATGGGGTCAATACCATATCGGCCGCCTTTATTTCCCAGACAATTTCTTGGTAAGCATACAAAACTCCCCATCTCTGTGAGGATTTGAACACATGACCACCGACCTGGCAGCCTAACGTGCTAGCCACAATATAGGGTGTATGTTTAATGCCTGTGTAGTGTTTGAAAATACTGCCGGTCCAAGTTTTGTATTCACGCTCTGTAAAGTTCATGCAACGTAATAGGTCAATACAAAACTTGAACCGACAATATTTTCAAACACTGCACAATCATTAAAAATGTACCCTGTACTATAGATACCAATAATTGCAGATGTTTTGCTCGAATCAATTGAACGGGCCAGTTTTGTTGTAACTAAGAATGTATTGATATTATTTATTTATGAAACAAATCATTACAACAAAACGCCAGAAACGATTATTACCTAAAGAAACACAACGTACACGTCAGACTAATTTTCACTACAAAGAACTGTAAAACCGAATAAATAATTGCTACTTCTGACAACTGATTTATTTTACCTAGCCGAAACGGCTTTAGACACGGCTTGTTGATATAACAGCGATGAAAACAAATGCCGCCTTTTAGATTTTTGTTTTGCTTCGTTATATTTGTTTTCTCTTTACGACTAGCATTACATACGCCGACATTTTCGTAGCCTGCGCTTTAAGAGGATTCTGAAGCTAGATATTTTTTATGCTCCTAAAACCATTAGCCTTATCAAAAGGCTCGCTTGTCCACCTGCTCAAGAGAAGACTACCGCCATCGCCCAAGACCAGAGAGAGTGTGTTTATAATAAGGTAATTAGTGGCGGGAAAATATTTACTTGAGTTCCAGCGACGCGAAACTTCAGTCTAAGTGACAAGCTTAGTTTAATAGGAGCCTAACCGGGTAATGACGAACTAGATATTCTCCCTATTTATATCGCTCAAAAGGGGTTTGTGAATACATTTATTAGCTTCCCTGCCGACTGCGCAAAGGTGGGTTCTCTTGTGGAATGTTGCAATACATTAGATGGGGAAAAGGGGGTGTGATATTTGGGGGTGGGGGTATGAAGAGAGTGAAAATGAGGAGAGTGGAATAGAAGACATCAATTACTGAATAACGTGCCTTCGCCTTATTTCTTTTTTTTTTCTCTCAATATAACATTGACCATTGTCCAACTCAAGCCAAGAAAGAAATCGAATGATGTTTCTTATTCTTTTATTTCTTCCTTTCATTCATCTCTCAGTCGAACAACGACCCTTATCCTACTCAAACCAAGGAAGAAATCGAAGATAATCAATTCCTGAAGGAAGTGTTTTCTTCTTATTTCATGTTCTTCTTCATCTTTTCTTTCTTCTTCTTCGTATTCTTCTTTCTTTTTTTTTTTTTTTTTTTCATCTCTCAATGGAACAAAGATACATTTATAAAACTGTACAGTTATAAAGACATATTTATAAGATCGTACAGTTATAAAGACACATTTATAAGATTATTATTATTATTATTATTATTATTATTATTCAGACGACTATTATTGTCGCCCACGACTGTGGAGAATGGATGGAGAACGCGATTCGCAATCCCGCATTTGAAATTAGCTTTGGGCGATTTTGAAACAGACCGCCTTGTGTTACCTTTTTTAATAGCATGAGCGTCGGTCGTGCAGAAAGAAATGCCGAGGTACTGAACGTAAACCTACCTAGTAAATCCCGAACAGCCTAAAAATGCTGGGGTTGATTGATGTAAGGTTGATCCATTGTGCACTCCTAACTATCAAACAAAAATACACTAGACATAACCACAGCAGTTTCTAGAGCCTCACAAAAGACTGTGCAGACATATCCTAGACATAATGGTTTCTAGAGTGTCACACAAGACTGTGACAGACATACCGTAGATATAACGGTTTCTAGAGTGTCACACAAGACTGTGACAGACATACCCTAGACATAATGGTTTCTAGAGTGTCACACAAGACTTTGACAGACATATCCTAGACATAATGGTTTCTAGAGTGTCACACAAGACTGTGACAGACATATCCTAGACATGACGGTTTCTAGAGTGTCACACAAGACTGTGACAGACATATCCTAGACATAATGGTTTCTAGAGTGTCACACAAGACTGTGACAGACATATCCTAGACATAATGGTTTCTAGAGTGTCACACAAGACTGTGACAGACATGTCCTAGACATGACGGTTTCTAGAGTGTCACGCAAGACTGTGACAGACATACCGTAGATATAAAGGTTTCTGGAGTGTCACACAAGACTGTGACAGACATATCCTAGACATAATGGTTTCTAGAGTGTCACACAAGACTGTGACAGACATGGCCTAGACATGACGGTTTCTAGAGTGTCACGCAAGACTGTGACAGACATATCCTAGACATAATGGTTTCTAGAGTGTCACACAAGACTGTGACAGACATATCCTAGACATAATGGTTTCTAGAGTGTCACACAAGACTGTGACAGACATGTCCTAGACATGACGGTTTCTAGAGTGTCACGCAAGACTGTGACAGACATATCCTAGACATAATGGTTTCTAGAGTGTCACACAAGACTGTGACAGACATACCCTAGACATAATGGTTTCTAGAGTGTCACACAAGACTGTGACAGACATGTTCTAGATATAAAGGTGTCTTGGGTGTCACACAAGACTGACAGACATGCACCCAACAACTATTAATGTCGTGCAACTCACGGATATGCAGTGTCATACTTGCAATATTTCACATTGTGCAGTCCAGTCACGAGCCCTTTTACACCGGACATATGTTGCTAGACCCATTACTTTTATCGACCAATCAGCGCTCGGTGGGCGGTCCGGACAGTATCATTCCGGCCGTCTTTACTTCCCCAAGAATTTCCTGGTACACATTTTTGACTAGGTCGACCTGGAAGCCAAAGTCACTTATTGTAGGAATTCACATTTTTGGACTGGGTCAACCAGGGAGCCAAAGTAAATTATTTTGGGAATTCGAATTTTTGGACTGGGTCGACCTGGGAGCCAAAGTAATTTAGTTTAGTAATTCGAATTTATGGACTGGATCGACCTGGGAGCCAAAGTCATTTATTTTACGAATTCGAATCCGCCCCGATGCGGATGGAACCCATGACTACAGGGCCGACACCTGAGAGTCTAGTGTATGGGTTATATAGTGTGTATTTTCAATGACTGTGCAGTGTTTGAAAATATTGATGATCCAAATTTTGTACCCACCCTCTGTAAAGTTCACGCAACATAATAGGTAAATACAAAACTTGGACCGGCAATATTTTCAAATATTGCACAGTCATTAAAAATACACCCTGTACTTACCTTCAAATGAAAACCTTAAAAGTGTGATAGATATTACAATAACCATGCATTTGTCATCTTCTTCTTCTGCTGCGTTCATCCGGAGGTTTTTTTTCCGGATGTGACTGCGTTGTGCCTGTTTACAGCAGAGCTGCGTTCTTGCGCCGTTAGGCCGACAGATCCGACTTCTGCGGGCATTTGTTGACCGGGTTAACCTTCCCGGATGCATTTGTCTTGTAACCTGTCATTAGTATTGTTAAGGATGTCAAGAGTGTTAAGCACGTGATATCACAGTGCAGACGTACACGGTGACGTCATAAGGATATCATAAAGATGACCGACCGCTCCGCTTTCGGCAAGCACCAAAGAGAAGCAGCGTTCTGTTTTCCGTTGTTTGTTTGTTTGTTTTTTTAAAATTATATGTGAAGGGGTAAAATCTATAGAAATTCAACGGCTAATGAAGGTCCAGTATGGTGATACATGCTTGTAAGTCCAGCAAGTGTATGAGTGGAGTAGGAAGTTTCAAAACGGCGACCCCTCTGTGACAGACTGTTCACGGCAGGGACAGACAAACAGAGTACTGACCCCAGAGTGGTTACACACGCGACCAAGAGTTGTTTCTTTTTTTTTTTTCTACAGGAATGCAAGCACGTTATCGGCGCTGGAGGACTTCCATTGAACGAAGTGGTGACTACATGGAAAAATGATAATACATTTGTCCTTTACTTTTTCAGAATACATTCACCAAAAGAAAAGAAAAAAAATATAAACATTTAAGGTTTTCATTTGAAGCTCCCTCGTATTTCCAGCTTTTCAATAAGTGACTTCATTATGCTAATATTTTACACTAGAATAGTAAACCCCTATGGGGGTCATTTATGAGAAGAAAGAAGCAGCCTAACAAAATAAAAGCCCATTACTATAGGTTTCTATTCTTTCTGTTGTGTTTTTCTGACCTGTGCTTTTACTTCTTTCCCCCATTGAATGCGCGCCAATTAATGTTTGTTTATTTATTTATCTATTATTGCAGCAGAGATGGCCCGGAGAAAGAGGATGAGGCTTACTCTAACAAGGGGTATCAGACACAAAAGAAAACGAAAAGCCAAAATAAATAATTGGGATCAATTTAAAAGGTGAAATGTGGAAATCTGGGAAGGCTCACGTTGCAACTTCAAATTTACCCAGTTTTAGCATTTTAATTGAGTTCCTCAAAGCTAGAAGTATCCTGTTTCCGGCCTCGTAATGAAGTGCGGATTTAAAACTAGAGTCACTTCCTCCTCGTTTTGATGAAGGGCAAAGAAGGGGGAGGAACCAGGTAGGTTAATGTGTATGTTTGTGATGTGGTCCAACTGGGATGCCAGGGGGAGAGAAGGCGCTTCGGTTTACCATAGTTACCCTATCTTCAATCTTTAAGCCGTGCGAAACCTTAAAGTTATCTCCCGTTGATGTCTGCAGTTACAGAAGAAAATGTGCCAGGGAAGCAATATGGGAGGTTTCATATGTTGCCTAACAAATTATTAGTGCATACAGGTTCTCATTTGCGGGCGTGTTAGAGACGTGGATATGGAGCTACGTTGGTAATGTCATGAACGCGGTCGGACGCCTACGATCGACGTCCGCCAACAGAGGAAAATCCTGGCCACCTTCCTGAATTTAGTTCTAAAAAATGTGGCGGTAACCCTATAACACCCCAGGCCCACAGTTGGTTACAGCTTTGGGGCACATATTTTTGGGTTCAGCGGTAGCGTGGTGGCCAGACGCTCGCCTGCAGATACAGCGGGCAGGAGTTCAATCCACATTGGGCGGATTCAAAGTTTTAATAAAACGTGGGCTCCATCTAAACATAAGAACATGCAACTAACGTTATAACCCAACCATCGTTTACAAGAAAGAAAGATAAAATAACAGATTGTATAACCCCACCATCATCTAATGATAAGCCAGCTCTAGTCATACTTCGACACGTTATCAGAAGAAATAAATGAGAGAACTTGGTGACAACTGGCAAGATCCAGGGGAAAAGAAGTAAATATACAGATGATTATTTCACGTGGCATGATCGAAGCAAGAACACGAAGTTGATCCACGACCCTGGAGAAACATGACCGCCCACTCTTATCGGCATGACACATGATGATGAATCTTCCTTAAAAAACGTATGCCTCGTATCTCTAACCCCCCCCCCCCCCCTATTGTTTAAAAAGAAGACAGAAAAGCAAAAAGAGACTATAACCCGCCGTCATCCAAAGATAAGTCAGACCCGATACCTTTATTACATATTCATCGCAAGACAAAAACAATCAAACATCCTCGTGCGAAGAAAACTAAACTACCGCAAATATCACGGACAAACCACAGAGAAATAAGACTACCAGAATCAACAATTCAGTGCAGAAACAAGAAACAAATAGGGAAGAAAATGAAAGTGCAGTATTCTCCGTGTGAGTATCCCCCCGCCGTCTGATTATTCTGTTATGCCGTCGGCATAGTATTGTAAGCAATAAGTCCGGGGCAACGGGACTGAAATTAACCATATGAGACCAGAATTAACCAATACGAAGAGGGATATTGAAGTTCCGTGCCAGCTTCCGTAGACCTGTCAATATGAACCACTTGGCATTATCAGATATTGAGTGGCTCGTGTCTGTACAGATTCCTTCGTTGTCCCTGGGCTGAATACTCTAGTAGGGACAGGACATCGTATGAATTCATTCTACTGAATTGGTAAAACAGTCCCTTTACTGTAAATGAGAAAAGGCTAGGGAATGAGGAGGTAGACTGACGCACGAATGTACGTACATTCTATGAATTCATTCTACTGAATTGGCAAGATGGCCCTCTTACTGTAAATGAGAAAAGGCGAGGGGATGCGTGGACAGAAAGACGTATGAATCTTGAGAGTTCATCTTGTAAATTCATGCTACTGAATCGGTCAGATAAAACCTGTTAAAGACAATGGGGAAGTAAAGAAGGTGCATGGAAAGACAAACTTAGGAATCCTTTTTTCCCCCGCTCTTTATCCCCCATTAGAGGATAGGTCCTCAACCAGCTCACTCCAGACCCGCCTATCCGCAGATATCCTATGCAGCTCAGTCAATATCCTCCCCATATTATTCTATTCTGTCTGTACGTCTCTTCTCCGATTGTTTTTATGTTTTCCTCTATGTTTTTGTTGTTGTTGCCCTGTGGATTCCAGACGGTTATAATTATACTATCATCAGGTTTTCTAAATGTGTAGTCTATACAGCACCAGAGTCTGTCCTTCATCTCTTGGTTCACCTGTACATGTCTAGTGTTCTCCTTGACCTACACAATGGTTATTCTGCCATACGATCTTAGTCCTTCTATTTCGAGCACGCGCCAATGAATGATTGTATGCTGTTTATTTATATCCGTTTTAGCCATTCTAGATGCTTCCATCCATACAGTCGTACTGATTTGACGTTAGTATATTCTAAGTTTGATGCTAAATTTAACTTATTTTCCCTTCCACAAATTTCCTAGTGCTAAAAAAGAATATGGATTGACGACATCAAAAACATTGTACAATCACACGGAATGACACTATCCAGTGCCACCTATCGGGCGCTGGAACGCCAATTATTCTTCCTCACAAATCTTAACGGCAAAAGTGGAAGACGATGATGATGATGATAATGATTATTATGGTGGTATTTCTGTTTGTTCCTCCCATCGCTGTTTGCACTGCTACATAAATTAAATTACCACATACATACAAATCATATTAACCCACTCTAGTGAATTGGTATTGAAAATAAAAGTCCCCACACAGTAAATAGGAAAAGCCAACAATGTAATGGGTATACAGAAACGTAAAAATACATTCTTTATCTTGATACAACACTCTGAAGTGTTACACGTCCTGTAACAGATTCTGGGAAAGCGTCGACAGCTAGTACATATTAAGGACAGGAAAGACAGCGGAATTTAGGAAGCTGGGCGGAAGCAGTGGTCAGCATGGCACCGGCGAAGTATTGGATTTTCATTTATCTTGTGTCTTCTTCTCTCTCGGGGTTCCCTGGTGGAGCTCTCCATCACACGTTGGTCCTTTCCCGTCTATTTTCTTGCCAAGCTAGACTTTAAATACAATCTGCCTCATCTCATCAGAGGTATTGAACAGAAACAGAAACGCCCGAATGTTGTGTGTGTGTTTTTTTTTCTTCTTTTCTTTTTGTTTCTTTGTTATTTTTTTTTTTGGGGGGGGGGAATGGGAGGGGGGGGGGGGTGTTCTTTGTAGAGATGTTTAGTCTGAATAAAGAACGTGGAGACAACGCTGGTCTATATATAACAGGACTACTTTAGCAGACGAAACTGTCAAAATATTGTTTTTAGTGCCTTGCGGTGTATTGCATGGGGGTCTTGAGCCTTAGGAATTAAGGCCACCTGGCTAGTGCAGTCGCCGCGAACTGTGCAAGTTAGGGTTTCCTTTTTTCTCCCGACAGAAAAAAAAATCAACATCTTACCGAGAATTTGAACCCGGATCTTCTGAAGGAGAATCCGGCATTCTAGCCACTAGGCCAGTCGTTCCTCACTAAACAAATGTCCAAATTTCATTCCTTTGAATCAGACCCCCGGGCTAGTCCGTCACTGTCTATCACTATATACCATTGGAAGCCGTGGTAGCGTAGTGATTTAGTTCTTTCCTGCTGGTCGAATCCGTACCGTGCCTGAGTTTTAAAACCGACTTGCTGCCGGGTCGACACTTTCTAAAATGAGTACATTGAAATGTTTTCGAGAGTTAAGGCGAGAGGAGTGATTTACCACATCACCCCTTGAGTGTCAGTTGGGTTATAAAATACGGATGTAGCACAATATGTCAAA
Organism: Cepaea hortensis; assembly: GCA_963921405.1. NCBI lineage: Eukaryota > Metazoa > Mollusca > Gastropoda > Stylommatophora > Helicidae > Cepaea > Cepaea hortensis. Next base: position 93,229,750 of record OY992881.1, on the reverse strand, counting down.
ACGCCTAAAGGCCCTTTAATACTGGGCTGACTATACCCCATTAGAAGAAATGGTATCCGTAGGGTAAGATATAGCAGCTGCGCTATACTCAATATGGCAATATCGTATCTGTAATCAGGAGTTAAAGCCAGCATTATTACACATTTCCAGAACCGTTGGTATCTCATGATATCAGTGTTATCACATTGCTCCCTTGATCTCTTGGGTAGTGTGATTGGATGTACAACCTGTTCGGATGAAGGCGAAAAACAGGAGGTCCCGCATGCAAGTTGTACATGTTAAAAATCCCACGGTAGTTGGACATCGCCCAGACCTGGCTTAATTGTTAGGATACAAAACCTACCAACGGGTAAACAGCGTCCGTTATCTTGAATTGTCTAAGGGGAGCAAACCTGACAAAAAAATGCATTTCGAAGTCGGGCAAACTGAGTTGTGAGGCGCATAATTAGATGTGACGCACTCACTCCTCGAAAGAAGAACGAATAAGAGGAAGAATACATTTCCTAGAAACAGTATTGTGTCTGTGTTTTGTTGTTCAAGTTACCCCCATGTCTGCCTACGCCTGTACTCACTCCTCCTTGCACCCCCCCCTCCCGTCCCACTGACAAACCGGCACTAACACAGAAGCCAGAACTAGGAAACGCTTTGCTTGGGCGCACCCAATATGTCAGGGCCGAGACTCTGATTCGCCCAGACACTTTTGGGTCCATTTCCGGACTCCCGGCTCTCCGGAACTGGCTGCCGAATCTAATGCTTTAATCCCGCCACGATGTCTTCGTGTCATGCCTCCAAGTTTTCTTTGTCTGTTTCCAACTTGACCCATTAAAATTAATGTATACTTTTTTTGGGAGGAGGTTTTGACAGAACTGCGGTCTAAAACATGCAACCAGTTTTCTTCCACATTCCGTCTTCATGTTTTTAAATGTAACATTGGATAAGAGTGTATAACAACATCCCTAGAATCTGGTGTAATGTATTCATGATTAATTATGTGTTCTTATTTAACGCTTCCAAGCCCAGTGATATATTCCACTAACCAGGGCATACTTATTACTTAATTCCTCTGTGACATAGTTACAATGTCCCAGATATATTTTCAACTCTGTATACTATATACACTATATACAGCTGGTCTCCGTGGCGACAAGCTTACGGACGGGATTCGTAAGCCCGCTTACCTCGTTCAAAGCACAGCTGCGACTGATTTGGCAACAGACCGCGTAGCGCTGGGTTTTAACGAGCTGGTATGGGTGCCGGTCATTCAGAAAGCAATGGAAAACCACTGAACGTAAACTTGCCAAGCCATCAAGAGTAGCAGTAAAATGCTAGTGTTGACAGCGATGTCCTGTAAAAAGGAAATGTGAAAAAAAACACACACACACACACACACAAAAACACTCCCCCCAACCCCCCCCCCCCCCCCACGAAAATGCTATATACAAGGGAAGTGTTGGGTGTGGGATGACCAGTAGCGTTGTGGTAAGCTGCTCTCTGTCGGCCCGATAGTAATGTGTTCGAGTCTCCATCGAGGCAATTTCTGTTTGTAAATAGAACTGAGCTTTCAGGTCAACCCAACTGAAGACAGTTACCAGAATATAAGCTGGGAGGTACAGGCGGCCCATGTGATATTGCCCACATCACCCATCGAATGCCGTATGGTCTACACAAATACAGGGTATATTTTTAATGACTGTGCAGTGTTTGAAAATATTGCCGGTCCAAGTTTTATATTTACCTATTATGTTGCATGAACTTTACAGAGGGTGAATACAAAACTTGGACCGGCAATATTTTCAAACACTGCACAGTCATTAAAAATACACCCTATATATGTGTGTCTAGTTAGTCATGCGTCGAAGTGCACGTGTTCCTGCAGTGAGGCCCTGTCGTCATTTGGAGGTGACAGGTTCGAATCCCTCCGGTAACTATAGCTTTCAATGTTTATGTTGTCTAGTGCGTCGCCTTGTCTCTAATTCTCTCCCCTAATTCCATGAGCGCTAAACAATACGTGGTGTGTTTATTTGTGAACTATACACATATGGTGTCATATATTTGTGAACTATACAAATATGGTGTCAACACTATATACCAAAACACGTGCATTGATATAATGGTTAGGTTGTTACGCTGACAATGTGTGTGTACGATGGATAGAGGTCAGCATTCGACGTTCGCTATAGGAGGCGAAGACCGGTCATCTGTCCTTCCAGGCAATAAGGCCTACACCTAACATTCCACATACCCACCGATACGAGACTTTATAGCCGGCGTGTTGGTTAGAGTAATACAGTTTCGAGTTCCGACCTGAGCTCCGTGTCAACTCTCAACGCTCACAACGGGAGAGAAAGACTGATCACCTTTCCCACCGTAAACTACGACCTACAAAATTCCATAGTCCTAACACGTCACATATCTACAGAAGCTTCCTGATAAGGGACTTGTCAAATACCCAGAAAGTCTCAATGAGTGTAAAATAATAACAACATAAAATTAGACTACAGCATAATACAGATCTTGTTCACAGCAGCAGCAACATCAAAACAACACTGGTTTAATAATTCAAATTCACAACGCGAAAACATTATTTTGCATACTAACAACACCTACAACGCTGGAAATAACCACAAAAACATCAGCAGTAACTAAAGTAATGAGAACAACATAGCAAAACTGTTATAAACAGCAAGAACAGCATCAAAATAAAGACAGCTATGGCAACGATAACAGATTACCATCAAAATAATTGCAACCATGGTAACGTTAATAACACATAAAACGTCTACCGCAATAACAGCAACAACAACAACATAAACAGAGAGGGAGAACACCCACAATTCAACAAACCGCTTCTATTCTTCAGCCAGGTTTCGTATTCTGGATTGACTAGATGATACGGCCAGAGACAAGAACGTGCAGGCGATTACAATGAGAGAAACACGAGCGGTCAGTTACAGAACTTGGTGATTAAAAGTCTGCCCTTGCGTGCTATTTTCATGCTAATGAAAACGCCTCTTCTTTCTTTCATTCTTTCATTTCTTAATCTTTCTGTCTTTCTCCTGTCGCTTACTTTGTTATTTTTAATTACTGCTATCTTTTTTCGACACATCTTTCTTTTATCATATGACTGCGCCAATGTATATTTCTCCTTTATTAGGTTGCTGTTGGGGAAAAAAAGGGATGGGAGGTGGGGGGAAATTGCGAGGGTGGAAGGGGGGTAGTAGTGGGAGTATTAGTTCTTGGCCATCTCCCCACAAGCCGCGGCGTTTCGTGCTCCTGATCCGTTACTGCCTCCCTCCCTCCGTCTTTAACTAGGTTGGGCAGAGCTCATCACTGCTGAAGACCCATCTGATAGTCAAGCCTGTCAGCTTCTGTTCTCGCATTATTGCGAAGATTGATGGTCCTCGAGCGAGTTCGGGGCCTCCACTTCTGTGTTAGGAAGACGAGCATTGCGCAGCGATAACGTGCCACTTTGAGAAGGTAAGGAAGGCACGAGCGAGCTTTATTTTCAAAGGGTCACAAATTGGGCACGCAGGAGAGAGAAAGAGAGAGAATCAGAGAGGGGGGGAGGGGGAGGGGGAGAGAAAAGAATCAGAGACAGAGAAAAATAATCAGAGACATAGAAAGAGAGGGAATCAGAGAGAGAGAGAGAGAGAGAGAGAGAGAGAGAGAGAAGATAAAAGAGAGAAAGAATCACAAGGAGAGAGAACCAGAGAGATATTAAGAGAGAAAAAAGAAAGAATCAGACCGAGAGAGAGAGAGAGAAAGAGAGAGAGAGAGAGAGTCAGGGGGAGATAAAAAGAGAATGAATTACAGGGAGATAGAACCAGAGAGACATGAAGAGAGTAAAAAGAAAGAAAATCAGAGAGAGAGAGAGAGAGAAAAGAGAGAGTGTGTGAGAGAGAGATAGAGAGAGAGAGAGAGGAGAGAGAGAGAGAGAGAGAGAGAGAGAGAGAGAGAGAGAGAGAGAGAGATTATAGTGCACATGTGTACAAAGCCATGAAAGTGAGTGTAGATGTTGTGAGAATACATGTCCCAGGTGATACAAGATTTAGGGAGCTTTATAAAATTGGCTACTACAGGGACGCGTGACCTTACCCACAGCGTTACATGATGCTCTGCCGGCCTTCCCCAAGTAAGGCTAAAGCAACACTAGGCCCGGGGTTGCCATTACATTCGGCCCACCAATATTTTATTAATAAGAATACAAATATATAGTTCAGCACTGAATGATAACCCGCTTGTGCCTTAAGTGATTAACTGCCATGGGATTATTAACCGTCTTAAGCGACTTCCCGTATCTGCCATGGGATTATATGCAGTAGTCTTCCGTATGCAACCACCTTTAATTTGAGATATAATACAACAAGTCTGCTACCATATTAACTACTTTTAAGTCATAACTGTGGCATGCCACTAATTCCCATTTTGCGCCATCCATTTTTTGTTAAGTTTCAAATCTTATTTTTGTTTGACACACAATGTTAAATGCTGGCTTCTCTTTCGGAAAGCAATGGCAAACTACTGAACGTAAACTTGTATATCACACTCCGTCAATAGGGACTGGGAAAAATTGCAAAGTCTTGCAAAGATTAGCTGCAGAACTACTTCCATACATCTATTCTACCATCATTAAGTTATATACTTTACGGCGGACGTTTTCGAACCAATGACCAAAGATAATATTTCACAGCACTAGCACACCTTTCAATTGTTTATGTAAATTATGGGAGTCACCCTAGCGAGAGAAGAACTTTCAAATAACATCCCAGATAAAAGTAACAACCTTGGTGATTGAAAATGTCAAGAAAAGTAATTTGATCACTTAAAGTAGTTACCGATCAACGCAAGGTGACTAGCTCCTACAGAATGAGATGTCTGAAAATGCTGGTTTGGTACGGATTCTTCACGAACTGATTCATCTTCCTCAAGCCGGGCTAGAAAATGGGCTCTCATTCAGTTACAGACTGAATAGGAAATTGGTGCAAGCCCCGAGGCAGCCGCGGAAAACATGCAATTGCCAGCTGTAATTTCTGGGAGAAATTGGAAACAGTGATAAGTATCGAAGATCGGCTAGAGCTGGGGAAAACCCAGACAGCCGTGGGATGACAAACGCGTCGGGGAATCAATTTCAATTGACAAAGTAAATGAAATCGAATGAAGATCATTAACGGGGACTTTTGTCGCACCTTCCTTTTTTCTGTTTCGTCTTTTTTTCTTTTTTCTTTAACAACAAAAGAAAAAAACAACCATTGCAACATCTTTCAAAATAGTTGAAGCCAGAACAAATTCTTGTTTGACGCTTTTATCCCACGTGTTGTTGCCGAGCTGGGGGTACGCCGATGTGCAGGAATTTTAACATCCATGGATTGGCATGCGGAAGGGAACTGCTCAAAATTGCAGTCTCGTGAATATTGTTACCGGCTTGACTCAATGTCACATGACCACATGACAGGTTGTTGCTGCAGCCACTTACAGAAACATCCTCTCTCTCTCTCTCTCTCTCTCTCTGAACATGGACAGCAGATATAAGGTGTATTTTTATGACAGTCCAGTGTAGGAAAATATTGGCTAGTTTTGTATTTACCCTCTGTAAAGTTCATGCAATATAATAGGTAAATACAAAATGTGGACTGGCATATACACCCTGTATCATTTTAGAGGTTATCGCCGTGTTGGTGACTTACGGGATAAGTGAGCCGGTCGCTCAGAAAGCAATGGCAAACTACTTAGCGTAAACGTGCCAAGAAATCAACAACAGCGATAAAATGCTGGTGTTGACAGCGATGTCCTGTAAAGGATATGCGAAAAAAAAATAATAATAATTTTAGAACCGCAGTATTTTAGTGGCAAGAAGCTGGCCTACCGTCCCGTCCCGTCCTGGTGGACGCAAGAGTTCATTGAGCACCACGGCGGAGTCGAATTTGTATAACTGACCCCGCCTAAATTGGGTACCAGGAAATGCAATGAGAAGTAAAGGTGGCCGGCGAGATATTGACTATATCACCAGTTGAGCTCCGATTGGTCGGTAAACATGGGTTTAGCACCATATGCCCGCTTCACATTAATGTGTGTACAAGGGTCCCCCTGTCTTACCTAATATATGCCATGTGTTGTATAATGTGCATTTTTAATGACTGTGCAGTGTTTGAAATTATTTGTCGGTCCAAGTTTTGTATTCACCCTCTGTAAAGTTCATGCAACATAATAGGTAAATACAAAACAATATTTTCAAACACCACAGTCATTAAAAATACACCTACATTATGCTAATTTGCAGCAGTAAGTATGTATGGATATACAGCATGCGTTGTGGTAACTGGTGGATTTGTGGAGATATACAGCATGTGGTAAGGGATACACAATATGTAGTACGTGATTAATTTGTAGGGATACACAGCACGCTTGTAATGGTAAGAAAATGGTACGCTGTATGAATACACATCCCGTATTGTGGTAAGTTTGCTGAGTGCACAAAATAAGGTATCGGATAAGCACATACCCAGGGGTACGTTTGTAGGTGTGCACCTCTATTGACACATGGTAAGTATGTAGAGATATATAGAAAATGGTAAGTTTGTAGGGATATAAAGAACGTGGTAAGTTTCTAAGGATAACAGAATACGATAAATTTGTAGGGATATAAAGAACATGGTAAGATTATAGGGATACACACACTATGGTAAGTGTGTAGGGATAAAAAGAACATGGTAAGTTTGTAGGGATATACAGAACATGGTAAGTTTGTAGGGGTAAACAGAACATTGTAATTTTGTAGGGATATACAGAACATGGTATGTTTGTAGAGATATACAGAACATGGTAAGTTTGTGGGGATATACAACAGATGACAAATGGTAACTTTGTAGGGAGTTGACAAATGGTAACTTTGTGGGCATACACAACATGTAACAAGTTGTAACTTAGTGAGGATACAACAGATAACAAAGGGTAAGTTTGAAGGGATATACAACAGATGACAGAGTCAGTTTGTTGGGGTTCACCAGAATATAAATAAAGCATTCAAGGAAATAGAATGCACAAGGTCAAGCTGGATGATCCCTTGCCCCAAGAAATACTAAGCCAACTATCTGTGTACTGACAGTTGGTGTTTTCACCTTGTTACCCACACGAATGGTGACCTGGTCACGGGGTGCTTCAATGTGGATTATGGGTTACCTTAATCTTGAATGGTTAATGATATCTACCCGTACGTGAGCAAATAACCAGTAAAATATAGCTCATCATCATCAAGTGCCTTGCTGACTGGCGTAGGGGATCATACTTCTTCACTTCTTGCGGTCTGCAGCTGCAGGTATCAATTTGTGCGCTTCCGTGTCATAACACAAGACTAACTAGATTGTTATCACTTTGTCTTCATCCACCTCTCTTTCTAATAAAAATAAATCTACAAACAATAACTGCCAACAACTGATGAGAAATGAGCAATGTACGTTTGCTGAAATAAAGGAGTAAAAAAAAATCGTTAATAATACAGACGTTCAAACTACACATATTATTAAACAATGCTCACTTCGGTGAAATATTGCACATACAGTAAGGACATACGTGAAATAGAAGAATAAAGTGGCTTCTCTGAGATTAGGTCACAAATGTCCATGAAGAATAACTGGCTTTTAGGTTCTGATACTGAATTCACGTATAGACTCCTCTATAAGATAAAGTCATTCGTGAGATATAGGGCAAAAAAAAAACTGACATTTTTAAAGCGAATTTTTCGATTACAGACTCCTGTATAAGAACAAAGTCATTCGTAAGATAGAGGGCAAAAAAACTGACTTCAAAGTTCCGAGACAAAGTCACAAATGTTCAAGAAGAGAAACTGACTTTTACGTTCTGAGACTGAATTTACCAATAGACTCCTGCATAAGGATAATGTCAATCGTGAGATAGAGAGGAAACAAACAGAGTTCAACCTTCTGAAACTAAGTCATAAATGTCCAGGAAGAATATTTCACTTTCAAGTTCTAACACTAAGTTCACTGAAAGACTCCGGCATAAGGACAATGTCACGGCTTCATAAATTCCAGCTCCACCACAAACACAGCTACAGCACTCACTTGAGGAATGATAATGAACCAGGCTCGTCTGTATGACCTTGGACAAATAGTTCTAAACATCTAATCTATTATAGGAATCTTCGGCTACGAGCTCGGGGAATCTTCACCAACTGTGAGCACAGAGGCACCTCTCTTACTCGCTGACACGGAGTGAGATAGGCGCCCTCCGGAACGCTAAATGGGTAGATACCGACAGATACTGCCTGCATTGTGTGCCGTATCTGATCGTTCTTGGCATATGGGATGCGTTCTGGGGGAGTCTTCACATCAGATAGCATTGACATCTGTTGGGCCAGTATACTACAAAAAACACCTTGACTAATTAATACGCGTTAAAAGTATTGTTAAGTTACATTTGGAGCTTGGGCCGGGATTTCTTGTATTAACTGTCAAAAAAGATAGTTCATTGCTGTAGTTATTTTTGTGATATACTGTTGTACATCGATGCTATTTCAATCACGGGGGATAATCATCCACATATAGTTTTGTTATTAAATTACAATATTGTCTGTTCGAACAATGGCGAATCTGCGACTGGTCTAGAAAACCAGAAGGGATGTTATTTGTTCTAGTTAAATTGCTCTAGATTTCTTCGGTGGCACTTGAATGATCAGCTATTCTACCCCCCCCCCCCCCCAACCTCCCACGACGCTTTACAGCATATGTCGAAGAATAAACACACTAAAAGAATGAACTACTGCTGTGATTCTATAATAATAATAATAATAATAATAATAATAATAATAATAATAATAGCCAAACTTCCGTCATACAAAATTACTAAGTTTACACTATGTGCATACTAAGAGCACAATGGTACAGCAGTTATTGTGCTTGTAATGCCAAGGCAGATGTCCGAATTCATTCCCAGCAGAGGCACAATTATTTCTTAGAACAAGACGACTCTGGGGTAGTTAGTTAGCCACATGTCTTTTACATGACATTGCAATCAACCCTAGCATTTATAGGTTCGTGTGGTGTCTAGGCAATTTTATGGTAGGTATTTTGCTATTGCTTTCTAAACTACTGACACTCATACTATTGTTAAAATCAATGCAATCAGACTTGGTCTGCTTCCAAGTCGCCTGCAGCTGGTTTAGAGCATATAATGCGGGATCGTGAAACGCCTAAGCCACAGACGCCGGTAGGCACATTGAAAAAAAAATATTTGGTACGTTTCGACGAATCTGCTATCCTCTTTTTCAGCTATAGAATTAAAAAGCAATATGATATCGTCGTACTCGATTTAATCAACTAAAATCCCACAATAAACGTAGCCTTCATTTTACTAAACTAGAACACTGTATACAGCGATAGGACAGCCACAAACAGCTTTCTTTGGTCACGTGATCAGAAGAGAGGTATTGGAGAATATTGTGACAACTGGAAATATTAGTGGTAAAAGAGGCATAGTTAGACAAGGAAAAATGTTGCTAGATGGACTGAGACGATGGCATTGAAGGAATAGCAACAGGGATGTTGATCCATAGTATCACGGATCGAGATTTGTGTAAAGATATGAACGTTTACGCCAGCTGGTAGAGCACATGATGATGATAATTGTATCTAGTTCATTATGGCTTCCTTCATAAGTCAAGTGTTTTTTTTTCGTAGACATATATAACGAAACCGTTACAGAACGTTTGTAATCAACACTGGAAATAAGGTTAATAATGATTTCTATGTGTCTCACTTTCTTTGACTGACAACTTCATGTGTGTTAATTATTTTTAGCATGTTAACTACTGTTAATATTAACGCTATATAGGTGCTTTTAGTACACCCCAAAGCCCACAGAAAATCTCTGTTTAGAAACCAAGAAATGTGAATAACATGTGAAAACCGCACGATACAAAACCTAACAAGAGGCAGGCAGATTTACCGGGAGGGGATACAACCCTAAAGAGGGTAATAGGGGAGACTATTCAGCTAGCAGGCCCGGCAGTAAATTTCACACTGTGTCTGGCATGCCAAGATCTTCCCAGCAACATCGCATGATTTACGAGCCGACCTGGCCGAAAGTGTTTGTTTCTGCCTGTCCATATAGGCCTGGCCCGAGTCAACACAGACAAGAGAAAGCGAGGCGATGGAGGGACTTGGAAAATATTTAGATAGAACAAAAGTGAAAATGAGAGATGCCGGGTGAATAATGAATCCAGAAATGGCAGTTGTATGTACACGAATAAACATCAAGGCAGACATCTGTGATTTATAATTAAACATCGAGATGGAGGTATCGCTAAAAATTGCAGATGATACTTCTCGACAAAAGGCATGCATGTAGTTGTTTTTGGATAGCTCCATCAGTATTTATTTGGTTACAGTAAAAACACTTGTGAAGGTTCATTGTAGACACCACACATCACGAGTAAATTAATACACATGGACTCGGGAAATCGTTCGGTTTTAACTCTGATCTGTACCTGGCTACTCACCATGCGTGATGTTTATAACTCTTGATGTCCCATAATTGTGTATATATGTACGTAATAATAAGTGAATAGGTGCATGCATTGCTAGGGTGAGATGGTTGATGGTCTTTGTTCCATTCAAGGATGAAAGGAGGGAAGATTAGGAGGAGAAGAGGGAGGAGGAGAAAATGAAGAAGAAGAAGAAGAGGAAGAAGAAGAAGAAGAAGAAGAAGAAGAAGAAGAAGAAGAAGAAGAAGAAGAAGAAGCTTTAATTGCACATGTTGTGTTTTTTTTCATAGCCTTTTTACAGGACATCGCTGTCAACACCAGCATTTTACTGCTATTGATGTCTTGGAAAGCTTACGTTCAGTAGTTTGCCATTGCTTTCTGAACGACCGGCTCCCATACCAACTCGTTAAAACCCAGCGCAAAGCGGGCTGCTGTCAAATCGGTCGCAGCTGTGTTTCGAACGCGGGTAAGCGGGCTTACCCATCGTGTCCGTAAGACATTCGCCACGGAGCACGGCACATGCATTATTACAATATGCAAAACTAAACAGGCGGTGGACTGTAAGTTGCTGTACAATATTAACTAGACTCAAAGTTTTAACACGGTAAGAGAGAGAACTCTTCAACAAACACTTTACCCAGCAGTGGCAAAACAAACAGTTATTTCCCTTCACTCAAATGTGCGCCAATGTGTCAGCAACGTTTCCGTAGTAAAAAACCAAGCAAAATAAAGAAGAAATACTCCCGGATTCGTTCTTAAGATTCAGAAATGGGGACACCGATAACCTTATTATTTTAGTTATCTCCCGGTCTCTCTGGCGTTTATTTTGACTTTATTCGCACATTTGCGATAGACAGACATTGGTTTCTGATAGGCAGTGAGCATACGGCACAAATATCGCAGACATAAATCATAGTGTCATGAAAGCTCTTGACAGAAAGCTCATCATTCTCTTCTTTCCCCATCTAGCTTTAGGTGTTCCTGGTGTCTCCCCAAACCTCGCGCTGCTATCGTGCTGTCTGGGCTTGTCTGTTTCGTTTCTCGCGATCTATCTACCTAATTTATGTATGTATGTATGCACGCTGCTAGTGCGTTTGTGTATGTTATATATATATATATATATATATATATATATATATATATATATATATATATATATATATATATATATTACTACGTTATGATAATTCTTTATTTTTTCGTTCGCTCGCTTTTGAGCTCAGGGGTAGTCCAGTCCATACACGTGTTACTACTTCTAGTGCACTGGGCTAGTATTTGCGTGTGGCTTAGCTTTCTCTGTTACTCGCCATCAGGCCAACCCACTCTGCCTCCTGGGGTACTTTAATTTACAGCTCCAAGTCCAGGACGAGAAGTCAAGATTTTAGTAAGGACTGAACCGGCTACCTCGACATCACCAAGATTAAAAGCTTATCCATTCGGCCATGCTGACCTCATTGATCATTCTGAAAGTGTTTCTTACTTGTTCCCTACACGTTTCTGGTCTCATATCCTCGCCTACCTATACCAGTTACTATTTAAAACGATGTGTTGTTGTTATTGTTATTGCTGTTTTAATCGATCCAACGGTGCATCGTCCCCCACTCTTCGGTCGGTCCCAAAAAAAAATAATAGCTTTAAAGCAATATATGTTTTAGTATGAAAGGATTTACAATATAAGGTATTGGAACAGAATTAGTTAACCTAACAACTATCGCAAAATATTGGATAATGTAACTGAATGAGATCAAAGGAATTAACGTAACAATCGTGAACCAGTGGCTAATGTAACAGGACTGGAAGCAGTTAATGTAACAACTGTGAAATAGTGGTTAATGTAACATGATGGGAGAATAGTTGATGTAACCATAGTGATACACAATAAGAAAATCAACAAACAAGATATCAGAATTCGTCAGCTTTACGAGAACGCCAACACAAGTGACAGAATGGAAGCTGCAGCTAGAAAGCTTTCATCAGCACACACACACACACACACACACACACACACACACACACACACACACACACACACGACACTGATACAACTGCATTGAAGAGACAGCGAATACATCTAAAACAAACAGCTGCAAATAAAACAAACGAACTGTAAGAAAAGATGAAAACAATAACCGTGAAACAATAGCTAACGTAATGGGACGTAAAGGAATGGCTAAAGTATCAAGTGAGAAACTTTGACAAAATATAACTGAATGGGGGTAAGAAACGCATATCACAATTGGAACAACGAATACAGAAAACATGAGTTGTCTGGTGAAAGTTAAATTCAGCTTCCCGAATTCTCCTCATTCGTCCGCGTACTCATCGGTCGTAAGAAACATCAACGAACGAAGAACGCCTAAAAAGACAACAACAACAACAGCACTGACACGCAATGGTGCGTTAGAATGAGTTGATTCCGTCTAGCTCTGGGGAACAGCTAACCACAGGGGGTCATTATCATTGTGTCTAGCTCATGATCTACGCCTGACATATCGCATCAAACTTAAGAGTGTCAGCTGTAAACTGAAGAAACCGCGTATGTGCTGTTGTACTTTCTGTGCTAACTTTCAAGTAGTGTTGTGGCGTGTTCGCTTGTTTCAAAACAAATGTATCCCCCTTTTTTTAAATTCTTAAATATGTTTTTGGAAGAATTGTGCAGTGGTGTTCTCTTTGTTTTTGTTGTGTTTTTTGGCGAGAAATGTATTGCCCGGAATAGCTCGAAAATGTCCGTCAATTAAAAATATTCCTGCTGGCTTATCGAAGTAGCAATGTTTCACGTTGTTATAAGTGGTAAGTTTACTCTCTCTTTCTCTCTAATATATATATATATATATATATATATATATATATATATATATATATATATATATATATATATATATATCCATGGAGTAAAAGAGGGTTTGGAGAACATAAGACCAGAAAGATCGGCGTTGGAAAATACAACGCCAGATCAAGATAAATGGTTTTGGGTAGAGTGGTAATAGCACAGCACCATACACCCAATATGCCTCGTAAAGCGAAAATATGACCTAGTCGTTATCTAACCTGTCACTGGTCACACACACACACACACACACACACAGCTATATATATATATATGTGAGAGAGAGAGAGAGAGAGAGAGAGAGAGAGAGAGAGAGAGAGAGAGAGAAAAAAAGAGAGGATACTAAGTGTAACAATCCATAAACGCCAATGTTGTCTTATTTCCCCGAAAGTGCTGTTTCCGAAAGCACCGGCCCGGTACACCGTGCACATACGTGCCTTGCTGATAGGCTTCAGAAGTGGTAGCATTTTGTCATCTGTTAGCAATAAGAAACTGGGACCCTGGGTGCTTGTTAGGGGGAATTACTCTTGAAGATTGCCTGGATACTTCTGGGCTCCAGCTGCCAAAATGCATTATGCTGATACCTCCATTTTATGTCTTGAAGATGCAGACAGATAATGCGAGAAGGGAGTGAAAAGAAGCAGACAAGAAAGATGAATGGGGGAGCGTTCAAACACAAGAAAAGAAAAAAAAAAAGGGGTGATATAGAAAGCTTAAAGAGGTTAATTGAGAAACAGAAGAATAATTGCGAATAATGATAATAAATTATGAAAATGCAAAGCTACATTGCGGAGGGGGGAGCTATAGAAAGAATAAGCAACCAAGCGTGGAGGGTTGTGTTGGGAAAGGACCACTATGGGTGAAGTGAGGGGTGGTAAGAATTGGAGACATACACCCTAGAATGCACTTGCATAGCAGAACTGGATCAGCGGAAGGAGAGTTTCTTGAAGAGTAACCTTTGCAATTTGTGTAATTCTTACATGGTAAGAGAAACGTGTATGCGGTTTCATGTCGATAACAATGTAAGGATCAGAGTACCATAATGAATGTGCCAGTGCATTTACTCGTATGTAGGCTCGTATACTCAAGGACTCTGTCTACAGGCCTAACGCATATTCGACTTGTGCTGTTAACCCCATTTGTATATAAACCGTTCGGTACTCGAGGTGTGACGTCGTTCATATAACACCGGCCGCCTTCACTTCCCGAGATATTTCCTGGTACCAATTTAAAGCCAGACCAATCTGGGAGACAAGTCAATTTAACAATTCGTCTCTGTGAGAATTCGACCCCATAACAACAAGGCTGGCAGGCAACATCTAGCTACTGAGATCCAGCGGTTTCTCATCGTTGCGTTAGTTGCATATCCAGTACAGGACGTCGCAGTCAACACCAGCATATGCTAGCTGTTTGTGATTTCTTGGCAAGTTTACGCTCAGTAGTTTGACATTGCTTTCTGAACAACCGGTACTCATACAGTTACGAAAACCAAAGCGGTCTGCTGCCAAATCGCCCGCTGCTGTGTTTCTAATGCGGTATGCTGGATTACTAATTGCACCCAAAACCTCGTCGTCGCAGAGCCGACAATCTTAGAGTACGCGCATAAAACCGTTCCACTATAGGCTCAAAATCCTTCTTACTAACGACTCAATTTTGCGGGCACATTTCAGATATTGATTCGCAGAAATACGTTGAAGCGCATTGCTCAGATCTCATTCAAACATAAAAGTCCACCATATGTCAACACACAGATTACCGCAAATGACGTATAGATACGAGCCATATTTTTATTTACTGTATCTGAACTTGAAGACTCAATTACTGGAGCCACGTCAAGTGGCGTTTGGTAAAGTTGGGGTGATTTATAAGCTACTCTGCTTGGCAGGGTATTCAACCGTTAAGTATATGCGTTTGCATGTGTGCGTGCATGCACGTGCATGCGCGTGCGCGTGTAAAATATAATACATGTTTGAAGTCAGGCAAATGATGATATGGTACGAAAATAAGAAATAGGTTAGGCAGCAATCCACAACTACAAACGGCAATACAAATGACTCAAACCGATAGACACAACTGCAAGAACATGATGAGTCGACCGCAAGTGCAACTCCATTCTGGGTGACAGAACAGTTTGACAAATGATTCCAGATCCTGTATTGTATCTTTGCCTCCCTTTCATCATTACAGTTTGGCCATCATAGGTGTTCTGGTCACTTCCGACCCCGAGCAGGCAACCATCTGCTCTGACAGTGATTGGAAACCACGGTAGAATGACTGCCTGAGGTGATGCAGACGGATAAGACAAACGACCATCGTCTGCCAGTGACGGCTGCCTTCCCTCAGTTGGTACTGGCAGGCGGTGTGAACGAGCGAACGAACAAACAAACTTTATTTTTCAAAGGGCTAAGAATTAAGCGCCGGCCCCATGGCGAAGGGTTTAATTATGCTGTTCGTAATCCCGTATACACACGTACGAAACACAGTTGCGGGAGATTCGGCAGCGGATCGCATCACGTTTGTTTCTTACGGAAGGTATGTGAACCGGTCGTTCAGAAATCAATGGCAAACTATTGAAAGCAAAACTTTCCACGACATCAACAGCAGCTTAAAAATGCTGGTGTTGACTGCAATGTCCTGTAAACAGGATATGCAAAAAAAAAAAAAAAAAAAAAAAAGAATTGAGTACCAGGCCCGTCTAACATTCTGCCCTTCTATCACTATCTTTTATACATTATTTCATCCACACATTCGAGGCTAAATGAGAACAACAACATTAGAGATAGAGTGAGCAGAACAGATGTGTGTAACTCATTGCGTGGCCCCCGCTCGTATGCCCAACTAGAGGCTAATTTTAAAAGCTGACATGGGGGACAGGTCGATCCTGCTAAATTATCACCATAAAAAAGTATTCGGATGTAAAGGCGGTTGCGTGGTACTAACCACACTGGACACCGATTGTCGATTGGTCTATAAACTGTGTATCCAATGCAACTTAAGGTGCGTCAAACTACTGTGACGTTGTTAAAAACATTCCTGAATCACCAAACAACGAGAAGTAAATTGTGAACTTTACTAGAACACGACTACAAGAAAAAAAATGGACGTTGCGGTAAAGCCTTCGTTAGCACAGAACAGACAGACACAAACCGACACAACTATATGAAAAACACTACATGAAAATACACAGGTTACTTATCTGTATCCTTGTTGTGGTTGAAAACGTCTTAAAGGTTAACGCGTTCGATGACTATCAGTGGATTGAATAAACCTGATGTGTGGTTAAGGCGGGCCAATGGACTGAAGGTTAAATACAGGATACTCATCCATCGCTCCTAAATCGTGTTCAGACTCAGCAGCGTTGTGCAGTATTTTATTTACTCTTATTATCTGAGTTGCGGTAGTGAATTGGTTAGCATGCTAGCCCACCAGCCAGGTGGAACTGAATTCAAATCCCCATCGACAATGGTGCCGGTTTCTCTGGCTGTGGGGTTACAACACTTTCTCTCTGTAATCCCGTTTATCACGCAGAGTCTCATAGCGGAGCGAGAGCTGAGGCGGTTCGACCCCCGCTCGTGACTTGCGGGATACTGAGCCGGCCGCTCAGAAAGCAATGGCAAACTACTGAGCGTAATCTTGCCAAGAGATCAACATACAGCTGAAAGATGCTGGTGTTGACAGCTAAGTCCTGTAAAAAGGATATGCTAAAAAAAAAATAAAAAAAAAAAAAATCGACAATGGTATTAGAAAAATCGAAAGTATAAAATAGGTACTCGAAATATTATAGGATGTAAAAGCCGCAGGTGTGATGATACTGACGACATCATAAATCATACAGTGTGTGGCGTAGGGATTAGGGACACAATCCCGTATATCGCGCTCGAAACACAGCAGCGGGTGATCAGGCAACAGACCGTCTTGATTTGGTTTTCATGCAATGGTATGTGTGTCGGTCATTTAGAAAGCAATGGCAAACTACTGAATACAAATTTGTCAAGAAATCACAAACAGCCAAAAATTATGGGGTTGGTTGTGACGTCCTGTAAAGGATATGCAACTAACTTTTAACACCTTGTAGTGAACATTCTATAGCGTGTATTTTTAATGGGTGTGCAGTGTTTGAAAATATTGCCTGTCCAAGTTTTGTACTCACCCTGTGTAAAGTTCATGCAACATAATAGGTAAATACAAAACTTGGACCGGCAATATTCTCAAACACTATACAGTCATTAAAAATACACCCTGTGTGTGTATATATATATATATATATATATATATATATATATATATATATATATATATATATATACAATAATATATATAAAAATAAGGGACTAGCACCATATATCCAATACGCCCCAGAAGTGAAAAGAGGGTCCTTTTCGTTTTGTGTTGATAATAACAGTAGCCCTCTCTGGGAGCCATATCCCCTTGTGGGTTAGTCAGGGATCCCATGAAAAGCCAACGTTATCAGTTTATCAGAAACGAATGCATCTTGCTCCGGTGTGGAGTAAAATAGAATAGAACCACAGAAGACAAAATTTCACAAAAGACAAAATAATAGACCGCAAGAGCCACATGGCATGCTACAAACGACGTTTGGACGACTCAGAATTTGTGTTGGTAAAACCCCTTTCTTCAAATCTGATTAGAAACGCCATGAATGGAGATGTGTCTATTAAATTCTATTAAGACGGCGGGTGGAATAGACATACTGAATTTAGCACGGTAACTTGAAACCGTCATCACAGATGTTTCTAGAATGCCGGATTTTCTACATCACTGACTGAATAATGTCGACTGGCGTCGTATCAAGAAATGACAAAAAAATACACACACACACACACACACACACACACACACACACACACACACACACACACAATACTGCTTACGAAAGAAGAAGCAGGCAGACAGCCATATGCTTCTAAAATATGAAACTATCGTACCTGCGTACTTCTACGCTAGATTAATATCACTTAATACAGAAGAATGTTCGTGCAGCCATGAACAGCTTTTGAACCTACTGCCATACAGAGTTTACACATACATAACTGTCGATCCTGAGTATCCGGTTTCGGGCAGATAATCGTTAGTATGTTTGCCAAAGTGACGCGATCTTTCTCCTTTGGCCCCTGTCTCAGCGTCTTCTGACATATTTGAATAGGACACACAAAATGCCAGTTTATACACATGAAATTATTTGGCAAAGAATAAGAAAAAACACTATTGTTTTCAATAATGTAGTAAGTGGGGATTTGTGGTCTAACCATGAGGGGAAAATCTGCCAGTGACGGGAGTTTCATATAATACAGCTATCATCGGCACTTGGTCAATTAGTCTCTACGTCACTCCGCAGTGAGTGGCACCTATGGGATGTTAGGATTTGAGAGTTGGTATATAAAAGGTTCAAAACTAGGGGGAATTTCCCTGCCTCGCTGTCACTAGCTTTCTGACACGGTAAAGGTCTAGTCGCACTAAAAACGATCTAAAGGTGACACACATACACACACGCGCGCACTTACACATACCCGTTCATTCATAATGGGAAATAGCCAGACAGACGAACGAATGAGCAAACAAACAAACTCAACCAAACAAACAGACATATAGATATACAGATAGAGAATGAGAGAGAGAGAGAGAGAGAGAGAGAGAGAGAGAGAGAGAGGGAGAGAGAGAGACAGAGAGAGAGGTGGATGGATAAAAATAAATAAGACGCGATAAGATAAGATAAGAGCAGTGAGCTGAAACGTCAAAAAGACTAGTAATAATGTGAGTAAGCCTTTATTTTCAATATCCAAAGAAAATGCTGCAGCGTCCACTTTATTTACTCCACTGAAATATCAACTGGCAAGGCAAGTTCGAATCCTGACTTGCCTATAGCTTCCAATGTATTTGCTGTCTACAAATAACATATCCTCTAATCGCTCCTTCTATCCTCACTATGTCGCCTGGATCTTTTCTCCGGGGCATGCCGATGTGCTGGGAAATGAACAGGCGGACGGATTGGCTGGCACTGCAGAACTTGGTGGAGTATTGATACATGACAAGGCTGACGTGGTTGCGGCCTTGTGGGAGCACGTGCACACCTCGGAGGTGCAAATGGATTACCATGGTCTGGCAAGAATGAGACAACGAGGAGTGACGAAGGGATCTGGTCGACGCTCAACGCTCAGAGGAAAGGCGAGACGGACATATAATCAGACTGCTACTGGCACTATTAGTGTTGGAACTCTTCGCTGGCTGCTGAGGATGGGGACGGAGCACTTATGGGAATGCCCCGAATGCTGTGATGTTGATTCCTAAATCAATCAATCAATCAATCAATCCTCACTATGTGTGCTATTCTACATTGCATCTTTCTTATGTACTTTTGTTTGTGTATCTTTTGTCTGATAATGGCAGTGGAAATATGGTTTATGAGACAAATGCAAAGAAAACCATTGACGGACTGAGCAACAAGTGAGAAAGTTACACAAGACACAAATGAAATCCGTAAACTGATTAGAACAATATAGACATAGTCAATTTTTGAGCACGTTATAAATACAAATAAATGTTTACATATCCTTTACAGGACATCGCTTTCAACATCAGCATCTTTCAGCTGATTGTTGATTTCTTGGCAAGATTACGCTCAATAGTTTTCCATTGCTTTCTGAGCGACCGGCTCACATACCCCGTAAGTTACCACCGCTGATTCTCACCGTCGTCACGTTACTTACGAGAGTATACGAGATTACGGAGAAAAGTTGCTAACCACCAGGCCAGGAAGCCGGCACTTTATGGGTAGAAATAAATGTGAAAACTTAGCGACAATTTGCAAAATTAATGGAAAGAGAGCAGCGGGAAGGCAGAGAAATAAATAACAGGAAGGCTTTATCACAAGAAACAATCGAGACAAAAAAACACACATGGCCCACTGGTGATCATATGTGATATGTGAACAATGACCGTCATGGCACACGATGATGACGATTATAAATTGTACAATTCGGTGCTACATGGCATGCACAAATAGGTCTCATCTTCTCCGCAGAACAAAACATGGCAGCCGACAAGACGTTATTCACTAACCACTAGTCTTAAACTGGAATAACCATCCAGAGCCTTGCTGGCTGGTGTGGGCGATTATGCCCCTCCACAAATTGCGGATCTCCGACGGCATGCATCAGTTCGTATGTTGACTCCCTCCCGTGCCATGACACAAGACTGTCAGGAATTTTCTCAAGCTATCGTCCTCTATCACCCTTTCCACAAATCTTTCAGGTTGTCACAACATGTTCCAGTTTTCATCTTCTCATAGTGTAGCCCTAAACAGTAATGACTACTTCTCTTCGATGTCTTTGCGACTTAGCTTCCCTCTCTTTAAAAAAAAACAAAAAACCGGAATACTTCGATTTAATTATCTATGTAAGTACATGGTCATACGCTCAAATGTGTATGCGCTTTGTTCAATGGAATTTCCCGAATCTATTTTTGGTCTGGCTATCTATCGCCTTTCAGGAAAGCAAGATGTCTGCATGCCTGGTTTTCGTAACCTCTAAAGACATTTACAGTTCTGGGCCGATTGTATTATTTGACATGATAAACTGTTTTAAATATCTCATCATCACTGGCTTGTCATCTTCCTGCCTCTCTCTTTTCCACCTTTTGTGATGTGTGTTAGTGTTTGTATTCTGACGAAAGAGATTTGAATTCAGATGTCGACTTCCTTTGCCGCTTAATGGAGCGTGGGTTATGAGATGCATTGTCCTGCTCGTTGCAGCGAATTCTTGTATGGATCAGCGTATGTGCTAAGCTACATTTGCATAAACAGCTTTACATAGACTCGGATCGAGGGGGAGAAAGCTGCACGATTCATTCGTATGTCTGGGCGAGATACAATTGTATACGGTTCTGAATACAGTGGCACCTCTTTTGCACATGATGGTAATGGCGGTTACGATAATCGAATTTCAGGTTATGAATGTAATTATAGGAGTTGTGATGTCCACGATAGGGGAATATCAAAGCATATAACATAGAGTATAACAGTTGTGATGTCCACGATAGGGGAATATCAAAGCATATAGCATAGAGTATAACAGTTGTGATGTCAACGATAAGGAGGAATATCAAAGCATATAACATAGAGTATAACAGTTGTGATGTCCACGATAGGGGAATATCAAAGCATATAACAGAGTATAAAAGTTGCCATGTTCGCGGCAATTGGGCCTATTAAAATATCATGTTGCCGGTCCTTCGCTGAACGTCGCTCCCATCAAGGCTGTTTTCACTCAAATTTTGTGTTCTGTTAATTTCTAAATAGTGTAAAGTAACAACAAATATATCAGCTAATTCTTTTTCCATTCACATTTTGTGTTATTTTAATTTGTTAATAATGTAAACTAACAGCTAGGTATCTTTCCACCTTTTTTTTTTTTTTTTTGCATATCCTTTACAGGACATTGCTGTCAACACCAGCATCTTTCAGCTGTATGTTGATTTCTTGGCAAGATTACGCTCAGTAGTTTGCCATTGCTTTCTGAGCGGCCGGCTCACATACCCCGTAAGTTACCGATGCGATTCGAACCACTGCTGATTCTCACCGTCATTACGTCACCGACGAGAGTATACGAGATTATGGAGAAAAGTCATAACCTCTAAGCCACGAAGCCGGCATCTTTCCACCTAGATCTCTAAAATACGGAACAAATAACATCTGTCACCTAAGTCTCTCTCAACACCCATTTTGCGTTCTCTTAAAGTGTAAATCATCTAAAGTAAGAAATACCCCCCCCCCCCAACCTCAACTCACATGTTGTGTTCTTTTCATGTGTAAACAATGTAAAGTAACAAAAGGGTCTCTCTCCGCCTGGATTTAAAGGTCTCCGCTTAATATGGAAACAAGAAAAAGCTTAAAATATTTAAGTTATTATCCTCTTCTTCTTCTGCGTTCGTGTGGAGTTTTTTTGTTTTTTGTTTTGTTTTTATTGCGTTGTGCCTGTTTACAGCAGAGCTGCGTTATTGCGCCGTTAGGCCGACACATCCGACTCCTGCGGGCATTTATTGACCGGGTTAACCTTCCCGGGGAAGTTATTATCTTACTTTCAAACAAATTAAAGTAACAGCTATGTTTCTCTACGCCTAGATTTATGAGGTCTTTCTAGGTTTCGCCACACCTAGATTTAGAGGTCGTGTCTTAATTTATAACCAATGCAACGTAACAGACCAATTTCTCTACACCTAGATTTAGAGGTCTTGTCTTAATTTGAAAACAGAACAAAATAAGAATTAGGTCTCTTTCCTCCCATATTTAGAGGCCTTCTAATTTGGAAACAATACAACAAACGACAAATGGCTGGATTCATGGCTGAAGAAGCAATAATTGCCCACAGTGCCAGTTCTGCACAAATGAACAGACGAGGACAACAACTCTCACGTTCACACCCGGAGTCTCTGCAGTACCCGTTAACAGACCGACGGGCCGTCCTGGAGGTCATGCGAAAAATTGGACAAGAGTCGAAGGACGAAAGACTAAAAGCTCTTTTATCCGTGTTTTTGTTTGCCACGGAGCAGAAGTACCGAGAGGCTGGTAAAACGGCAGTCAGTGATTAATGGACGTGGTTATGAATCATTGTCGCCTCCTGTCGATTGTCCAGACATAACCTCCTCTCTAGTTTTGGAGTGTCCGACAAAACCTTTGGACGGTACTATCATCGTCTTCTCTGTTATCCTTTTCTTTGCCTTGACATTGCTTTTTAAACAGATGGTTTGTGTAGGGTGAACCGCTGTGGCATAGTGAATACTGCACAGGCTAAGGCCATAGCGATACCACGTCAATAGCTAGACGAGGGTTTCTCGACTCCCCACTTCCGGGTCGCATCCTGTTATTGTGTTGTTTACCAAATCTCGTAGAATGGATATGAAAGATCACTCTGTGTAGAAGGTACGGGAAAAACACGGATAAGGCTGGGGACTTGTGTCTAATAGAAGTGAAATAAAAAATGCTATGAAGTAGGCTGCTTGGACAAAGGGGGCCTTTATTCCTTACACAGAACATCGCTGCTGCAACAGCAGCAATGCTTTATGTTGAATTAAACATAATCCCAGCTGATCTTTGGAATCTGGATGTTTAGGCAACGATTAGGCAAAAAACTGATTAATGAAGAAACAGTTAACAGAGAACAATATATGTAACAGAGAGAAACATTGCACGGAATTATTTGAACCCACCATCTCCAATTAGTGGCTTATTCTTCTTCGTCTTCGTCTTCTTCTTCTTCTTCCTCCTCTTCCTCTTCTTCGTCTCTGCTTCTTCGCCCCCCCCCCCTCTTCGTCTTCTTCTTCTACAGGTACATGGTCCAGAGCACACATCGGCACTCATAACTCCTCAAATCTATTATTTTTTAAAATATTTAATCAAAATAATTTTTGATGAAGATGACATTGCTTATATTATTATTTGTTTACGCACTGTTTAATGAAGATATATTGAAAGAAGTTCACTCACAAAGAGAACTGGTCACTAGCATCAGAAGAAGACAGCCCACATTCTTTGGGCATGTCATCAAAAGGGGACAGATTGAGTATGTCGTCACAACGTGGAGCTTGCATGACAGGAGAGGCAGAGGACACCAAGAGAGAAAATGCTGGACATTTTGACACCATGAGACACGGAGAAACAAGGAGAAATTATTACCAACATAAGAGAGAAGGTTGTGGACAACATGGTCGCCGACGTCACTCGGCATGGATTATATTAAGAAGCTGCGTAAACGCCCCACATAGATATTTCTCTGTATGCTATAAAACACTTTCCGGAACCTTAACTTTCCTGTCCAATAGTGGGAGTTGATGCTTGAAGCATTAAATTCTAAGTAAACAAAACAACGCAGAAAGCGTATAAAAGGACAGCGACCAATGAAACTGGTCACACGGAGGTGTTTCCAATCAGTGAAAATGCAGATGAAAGAAGAAAATGACGAAGAGAGAAAAATGGCTCGTAAATATTTAATGTCCAGCTTGAAAGACACTGGGAGAATTGATCCACAGTGAACTGTGCGGTTGTATGATTGAAAGACATCCTTATTCCGTTACATCAAAGATGGAGAAACCCATGAACAGAGAGAATTAACCATGCAGTATTATCTTCTCTGTTTGCTTGTTTCTCTTTAGGATACTTCAGAGGAATGTGGGATCTCCATCACAGCTCTATGTGAACGTTAAGGCCGTTGTGATAAATATATAATATACGTATCTCATCATCATCATCATCATCATCATCATCATCATCATCATCATCATTATCATCATCACCATCATCACGTGCCATGTCGTAACCCTACGGAGTATAATATATATTTATCAAAGCGAGGTATGGGGAATACCCCGTACCTCACTTCGGGCACCAGCTGACTCGTTGCTGATTTTACATCACCATATGATAAGACTGAATTAGTCATGAACTGTTATCTACGCTGTCTGCTTATTTCTCGTTAGAATACTTCGGAATTCGTGTAATATGTCTAGCTGTGCGTGCTCACAGAACACAAGGTTGCATTCCTTAACTCTTTATGACACTGTCTAAAGTATTTTAAAATTACAGCCATATAGTGCCAGAAGAATATAACTGCTAGTTGTCTGCGCTATATTTACAGAACCACCTTAAACAAGAGTAGGCTGGAGTATTATACAGTACAGTATAAAACACAAGCTGTTAAAGTATAAACTACGAGGGTTAGTTAAGGGACAAAAGTTGACGGGGAAACTACACCACATTATGCATACCAGTAAGTAACCTCACAATGGAAAAATACTGAAACTCTGCAAGATCTGAACATTGAAAAAAAAAACTAAAAAACAACCTAGCTCATAAACATTTCATGTTTCAGAAATTAAAATACTTTGACCATATTACAACAAGTTACAATGACTTCAAATGAACAGTAATGAAAGACATGGTTTCTGGGAGAAAAGACAGTGGTCGACGAGCAAGAAGGCGGACATAGGATATTGCAAACACCTTGTGCTTGACAGTACATAAGGGAGAAATGTCTAAAACAGATTCAGACAATTTTCTAAGGGCAGTGATGAGATTGACATTCGGTAAAGTGATGATGATGATGATGATGATGATGATGATGATGATGATGATGATGATGATGATGATGATGATGAGGGTAACAGAACTGCACAGTCATGTGAGTGGCTGTCTGCCAAGATGGTTTGATAATCGGGTTATTATTGCAATGGGGGTGGGCGAAGATCAAAGTCTAATGCTTGAAGTTGAAGTGGTCCTGGGTAAAGTCACAAATTAGTATAATTCAATCAAATCACGGTTCAGTGGTCCGTGAGTACCCGACTACTGGTCAGCGGGTCTGTCAGACTGCCCGGCTGAACTCTGCCTTGTTCTCATTCAAAGGCCCACTCATCTGGGACGAGACGGGCGTTGATCCTACGTTGTCTCTTTGACTAGCACGCAGATAGGCCGAGAGTCGTCACTGTGTTGCCAATTGGACGAAGATGGTCGTGATGAAATGATGAATGCGTGAACTAGTAATGAAATCAAAGGAGTCATCTTGAATCAGTGTCTCCTCGCGATCCCCTGAGACGCGGAAGACCCGCATATTCAGCGATGCTAAAGGAAAGAGGGCGAAAATTAAATACAAGGGGGAAGTTGTAGGGCGATTCCAGTGAAGACCTGAAGGAAAACCTCCATCACGGCGTGAGGTTATGAAGTGTGAGTGTGTGTGTGTGTGTGTGTGTGTGTGTGTGAGAGAGAGAGAGAGAGAGAGAGAGAGAGAGAGGGGGGGGAGGGTAGGAGGGTAGAGTTCTCGCGAGTATAATGTAATTAATAACGTGATTATATCGAAATGGGGTAATCTTATTTAGGGGGCTAGAAATCGATTCACGACGAGAAGTTAAACATTCCAATCTGTGTTCCCTTTGGACTTAACAAACTTACCTATCTAACTTACCACCTGTCTAAGCACCATCTGAATTCACATAGATCTGCCTAGTCGCCTACGTTATAGCCGACATGTTTATTAGTTGGATGTTCTTTCCAGGACGTTGCCATCAACCCATGTTCATTTTCTACGCAATTTTACGTTCAGTAGTTTGCCATTGCTTTCTTTCAGTCCAGCAGACTGGTGTAGGCAATTAACTTATCACTTCACCATCATCGCACACTATATTCCTAACTATCTACTAGCTTAAGTAACTGTCCACGTATTTACTCTTTTACCTCAGAAGTCGGAGAGGGTTCCCTGAAGGCGAGGGACACTGGTAATTGTGAAAGTAAATTCTCAGGAAAACAGTCCGATGCACTCACTGGTCGCAGCAATTAGTATTAGTTGTACCACGAGTGGGGACCACGCTCATGTTCAAAGCGAGCGAATGAAAAAGCGACCATATTACATGGATAGTATCTATTAGGGGCGTTGAGCATGGATCTTGTTGTAGAAGACTGTCGTGTGCAGCCTGGCAGATACCCTTCTGTTATAGTTAGATACCCTTCTGTTATAGTTAGATACCCTTCTGTTATAGTAAGATACCCTTCTGTTATAGTTAGATACCCTTCTGTCACGGGTAGATACCTTTCTGCAACAGTTAAGATACCTTTCTGTTACGGTTATATACCCTTCTATTATAGTTAAGAAACTTTTCTGTTACAATTAGATACCCTTCTGTTACAGTTAGATACCCTTCTGTTACAGTTAAGATACCCTTCTGTTATAGTTAGATACCCTTCTGTTATAGTTAGATACCCTTCTGTTATAGTAAGATACCCTTCTGTTATAGTTAGATACCCTTCTGTTATAGTAAGATACCCTTCTGTTATAGTTAGATACCCATCTGTTATAGTTAGATACCCTTCTGTTAAAGTAAGATACCCTTCTGTTATAGTTAGATACCCTTCTGTTATAGTAAGATACCCCTCTGTTATAGATAGATACCCTTCTGTTATAGTAAGATACCCCTCTGTTATAGTTAGATACCCTTCTGTTATAGTTAGACACCCTTCTGTTATAGTTAGATACCCTTCTGTTATAGTTAGATACCCTTCTGTTATAGTTAGATACCCTTCTGTTATAGTAAGATACCCTTCTGTTATAGTAAGATACCCTTCTGTTATAGTTAGATACCCTTCTGTTATAGTAAGATACCCTTCTGTTATAGTAAGATACCCTTCTGTTATAGTAAGATACCCTTCTGTTATAGTAAGATACCCCTCTGTTATAGTAAGATACCCCTCTGTTATAGTTAGATACCCTTCTGTTATAGTTAGATACCCTTCTGTTATAGTTAGATACCCTTCTGTTATAGTTAGATACCCTTCTGTTATAGTTAGATACCCTTCTGTCACGGGTAGATACCTTTCTGCAACAGTTAAGATACCTTTCTGTTACGGTTATATACCCTTCTATTATAGTTAAGAAACTTTTCTGTTACAATTAGATACCCTTCTGTTACAGTTAGATACCCTTCTGTTACAGTTAAGATACCCTTTTGTTACAGTTAGGATACCCTTTTGTTACAGTTAAGATACCTTTCAGTTACAGTTAGGTACCCTTCTGTTACAGTTAGATACCCTACTGTTACAGTCAGATACCCTTCTGTTACAATCAGACACACTTTCTGTTACAGTTAGATACCCTTCTGTTACGGTTCAATCATTTCTATGAACCAAAGGGTTACCACTGCAGCTGTTATTGCAAGAAAAGTAAAGTCAATTAAATGTTAGTACTGCCTTAAGAGAATACCATATTAGGCCTTCACAAACTCTAAGTCATATTTCCACTGTGATTAAATATTTCTCAGCTATGCTGCATATTGTTCATGTTTCACTTGCAAACAACAGTATGTATAGTTTCTATACAGCAAAGCTTTATTTAAGCTGCAACTGACAGCTTTGTATTGGTAAGTATGTTTCCAATCTTGCAAAATCTATTTATGCCACGACGATTCTTATTCTAATCCAGTGTTTCCCAACGTGGGGCCCACGCCACACAGGGGGGGGGGGGGCAATTTGACTGTTCAATTCGAAAATGGAAGAAATCGGCTGAATATAACAAAACGGGGAGACTTGAGACTGAAGTTAACTAAATTGGAACCTGACATAAGATCTCTTTGCAGCAAGCATCAAGCGCAAGGATCTCACTAAATTTAAATAATAAATAATTACTAATAATTAAAATAATATAGAAAAATCTTTCATTAAAATTATTTTGTACTTGAATTTCAGTTCTCCAATATATGTTTTGAACATTTACTTACTGTGTTTGCTCAATAATTACCTAGTGATTTCTTCCTAAAACCTATCATTCAAGTTTCTTTAGTGAACATTTCAATTTTTGAATATTAAAAATAATGTATATGTTGAGGGGGGGGGGGGGCATGGGGCGGGGGAGGGGGGCAATATGAATTTTAGAAAGGCTTAAGTGGGGCATGGTACAAAAAAGGTTGGGAAACACTGTTCTAATCTCTCCAAGATATCTTCCGTCAGACGTTATTAGTTTCAAGACTGTCCTACAAATTCACCTGTTTAAAAATTGTCTCACTTTCTTGGATGTTACACTGGTGTATTCCTTTCTTCTTGGAGATGACCATCACTTCTGTTTTATTGCAATTTAATTCTAACCCTAGCTGCTCATTGTATATATTACCATCATCCACTAAATGCTACAGATTCTGTTCATTGTCAGCGATCAATGCTCTATCATCTGTTTATCTTCTTCTTCTCTTCTGCGTTCATCCGTTTTTTTTTTTTCGGATGTGACTGTGTTGTACCTGTTTACAGCAGAGCTGCGTTCTTGCGCCGTTAGGCCGACACATCCGACTTCTGCGGGCATTTGTTGACCGGGTTAACCTTCCCGGATCTGTTTATCTTATAATCATGCTATGTCCACTAATGGCGACTCCATGTATATCTTTAATGCTTATCATAATACTGTCAATATGTAGTGAAATAAGGTCTGGGAACCTAGTTACAAACAAGGCAATATTCAACACCAGCGACTGATCGAACAAGAACTCTGTCTGCTATATTCAGGAAAGACAAAACAATTTGTCTGTTCGCCACTTGCATACGCCTTCAACATGGAGGAAAATGTTTTATTTCATGCCCAGCGTGTGACCGCAAAATATAATAAACACACGCCAAAGCTCCCCAAATCCAGCACAATTTAACTTTAGAGAAAGAAAAAAAATAAACGGAGAGGGGGGGAGCCATACGTGTTTACAGTTTAGCATAACAGAATCTTTTCTTCTAACTTGGAGGGCAGATAGAATTCTTTACGGGAGTAAGTAGATTAAAACTGAAAGCTATCTGGCAAAGGAAAAGTGGGACCTGGGAGTGGGGTGGGGCAGAATGTGAGAGACTCTTATTAAGAGGGTTGGGAATCGATATGCAACAAGAAGTTTTCTTATTTTTTTAACCAACTTACCTATCTAACTTACGTTCTATTTATCCATCATCCAAATTACAATCTATATATCCAATTATATTCTTAATGACCTGTCTACTTGACTGCCTACATGTATTCCTGCCGACATGTTAGCCTACCTAACTGTCTGCCTACTTGGTCACTTACATATATTCCTAAGTAACCTATCTGTTAGTCTAGTCTACACAATAATTTCCTACCTATTCTTATCTATAAACCTACATAACTTCATACCTGTCTACGAGTCTACATAACGTTCTGCCTACTTACATATATTCTTACCTATCCTATCTTCTAACCTATCTCACGCCCCTTCTGCCTGGCTGCTTATATAATTTCCTACTTGTCTACACGCCTACACAAATACCTACCTAGCTACAGGCCTTCGTAACGTCCCAAGTGGCTACTGACATAACTTCCTACTTCTACACGTCTACCTAACTTCATACCTATCCACCTGCCTACCTCAGGACTAACATAACTGTATGTTTGTCAACCATTCTACTCAACTTCCTACCTGGCTACCTACTTACCAGCTTACCTACCTACTAGCTTACCTACTTACCAGCTTAGTTACCTACCAGCTTACCTACTTACCAGCTTACCTACCTACACATGTGTCTTGTTAACTGTTTCAGTGTTGAAGGATAATATATCGTCGAATGTGACCTCCCATTTGCACAGAATGGCGATATATCGTGTTAATTGTTTCGTTTCACTGTATGACACCGAATTAGTTAAGCCGTTTCTCGATTCCGAGCAACCAGCCAACTCCAACAACATGCATTCGTCTACCTATCTGCCTGCCTACCTACCTACCCAATAATCCACCCCTCCATCTACGTACCTACCACTGCGTGTTCATCCCTCCCTCTGCCTGTCTACTAACCAGCCGTACCCGTCTAACCTTCTGTCTAGTTCTTCCATTTCCCGTGTTCATTGTTTTTGTCAACCCCGCAGCATGCATTCGTCTATCTACCCGCCTATCCAAGAATCACCCCACCTACCTACCTATATACCCACCTGTCTGTCATCGGATGTTCACCTACCACTCTACCTATGTGCTGCCCCGCCGTATCAAACCTTTTATCTACCAACCTACTGCTCCACTCCCCCGGTACATCCATTCTCCCCCAGCTTTCAGACAATTTAAAAAATATACATATTCACTATTTCCGGCAGTTTCATTCTGCAATTTCACAGTTAGCAAAACAATGCAGCATTGTTGATCCACCCCAGGAGCCGATAAATGTCGTGTCTGCGAGTTGTGTTAGGTGTGCGTGGGGCAGAGTTTGGAAGGATTACAGTGGATCAATCGCAGTGTTGACGCGTCGTTGTCAGGCACAAGCGAAATCAATTGGTGTATGTCAGGGAGGTGTGTGGTAATGCAAACAGTCCTGGACCAGCCTCTGCAGAATGCGTGTGTGGTCCCAACGGAAGCGACATTGTCAACGCTAAGAAAACAACGGCTTCGTTGCCATACCCCGACCTCTAATTTTCTAGGCAATAATCACGCTTAATGATTGCATGTGGGTATACGTGTATATATGCTTTACTGCATTCGAGAAATTAGGGCTGGATCGCATGACAGAGATATCGTAAGATTACGCGGCATAGACTATTTGGGAAGGGCTCCATCGAGAAGATTCGGGAAAGAGCTAAACAAATGCGACAATGAATTGTATGTTATTTATTCGGAGTAAGGGACATTATGTTGGTCGCAGGTTCGAAACCGCATCGGAGAGGTTTTATTTTCTTAATTAACCTACGCTTCCAGCACGACCCAGCCTGACATGGCTGCCAGGAAATTTCTAGAGAAGTAATTGTGGTCGGTGTGATACTAACCGCATCCCGCACTGAGAGCTCAAAGCGTCATCAGCAGAGTTGATGCAGGACACCAAGGATTGAGATCTGTCAAGAGGCATGAACGTCTGCGTGGTGCGAGTGTGTGTGTGATGTGTGTGTGTGTGTGTCTGTGTAAGAGCTATCATAATTTCCATGCTGTTATATTCTACATTGCACCCTGTTATTTACTAGAAAATGTCCTCAAACCACGTGAATCACATAAGTATACATTGTCTCATCGCTGTTGTCAGTGTGCTGGGAGGGAACGCGACGGGCACTGTGTGGAAGACATTAAGCGATCGTAAATTCTATCAGCTAATCCTCCGACTTCCCCAAGGAGTGACAGACAGAACTTAGCTTTCCCCCAGGAGTGACAGACAGAACTTAGCTTACACAAAGCTCCAATACCCCCTTTCAAGTTAGGAATCGACGCTGAATTTGTGCATCACAAGTAGATGGAGCAGTGATGAAATATTGATACCTTCACACCGGCTGTTGCCTACACCTTAGTTATTCCCTAACAGCGCAAAGTGCGTGCAGTGCTGCTGTGGGATTTGTCTTTGCTCTCTGGGACTACAATCATTCCTGCGGGTATTTTTTTTCTCTCTCCCTCGCTTGCTTTGAACTGAAGCGTGGTCCACATATGAACTATATACTTCTAGTGCTCTGGATTGATTTTTGCGTGTGGATTAGCTTTCTCTATTACCAGTGTCCCTGGCAATCAGGCGAACCGAGTCCGATCAGAGGTACTTATAATCTGCGTCCCCAAATCAAGGACGTGAAGTCAACATTGTAGTCCAGCAGACCGGTGTAGGGGTTGAACCGGCTTCCTCGGCATTAGCACAACGGTAATAAAAACACAAGGACTCTTACCCATTATGCCATGCTGATCTCCCAGGGCTAGTTTGATTTTTAAAGGTATGGGCAATTCGCTGACCGTCTGTCTGTCCCTCTAACATATCTGTATATCTAATCTAATATAATATCTATCTATCTGTCTGTCTATCTGTCTGTCCGTCCGTCTGTCTGTCGACCTACCTACCATCTGTCTGTCTGTCTGTCTGTCTGTCTGTCTGTCTTGGTTTTCGTTGTACACGGTTGCACGCTGATTTTCACATCAACGAAAAAAGGTTATCTCGAAAGGAAAATTAATAACATCTATTACACAGCAGACCGCCATTCGATGGGTTGTTTATAAACTGGTATGAGTGCCGGTCGTTCAGAAAGCAAAAGCAAACTACTGAACTTAAACTTGCCAAAAGATCACAAACAGCCGAAAAATTCTGGGGTTGACGCCGTGTCCTGGAAAGGATACGCAACAAGCTTATTTTAAAATGACAAATCTGCAAGACCAGGCTGTTATACACGCCCTAAGACACACCGTGCTAGACACTGATGGTCATAGA
This sequence comes from Cepaea hortensis, assembly GCA_963921405.1. NCBI lineage: Eukaryota > Metazoa > Mollusca > Gastropoda > Stylommatophora > Helicidae > Cepaea > Cepaea hortensis. The sequence goes on along the minus strand of OY992881.1, from coordinate 93,196,738 downwards.
CCAGTCGGAACTCGGCACGTGACGTGGTCGGTTTCCCGCCGCTCGTCTTCACTGCCCAAGACATTCATGGTACATGTTTTAGGCTGGGTCGATCCAGAAACCCCGGTCAGTTGTAACAATCAGACACCGCCCGGCTGCGTGTGGAGGCCGTGACGACCATCTTGTTGGCAGGCAAGTGTCTAGTCCAGTGGTTCTCAACCGGTGGGGAATTCCCCCCCCCCCCCGAAAGGGGGAATTGACGTTCTGAAAATATGATGAAAGGGGGCACAGGCCAACAAAGGTTGAGAACCACTGGTCCAGTCACTTTTCTACCGTGGCTCTTCATAATGACTGGCTTCAGAGATAATGACTGATTTTTCACAATCCATGATCTATATTCGTCACTGCTACAAGTGTTTTGTAAATGCAACAAATATCCCCCAAGTAATATCCTCATAAGTACAGTTTACGACTATTTCCATATTGATTGGCTTAAGAGATAATGATTGACTTTTCACAATCCATGATCTATATTCTATACTATTACAAGTGTGTGGTAGAGGCTGAAACAAAACATATCACCTAAAGGTGCCATCCTCCTAGTTATGCTTCATAAGTACAGTTTATCATGATCAAACTCCAACTGACTCAAATTCCACTAGATTCTTGCAAATCACGTGCTAGTTAACTTATGCAAAGCAACCTTCTGAACCGCAACGGAAACGGCGGAAATTTATTCTCCGCGAGACTTTCAGCTCTTTGCTGGATAAAAGCGTTGAATTATTAATAATTCATTGTAAGTATTTATTAATTATACTTATTAGACATTATTATTAACATATCCTAGCTATATAATTGAATCATTTTCCCTTTTACTATCGGCGATTTGAATAACGCGTCCGCATGGCGCATCTAGTAGAATTATGCCCAAACTCCACTCACCGCAATCTGCATGAGAATTGATCTACACTGCATACATTCCTCCGATTCTCCTTACTGTGACTACACAAGTGATCCACGTGTCTGGTCCGAAATGCATGCAGCTCTCATATTGAGATTTATTATCTGGATCACTGTTCCCAGGATCTCAGCAGTTTAATGAATTATTATTACAAAATGCTTCATTCTTATGTGTTGGATATTAAATCTTCATTAGCTGGAGTAAACGCAGCTAGCTGTCCATTTAAAAACTAGTTCTCTGTGCCTTCTTATGCTTAATCTCTGACAAACTCCAAGAAAGGGTGCCTAACGCCCTCACATATTTACACTTTCATTAGGGCTGGAGCTGTGAATCAACATGTCTTCTTAAACGTGGACAGACTCTGTCGCGTTATGCATAATGTATGACAAAAAAACTCCCCTCGCTGGCCTTATCACAAGCTTTTAACATTAATACCCTAGCATTCCTTGGAAAACGGCACAAAATCGAGTCCAAAGCAGAAGATTAAAACAAGGGCGGAGAAACACTCTGAGGGAAAATGACAACGAAAATACTGTTGAACAATGATGATGTATCGGTCAAGAAATGCTGGGTTCGGAAATATAAAAAGGGATAGAATATGGAAAACGGAGAATGAAAAAATAATAACAGATCATAACAGTTTCCTGATAACATCATTTGTTTTGCAAATGCTTGAAGTTGTAGTTGGAGATATCGGTTGCTGTAGAGCTCTGAGAGAGCAATGGCGTCTGCAAGTGAAAATCTCGTATCTCATTATTGCCGAACCTTGCACAAATATATGCCATTGAGTGATCTCTCAATACATTCTAATGGGCAGCAAAAAGAATATCAGGTATAAAAGCGATCCAACAGAATTAACAAGCGTGCATAAAAGCTGATGTTTTGACTCATGTAGTCTTCATCACAGGACATCAAAACAGCGATCAACGAAACTAATGACAGGACATGCAAAGATAAGCCGAATTGCAAATGATGAGGATGAAATAGAAGAAGCTAGAATAAATACTATTAAATATGGCAATCGGTAAATAAAACTAAATCTGACAATAGTCGACGACACTTAAAGAGATTGTTTATAAAGTATATAACAGGGACAAACATCCAAAGGTAAGCGAATAGATCTGAGGTTACAGCGACTGCTCAGGTAATGCCAAGAGCAAGGTCGGACGCGGGAACAACGTCTGGACTTGTCGCTTGTCAAAATGAGAGGAAAGATAAGTCATCAATTTCTCCTTGATCTTGGACCTACAAAATGAGAGGAAAGATTAGTCACCCATTTCTCCTTGCTCCTACAAAATGAGGGGAAAGATTAGTCACCCATTTCTCCTTGTTCCTACAAAATGAGGGGAAAGATTAGTCACCCATTTCTCCTTGCTCTTGGACCTACAAAATGAGAGGAAAGATTAGTCACCCATTTCTCCTTGCTCCTACAAAATGAGGGGAAAGATTAGTCACCCATTTCTCCTTGCTCCTACAAAATGAGGGGAAAGATTAGTCACCCATTTCTCCTTGCTCTTGGACCTACAAAATGAGGGGAAAGATTAGTCACCCATTTCTCCTTGCTCCTACAAAATGAGGGGAAAGATTAGTCACCCATTTCTCCTTGCTCTTGGACCTACAAAATGAGGGGAAAGATTAGTCACCCATTTCTCCTTGCTCTTGGACCTACAAAATGAGAGGAAAGATTAGTCACCCATTTCTCCTTGCTCCTACAAAATGAGGGGAAAGATTAGTCACCCATTTCTCCTTGCTCCTACAAAATGAGGGGAAAGATTAGTCACCCATTTCTCCTTGCTCTTGGACCTACAAAATGAGGGGAAAGATTAGTCACCCATTTCTCCTTACACTCGGACCTACAAAATGAGGGGAAAGATTAGTCACCCATTTCTCCTTGCTCTTGGACCTACAAAATGAGGGGAAAGATTAGTCACCCATTTCTCCTTGCTCTTGGACCTACAAAATGAGGGGAAAGATTAGTCACCCATTTCTCCTTGCTCCTACAAAATGAGGGGAAAGATTAGTCACCCATTTCTCCTTGCTCTTGGACCTACAAAATGAGGGGAAAGATTAGTCACCCATTTCTCCTTACACTCGGACCTACAAAATGAGGGGAAAGATTAGTCACCCATTTCTCCTTGCTCTTGGACCTACAAAATGAGGGGAAAGATTAGTCACCCATTTCTCCTTGCTCTTGGACCTACAAAATGAGGGGAAAGATTAGTCACCCATTTCTCCTTGCTCTTGGACCTACAAAATGAGGGGAAAGATTAGTCACCCATTTCTCCTTGCTCTTGGACCTACAAAATGAGGGGAAAGATTAGTCACCCATTTCTCCTTGCTCCTACAAAATGAGAGGAAAGATTAGTCACCAATTTCTCCTTGCTCCTACAAAATGAGGGGAAAAATTATTCACCCATTTCTCCTTACACTCGGACCTACAAAATGAGAGGAAAGATTATCACATTTCTCCTTGCTCCTACAAAATGAGAGGAAAGATTAGTCACCCATTTCTCCTTGCTCTCGGTAATTCAACATGTGATGGCGGCATTACTTCACCGACCCATAACAGAAGACTGCTTATAGAAAATGTGAACAAAGGAGGAGCTTAGGTTGTGGGATTACCAAGTAGCCGTTGTAGAATATACAAACGAAGTTAATTACATATCCTTTACAGGACATCGCATTCAAACCCAAAATTTTGTAGCTGTTTGTGATTTCTAGGTAAGTTTACATTCAGTAGTTCGCCACTGCTATCAAAACGGCCGGTACTCAAATTATTGTATTAAAACCAACACAACGAGGTCTGCTGCCAAGTCACCCGCAGCTGTGTTTCGAACGCGGTATGTGGTATTACGAATTGCGTCCTAAACCCCTCCACCATAGAGCCGGTAACTACCATAAATTTAAGGAGGCAAAGCCGCCAGGAATTAATCTGGCTACTTCGCCTTGTAATGATGTTTCTTTGAAAACGTGAAGCTCTCGCGGGTCAGACACCTACAGCAGTATCTGCTTTCGAGGATACCTTCACTTTTATAAAAATACAATTTTCACCACTTGGCGACTTCTCGGTCTATAATTTAATTGATGAGTTGCTGCTTACACTCGTGAACTTTTTCTTCGCAATTTATTCCACAGCTTGAACATGGGAAGTGGGTGGTGGCATATTTCAGCCGAACGCGATCTTATGGATATGTGAAGTTAGCATCCTAATCACTAATTTAGTTTTCAGAGGTTGTTAAGGTAGAAAAACCATCGAGAAAGTCCCAAGAGAAGCATATGAAAACCGAAAATGATCAGAGAAATTAGATGTAGACAGTTACAATTTTGTGAGCACGTTATGAGCAGAAATAAACTGGAGAACTTGGTGACAACCGCCAAGATTTGGGAGGGGCGGGGGAGAGAACAAGGGTAGTGCAGAGAAGTAAATACCTGGATGGTTTGGCCACGTGGTATGGTCTAGACAAGAACACAGAGCTGATCTATGAATTGGTAATCGAGTGAGATGGCGAAACATGACCGCCCACGCTTATCGGCATGGTGCATGATGATGATGATTACGTTATCAACCGGCGCTGTGGCTTAATCGATAGTGAGTCACATAGTGCCAAGAAATCAAAAACAGCCAAATACTGCAGGGGTTGACTGCGACGCCCTGTAAAGGATATGCAACTGGCTGTTATTTAAAAAAAAAAAAAAAACCTTTTACGCCTTTGATATAGCCGATGTGAAGACACGCGTGCACTTCAACTGTAGACGAGCCGAAAACCCTATAAATAGAGCTAAGTAAGTAGAACATGAAAGTGAGGCAATAAGCGTCAGTGGCAATAAGCAAATTATAACACAGCGTTTTATGCTGAACCCTCGCTCCAACAAGAAAGATCCATTCAAGTGTGTGATAGAACGGATGTGCTCATGTGAATAAGCAAAATGGCGATGCCGTATTCAAGATACGGCCTAACTGTCACACAACGACTTTGTATTTTCCTCCTCTTCATCACATTTATTTCCCTTTCACTGATATACTCTCTAAATATCCCATTTTGTTGTCTTCCTCATTTCCCACTCCCCCATTCTATTCTTCTGAGGACATAACCACATCTCCATGATAACAAAATTTTAGGGACCTCCGAAAAGAAGGTCGCGTTCCTCATTTCCTGGGATATAATGCGTTTATGTCCAACTGGGCATGCGCCTTCAAGTAGAAAACTCACCGAGCCGTGCTCGAGGGGATAAACCCGCCATTTTTATTTCTTGAACTTTATTTTGTTCTTGCCTTTCGCCATAAATCATGTTCGGTGCAAACATAATTACTAAATTCATTTTGTGGTTCATTACATTCCAATACGGCGGCCATTGGGGCTAACAGGGAAAGGGAGGCGGGAGAAAAGAAGTTCTGATTTACCTTGGTTACTCCCTCCAGTTGTCCTCGTGGGTGGGAAGTCGGAAATACATGGTTGTCGCATTCTGTGTCCGACAGTTAAATGACCTCTTTGTGTCCCAGATACAACTCTCTCTCTCTCTCTCTCTCTCTCTCTCTCTCTCTCTCTCTCTCTCTCTCTCTCTCTCTCTCTCCTCTCTCTCTCTCTTCATCGCTCCTTTTCTCTTCCCACTTCCCTCTCCGTTTATCTCACTCTCTCCCATCTCAATTTCTCTCTTTATCTCTCTAATTCTCAAACTCTCATTCCATTTCCCTCACTATCTGTCAATTTCTCTCACTATCTGTCATTTCTTTATCTCCCCATTTCTCTGACTCGTTCTCCAATTCTCTCAGACTTCACCTTTCTCCCCATTTGTTTCACTGTCCCTCCACCTTATCCATTTCTCTCACTATCTGCCATTTCTCTTACTATGTCACCATTTCTCTCAATATCTCTCAATTTCTTTCACTATCCCTCCACATTCTGCCGGTCTCCCTGGTCGAGAGGTTAGCAGCTTTCTCCGTAACCCCGAATACTTTCATGAGCGCACGAGAATTGGAAGCGGTTCGAGTCGCGCCAGTGACTTATGAGAGTATGGAGCCGGTCGCTCAGAAAGTTCGGATGAGCGTAATCTAGCCTAGGGATCAACATACAGCTGAAAGATGCTGATGTTTACAGCAATATCCTGAAACAGGATGGAAACGCGGGGGAAAAAAATCCCTGCACATTCTCCATTTCTCTCACTCTCTCTTTATATTAGGACAATCACAAGTCTACACAATTTGCAGATAGACCAAAGCAAGGCCGGCGGCTAAACCAAAATAATTTTAAAAAAACATATTGTAACAAACGCAACGAGTAGAAATAACATCTATCAACATAAAGCATGATATCAATAGCGCTAAATAACGTGGGGTCTCTATGGATAATTTCACAATGCATGTAAAAAGATTGAAGCCAAAAAAAAAAAAAGGAAAACAATAAAGTGACAGTAACAAAGCCTAGAAATGAAAGACGCCCGAAATATGTCACCACCACATGCCCCTTGTGAAGTTTCAGGAAATAACTGCATCATTGATTAATTCCCAATGTACAACTGTGAAGGGGAAAGAAGAAAAGAACAGCTCAGCCGCAAGACAGTATAAGCTGGGGGGGGGGGGGGGGGAAGGATGACGGGCAGTAAACAAAAACCAAACCCATTTTACAGATTTAACTAATATTCAAATAGAAATATTTATTAATATTAATAATAATAAAAAAAACACACACACACAAACACACAACTAAACAGGGAAAACGGCTTCGAAAACAAGGAATGCTAGTTGATAATAAAGATTCTGAATGCCAGAAGCAACCGGAGTAGAAAGACATGAAATGACATGTATGCGAGCTCCAAAGAAAAGAATACGGAAGGAAGGAAATACACAGCATTACTAGACTTAATAGCAGGACGGCTTCGTTTGTTTCTTTCTTTCCGGTAGTTCTGCAATTCGTTGTATAATTCAGGCGCGTTGTCCTCTGCAGATCGATACGAACTGGTCGGTTAGACTTTTCACCATTGTCCTGCCTGTGTTTCTGATAGTCGTTTCGTGCTGCCGCTTCTTGCTCACATTTCTTTCCTTTCCGATCACGACTTGAGTATTTTTGGGGGGTTAAAACTACACTATTACAGTAGATGCTTGGAGGCTGAGATTCTATTGTGAGCTGTGCTTCTTGATGCAGTTTGGTTTAGAAACAGTACTGGCACACCCACGGCTGTGACTGCTGATGGAAGAGGTATGTGGGTACAAGCTGCGACAGCGAACAGAAAGGTATCGAAAATGGGGAGTTTGTTGCTGCTGATCTATTATTGGAGTCCGAATGTTACTGTACTCTATAAGTTTCACGTTCTGAAGTTGTTTAGACTGTTACTTGGTGGTCGTGTTCTCGTGAAGCTTACTGTCTGCTTCTCGCTTTTTGGGTATTCATTAATTGCGTACCCCAAACAGGGCGTCGCAATCGAGCACAAAAAACATGACAGAACCTCGACGGGTGGGGAAAACACACAGGTATGGGCGAACGTTTCAACCGAAGTCTTAATCAACAATGAAAAACTTAATGTACTCCTTGTTTTTGATTCGTGAACTGTAATGTTCTGTGCTACCAACGCTGTCCGTTTATCTTGTGCTATAAACTCATTTATGATTTTCAGTGTTATAATCCCCATGGCCATCAGAGGCACACAGAAGAGGAAAGACTGAAATATGAGAGGAAAGAATGGGAACTGACTCTTTATGGCAGAAGTGGTAACAATTGGATAAGACCTTCTTGAGTAGAGGAGCAAAGAATGGGATGACCTTCTAGAGTAGAAGAGGGATGACTGGAATATATCCATTAAAGAGAGAAGAAGAAAGACTGGGATATATCCATCTGGGATAAAAGGGGAGAGGTTGGAATGTATGACCGTAGGGAAAGACTAGGATGTAATCGGCTAGAATAGAAGAAGAAAAAACTGGATCCATAAACATTGTCCGTCTGACTCTATTCCGAACACCATATTACACTGTGAACATGTTTAAGGTAATGTGTGTTGTGTCTTAAACATCCAGACAACGTTCCGCTTCTCGACGATTGTTGTTATTCCCCAGCCGTAATAGTGAGTTGTATATTAATAATTACACTAAACTGTGTTAAAATTTCGTTTATAAACAGGCAAATGAACACATTCGCGCAAACTGAGGAGAAAAATAACGCTTTTACTTCATAGTGTTGAGAATCTTATATATAAAAAAGGATGTGCGTATGTATTTATGTATCTCCGTATGTCCTTTATACGCTCGCGAACGGCCCATCCGATTGAGATGAAATTTTCTACACGCCTTCCTTTCATTCCAGAGATGCCAACTGTCGTATTTTTTTTTTCTTCTTCCTCCTCCTCCCTCCTCCCTCCTCCCCCTCCCAAAATACGTACGTCCAGGAAATGGTCTTCTACATAGACACTTCTCTCTGAGGTCCGCGATAACATATTAACCTGGTGGGATGGCAATCAATCATCCTACTACCTCCTCCCTCCTCCTCCTCCTCTCCCCTCCTCCTCCTACCCTCTTCCTCCCTCCGCCTCCTCCCTCCTCCCACTCTCTACTCCTCCTTCCTCCTCCCTCCTCCTTCTCCTCCCTCCTTCTCCCTCTTCCTCCTCCCTCTTCCTCCCTCTTCCTGCTCCCTCCGTCTCCTCCCTCCGCCTACTCTCTCCTCCTCCTCCCTCCTCCTCCCTCTCCCTCCTCCTACTCCCTTCTCCTCCTCCTCCTCTCTCCTCCTCCCTCCTTCTCCCTCTTCCTCCCCCTCCTCCTCCACCCTACTCCTCACTCCTCTTCCTAATCCCTCCTCCTCCCTCCTATTCCTCCTGTCTCCTCCTCCCTCCTTCTCCCTCCTCCTTCTACCTCTTCCTCCCTCCTCCTTCTCCCTCCACCTCCTCCCTCCTCCTCTCTCCTCCCTCCTCCTCCCTCTCCCTCCTCCCTTCTCATCCTCCCCACCTACGTTCTCCTCCTCCCTCCTCCCTCATCCTCCTTCTCCCTCCTCCTCCCCCTCCCTCCTCCCCCTCCTCCTCCTCCTTCACCCTCCTCCCTCCTCCTCCTCCTTCACCATCCTCCCTCCTCCTCCTCCCTCCTCCTCATCCTCCCTCCTCCCTCCTCCTCCCTCCTCATCCCTCTTCCTCCTCCTCCTCCCTCCTCCCTCCTCCTTCTCCCCTTTCCCCCCTCTTTCTCTTAATCCCTCCTCCTCCCTTCTCCTCCCTCCTATTCATCCCTACTCCTCCTCCTCCCTCCTCCTCCTCTCTCCGCCTATCTCTTCCTCCCTCCTCCTCCCTCCTCTCTCTTCCTCCTCCCTCCTCTCTCCTCCTCCCTCTTCCTCCTCCTCCTCCTTCCTCCTGCTCCCTCCTCCTCCTCCCTTCTCCTCCCTTCTCCTCCTCCCCCTCCTACTCCTCCCTCCTCCCCCTCATCCATCTTCCTCCCTCCTCCTTCTTCCTCCCTCCTCCTCCCCCTCCTCCCCCTCCTCCTCCCTCTCCTCCTCATCCCTCCTCCTCCATTCTCCTCCTCCCTCCTCCTCCTCTCTCTACCTCCTCCCTCCTCCTCCCTTCACATTCCTCCTCCTCCCTCTTCCTCCTCATCCCTCCTCCTCCTCTATCCTCCTCCCTCCTCCTCCTCCTCCCTCTACCTCCTCCCTCCTCCTCCCTTCACATTCCTCCTCCTCCCTCTTCCTCCTCCTCCCTCTCATCCTCTTCCCTCCTTCTCCTCCCTCCTCCTTCTCCCTCTTCCTCCTCCCTCTTCCTCCCTCCGCCTCCTCCCTCCTCCCACTCTCTACTCCTCCCTCCTCCTTCTCCTCCCTCCTCCTCCCTCTTCCTCCCTCTTCCTGCTCCCTCCGCCTCCTCCCTCCGCCTACTCTCTCCTCCTCCTCCCTCCTCCTCCCTCTCCCTCCTCCTCCTCCCTCTCCTCCTCCTCCTCCTGCGATCTCCTCCTCCCTCCTTCTCCCTCTTCCTCCTCCCTCCTCCTCCCCCTCCTCCTCCACCCTACTCCTCCCTCCTCTTCCTAATCCCTCCTCCTCCCTCCTATTCCTCCTGTCTCCTCCTCCCTCCTCTTCCCTCCTCCACCTCCCTCTTCCTCCTCCCTCCTCCATTTACCCAAGACAGACAGACATACAGATAGTCGGGAACGGGATCTTATATGACTACTTATATGATTTAAATGAGATGCTCTCCACCATGGGCTGGGCCGGGTCAGACAGACAGACAGACAGATAGATAGACAGACAGACAGACAGACAGTCGGGAACGGGAGCTTATATGACTACTTATATGAATTAAATGAGATGCTCCCCACCAGAGTCTGGGCGAAGCCGGGCCGTGTCAGCTAGTGTATTTATAAATTACAATCCGTTGACCGTTCCAACAATTATTTCAGTTCCCAAGGTGGAATGTAAAAAGGGATTCCATAGAAAGCTTACACGTGACGTTTACGTCATCACTGAGACACCAATCACATTGCAAAGAAGGCTAACGCACGTCACACTCGATTAAAACTATTGTAAAACCTCATCTCCAATGCGCCCTTTGTTTTCCAGTTTCCCAGTGTTTCTTTCACAGTCCCAATCACATTTACATTTCTGAATCAGGGAATTAACACAGTCGGGAGGGAGCGACCGAACAGCATCCTCATTCTACATCCCCGCTCCTCTAGGTTTAACGATAAAACATATTTTCCCCCTGTCTCATCCCCTATCCGTTTCCAGAAATAAATGATAAAAATAAGAAAACGGAGCTTTTCCTTCCACAATTTCTCAGACAACAGTCACGAAGGTATGAAGCAGAAAAATAGCCATATTTTAACGATTACAGAAAAGAAAACATTCAAGAGATGGAGAAAATAATCGTCCGTTTCTCCTGGGCGGCCGTAAACTGCTATTGATAGGTCTATTCCCCGAGGAAACATGCCGCCACAAGGTCCCGGGGATGCATTCTACAGTGCCAACAATGGAGGAGAAAGGCAGTAGCACGGTTTAGAATACATGCCAATAGGACACATTCACGCTGTTTGACGTCTCTTCCCCGTCTGTCAGACGACCACCTGTCCTGTTTTCTTCTTCACGTGTAGTGCAACTGGCATGGGCGATGGCCACACTTTCCCAGGTCTCACATGATGGGGGACCGGTTCGTGACATGGTGTCAAGCTGCCAATTAGGTTTCTGTATGTCGATTTGTGTACCTCCAGACAACGTTGGCATGCTGTACAATATGTTACACATACTTGCTTTTTCTGTATCATTCTCCAAGCTCTTCCACTTATTCTGTCCTTCTCCCCCAGCTGGAGTTTACACCCTCAATAAACTCACGCCAGGCGGCTTTCTTCCGCAACTTCCCCTCTCCCTCGTCCTGCCCATATTAATCATCGCTACCCCAGTTCTCTTCTCCATGTATTGGGTCTCTTGTTTTTTGTCCTGTGGTTTCCACGGAAAGAACTGTCTATTTATACTATAATAGGATTTTCCTAATGTGTGTCCTTTCCACCGCCAGCTTCTTTTTGTCGTCTATTGGTTTTACGATGAGCTAATCAGCTGTTTGAGGACAAACTACAACGATTACAAATAAACATCGCACATTCATTAATGGGTGCCTTTGCAAAACACAAGGACGAAAATGATATAAAAGAAGCACTAATGTGGAGCTCATGGACAGAACTAGACAAGCACAAGTGAATGGGGGAAAAAAAAAAAAACACCCTTACGTTGAATAGAAATATATTGGGGAAAACCCCAGAATAGTATAACTAGATATGTACTTGCCTGAAATCCACGGGGCAAAAGGAATAGAAGATGACCTAAAAGCACACGAAGTAGAGGTGCAAACCCAGAAATTAATAATATGTGGGTGACATAATCGGAGCTGCATGGGATAACAAAGGATAGTACAGAATGATATGAGTTGGTTGAGGGCATACACGTCAATTGTTGCTGGCCTAAATGAGGAGTAAAGAACTGAAGGAAAAGAAACATCAGCTCTCAACGACCCACAGGTTAATATTTAGTCAGGATATTTTCAGGCGTTGTTGCTTCTACTGAACTTTTTATTTTTCAGAGCTGTCCTGCCAACAAAGTTACATAATGTCGATGTCCTGGGGTAAATGTAGTAGCTTCTGTCTGCCAGAGGAAAGTCAGAGACACGGAAAAATAGAGAGATATACTAGAATGTTGTGAGAGAGGAGACAGAAGAGTGGTAGATAGTGACAGGGAAGACATACGGGTAGAGAGTAATTAACATGCAGAAAGCGATTAAAGAAGATGTATGTAGACAGAAAGAAACGGGTCTAGTGTAATGAGAGAGAGAGAGAGAGAGAGAGAGAGAGAGAGAGAGAGAGAGAGAGAGAGAGAGAGAGAGAGAGAACGAATGAAACCGCCGAAAGTGTGAACTGTCACGGCTGCCGATGACATTTTAATTATACAATTACCGGCGTATGTAAGGGCAGAGATCAGAAACAAAGGCGGCCACACAGACAATAGGTGCTCAGACAAAACAATGAAAACATGTGATCAATATCACAGCTGCTCATCGACCTTTGTGATCTACTCCTGTCAGGGCCAGACAACGACCCACCGCATCTCGCTGTTGTATTTGAATGGCCAATGGTAGTGACTGTATTCATACTGGCAGATTAACCTTAGCAGAGTGCCTATTTGCTTAACCCGTGTGCGTTGTCACCATTTATTCTTAATTACATTGTTGGCTTTGGAGTCGCGGTAGGGTAAAAGTTAGACGCTCATCCGAAGAGCCTATTGTCTTGGGTTCGAATCCGCATGGGGACGGAATTCTGAAAATGACTTGAGCTCCAGGATTAACCCAGTCTAAAATGGGTATCAGGAAACCTTCCTGGGAAGTAAATGCGACCGGCGTGATATTGACCAAATCGCCCACGGAGTGCTGATTGATTAATAAAAGTACGGGGCGTCTAGCACTACACGGTCAGTGTGCCTGAATGCGAGTAAATTGGTCCTTTTCTTTATTGTAAACATAGCAAGCTCGCGGCGCAACTGTTCTGCAATGATTGTCACCACGATACTATACAAACATTGCAAGCTCTCGGCGCAACTGTTCTGCAATGATTGTCACCACGATACTATACAAACATTGCAAGCTGTCGGCGCAACTGTTCTGCAATGATTGTCACCACGATACTATACAAACATTGCAAGCTCTCGGCGCAACTGTACTGCAGTCATTGTCACCACGGTACTATGTAAGCATTGCAAGCTCACGGCGCAACTGTTCTGCAATGATTGTCACCACGATACTATACAAACATTGCAAGCTGTCGGCGCAACTGTTCTGCAATGATTGTCACCACGATACTATACAAACATTGCAAGCTGTCGGCGCAACTGTTCTGCAATGATTGTCACCACGATACTATACAAACATTGCAAGCTGTCGGCGCAACTGTTCTGCAATGATTGTCACCACGATACTATACAAACATTGCAAGCTCTCGGCGCAACTGTACTGCAGTCATTGTCACCACGGTACTATGTAAGCATTGCAAGCTCACGGCGCAACTGTTCTGCAACCAGTGCCAACACGGTACTATGTAAACCGAAACCGCTGCAGTGCAGTGGCTAGTACACTTGCCTACCGACAAGGTGGTTTTGTGCTCGAATCTCAGTCGAACCGGGAATGTTAGAAAACAGTATTTTGGTCTTCCAGGTCGACCCAAGCTAAGATTAAGAACCAGGGCGTCACAATAAACTCCAATAGTTGTGATTTTTTAGACAAGTTTACGTTCAGTACTATAGCAATGATTTCCGAACGGCGGACACCCATAACTGATGTGCTCTCGCATCGTCTGCGCTAACACCACCAAATGTCAGCATTGTGAAACTGCCTTTTTTCCCTACACTATGGGAATATTAAGACTCAATTACATTTGAAAGCGTTAAGGCTATAATACATTTGTAAACCTGAAGACTCAATTACATTTGAAAGCGTTAAGGCTACAATACATTGTAAACTGGAAGACTCAATTACATTTGAAAGCGTTAAGTCTACAACACAGCTAGTTGTAAAACCTGTGGCCGGCACAAATCGCCAAAACACAACAAGTAAGTAAATGGCCATATTTCAAGCCGTAGGCGCATTGGGATATGAAGCAAGAGCCATATTCGGAAACACTAATCAGCACTCGCTGCCTGATGTGGTCAGTATCTCGTCGACCGCCTTTACTTCCCAAGACATTTCCTGGAACCCATTTTAGGCTGGGTCGAAATGGGGATCAGGTCATTTTTGTTTAAAAACCGCATCCACCCCGATGCGGATTAAACCCATGACCACCAAGGCGCCAGGCGAGCTATATCCACTACTCTACCACGGCTCCCGACCCACAAAGTGGTTAGAAATAAAACCGCAGTGACACAAGACGCAGATCCCGGAATCCTATCTCAGATGGTGCGTGCGACGAACGTACCAATAGTGAAGTGTCGGAATGCCTGGTCTCTATCGCTGCTCAGACACAATGCTAGACATTGTCTTTAAGGGCTTTGGCGTCCTGTTACTCGACCAGAGGCGGGGAAATTCTGAAATATGTCAGGCAGCAGCTGATTATGGGATGTTTGTGGAGTGGGAGCTAGCAATCCACGGATTTGGCATTTCAGACTCCAGGAACTCATGCCTCCTCAGTCACAAGATAACCCGTTCTGTTCCGTCCACTAGTTTGTTCTGATATACTGCCTGGCTGCAGCTTTGTGTCCTTCGCGGCTAGCCAAGAGAGTGAACTGTGTCTACGGTAAAGGGTGGAGGGACATTACTGTGGTCTTCCTGTTTTCTCACATGCAACAAGCAAGAACAAGGAGGCGAATTATTGCCTTAACCGGGCATGGCAAACAAGCATATTCTCTTATGATTCACGTTCTCTCTATCACACACACACACACACACATGCGCACACACACACACACACGCCACCACCATGAGTGGACACCATGCACATTCTCTCTTATAATTCTCTCTCTCTCACTCTCACACACACACACACACACAGACACGCCACCACCATGAGTGGACACCATGCACATCCTCTCTTATAATTCTCTCTCTCTCACACACACACATTATGCGTGGACACTGCAAATCTTATACTTCTCTCTCTCTCTCTCTCTCTCTCTCTCTCTCTCTCTCTCTCTCTCTCTAACGCAGTTCGCAGTCTAAATATAGCTACTCATACAGCGCTGTCCAACAGATAAGAGACACCCAGTAGTTTAATAGGCGGCTCTTATGGTTTTCTGTTGGTAATATGTGACGGCCGGCTCCATGGCCGAGGGGTTAGCAGCTTTCTCCGCTAACCCCGAATACTCTCGTCACGTGACGCGACGAGAATTAGCAGTGGTTCGAATCGCAAAAGTGACTTATGAGAGTATGGAGCCGGTCGCTCAGAAAGTCGTGGCGTGCTGATGAGCGTAATCTAGCCTAGGAATCAACATACAGCTGAAAGATGCTGGTGTTGACCGCAATATCCTGAAACAGGATGGAAAAGATGAAAAAAAAAAAAAAAAAAAAAAAAATATGTGACTGCCGGTCTCTCTGGCCGAGGGGTTACACCACTTTCTCCGTAATCCCGTTTATCACGCAGAGTCTCGTAGCTGGCGAGAACTGGAAGCGGTTCTACCCCCGCTGGTGACTTGTGGGATAACTGAGCCGGCCGCATAAGAAAGCAATGACAAACTACTGAGCGTAATCTTGCCAAGAAATCAACAGACAGCTGAAAGATGCTGCTGTTGACAGCGATGTCCTGTAAAGGATATGCGAATTTAAAAAAAAAAATGTGACGGGAGAATCTGGTTCTGTTCCCGAGTGCCTTCTTCGGCCAGTTTACCTGGCCCTCACATTTCGTCGAACCAGTCTCAGGTCCCCCCCCCCACCCCCACACACACACACACACATAATCCCTTAATTGTCATTTAAAGACCAAAAACACACATATAACAACTACAATTCTCATAAAATCTTGAGAAGAAAATAGAATAAATAAAAAAAGAAAACCAAAACAGAGTGAACTTATAAAAACGCTCATTCGTTTTCTTTCAGGCCCAACTTGGTCGCTGCATTAGCCGCGTATAGTGCGTCAGCAGGGCGCCAGTCTCTATTTTTGACTTCTTTTTCCAGTTGGCTTGTTACCATTTTCTGGGGACCGATTTCCCCTAATGGACCCCCTACCTTGCAATACACACTGTACATTCTCCTCCTGTCTCTTTATGCCGGCAACGTAAAAAGGGGGGACCTAATCGTTGACAACGTCTTAAGCTGCAGATGAACGAGTTGTTTAGAAAAGGATTGCCAGTACTTCTTCGACAGAGATTGGTTTTTAAGTCTCTTTATTTATCAACAGGGTGGTAGGATGTTTCAATTTCATCCTGCTCCCTTTCTTTTGGAGAAATGCGCAAACTATTGGTACGTTTCTTTGAGATATGGAGGTTGGAAAGACAGTTATGTCCCATCTACACAATGTGGCGACGGTAATGTCCCTTTGTTGGCAACTCATTGGTGAATACTTTGGATTTTCCAGGCTAAACACTAGGTCTACACTCAACTGTAAATTAGTATTTTAATGGTGTCATGTTTTCATTAAGGCAACCCTAGCATTGCTCCTGTTCAAGCACTTAATATGCTTAAGAGAAAACTATCTAGAAAATAACAAGAAAAAAGATTGACTGCGACATCCGTAAAATAACATGCAACTAACTATACTGGGTTACTGAATGGACATCACCGCACTTGCAACATTCCCTACATATGCTCCGCCCCCTCCTCAAAAGCCACTGAGTTCACATGATGATAGTCCCATCTGCGGTTTGATGAAAGGTCCACCTGGCTTTTCCTGTACGCGTTCATAATGTTGTGTGAGTGGACAGTATTGGGTGAAGTAAAAGCGTTAATTACATTCAGCGTTTCCATTAATTCCTTATTGTCTTCTGAGTTTCCTTTATTGTATTTTGTGGCTTTGTTATGAATAGCGATGAATTATGTCTTTGTGGAGCCTATTAAACTATAATAGGGGTATTATTTGTCAATTATGAGCACTTCTAAGCCGCTACGCGTGCATACCCTGGCTTGTTCCTCTTAGTCTTCTATTGGTAGGGAGGTTATATTTCTGAATACATAGGCTGACATTACGCGAGAAATAAAATCACAGGTATTTATTGGCTTTTATAGCAGTAAAGGAAGCAAGTAGAGATCAGAGGTCATATCAATCGCAAAATATGTTGACATCATGTGGGCTTACTCAGTGATGGAATTTGTGTAACATGTGGCTTCATCAGACGTCTAGCTTTGAGACTGTTATTCATCTAGTTATTGGACAATGAATATGGTAGTTTCCCCTTGACTTCTACATAGCAAATGCCGTCTACCGGCAATTTTGGCAATTATGGGAGGGTTTTTAAACCGCTTTAAATAAAGACCGCTCTAGTAAGTGTTAATGGAAGTCACCCTGGTTGAGCCATTCATTACGCTACGAAAACTAGTTCGTTATGGGAATACGCCATTCGGTGGTTCTTCTTCTTCTTCTTCTTCTTCTTCTTCTTCTTCTTCTTCTTCTTCTTCTTCTTCTTCTTGTGGCTTTCATTTCCCAGCGGAGATTAGGCTCTCAACCACCGCACTTCAAGCACTGTGTAGACTTATTCACGATTGGTTAGTTTCACAGCGACAGTTTTATATGGGAGTCAATCTCAAGCATCTCCCCCCCCCCCCCCCCCCCCCCCCCGCCCTTCAGTTCAACTGTGAATATTTTTCGTAAATGCCTAGGGGTCGTCGCCGGAGCCAGAGATTCTTATGTTGTAAGACATTTCGTAAATTGGTCAAACGATCTGCTGATAGATGCACCCGTGCAATGAACAAGGTTCAATGTGTAAATTAAAGGTTCTTCTTGCCTTTTAACCCCTTAATTAAAAAAAAAAATGAATTTGGGTACATATGGAGCATATCTTCACCACAAGTGGAAAACAGTTTAATAAGAGTTAAAGCCCGATGAATTCACCATGTGCATGAATCTGATATAGACCTGAAAGAAACGTACACTTTCTTTCTGTTGTGTGGTATGCTATTTTGTCCCTTTTCTCACTAGCTGACGAATAGCAATCAATTAAATAAATATTTATTTGTCAATTTGCTACCATGACCTCAGAGTTGTTCCCCTTCCTGCTCGTCATTACGGAGTCAACAAATTACTCACAAATCAATGCAAATATATGCTAACACAACCGGTAATATTCCTTTACCGCTGTCAGTAACACAGAACTGTCGGTAAAAACAGGAACAGGGAGTAAAAACATGAACAGGGAGTATTAGCACAACTCTCCATACATTTATCAATATTTTTGCCGTGGACATTATACACATTTGGGTTATTCCAATACTACAAGTAGCAGAACAATTTACTTTGGTCTTCGGTGTTATTTTAATTGTATTGCAACTTTTATATTTTGTATCAGTTGGTCTGCGAGACAAGGTGTATGCCTGGTCACCTAAAAGAATAAAATGGCTGTATTCGAAGAGTCCTTCCATAATTGGGAGGGGAGGAGGAAAAAGGGTTGGGGAGGAGTCTGTTGGCAACGAAGCACCTAAAACCTGTGACGGAATAATTACCAACCGAGGCCTACTGTATTAAGTCGGTATATGCTGTGCTGAATGGTGATTGCATCATAATATACCACTCCGCAGACGTGAATATGCAGTATCGGCCTTGCCCACCCCGTTCTCCTTAGCTTGGAGAAGGGAAAAAAGAAATCACCTGTAACAGTCTCCGAGAAGATAGTAATATGGTAACGATTTGAGAGAAGAGTTCAAGAGTCTACCAACCGCACCCTGATGAATAAAAGCACTTTTCGTAGCTCAGGCGACTTAAAGCCAACGCATCACATTTCAGAGCTAAAACTCAGCCTTCTAGAGGCAACCAACCAACCAACAGACCGATCAACCGACTAGTATTTGTAGATGTAACAATGAGACATTCGAGAAAAAGTTCTTCTCTTTCACTCTCCGGGTCACACTCACCCCACACATAAATAAATGTGCCGTGGCTACAGGATAGTAGAGATAGAAGAGACTTGTCGAATAGAGAGCTACAGGATAGTAGAGATAGAAGAGACCCCCAGGAATAGAGAGCTACAGGGCCGTAGAGATAGAAGAGACCCCAGGAGTACAGAGCTACAGGATAATAGAGATAGAAGAGACCCCCAGGAATAGAGAGCTACAGGATAGTAGAGATAGAAGAGACCCCGCGAATAGAGAACTACAGGATAGTAGAGACAGAAGAGACCCCAGGAATAGAGAGCTACAGGATAGTAGAGATAGAAGAAACCCCAAGAGTAGGCGGCGATAATAGTGTAATCAACCAGTGTCCCACACTGATTATTGTTTCAACACCTTCAGATACCTGCCGGTGGAGACTGACCAACAACTGTCTTGTCCGCAGTGCATATTAGTTCGTTTTTTCATCAATAAACTATTCTTTTTCTGTAGATTCACAAACATTTGACCACTGAATGAAGAATGCATCAAGTATGTCTCTTTCTCTAACTTTTAAGTGTATGTCTCCGAACAAACAGTATAGCACCAAACCATGTGCCACAGTGTACAATACACACACAGTGAAAGGCAAGCGTCAAGGGAAATAACAGAAAATATAAGGACATAACAACATCCCGTATCTGTGTTACTGCTGCTGTTGTGTTTGTTGGTTGCCATAGCTGCGGAGGCCTTACGGGAATTACCGATTACTGTGTCTCAGTATTTAACTAGTGTCCACATCATCATCATCCAGTATCCTCTGTGCAGTAAAAGACGGCGACGCTGAATCTCCAGCAGTTGTTTGTCTTGAGTCTGTGTTGCACGTTAAAACAAGATGTACCCTGGCAGTACCTTGCAGTTGTAAGTTACTCGCGGTTCCAACTTCACGACAAAGGGTCACCCCTTTAATGCTCCGTTCCTGTGACAGCAAATATCACTCCAAATTCTTCTTACTGCCCCATGTGAAAAGTGGATCAAACAGCAGTACCGACAAACCAAGTACACGCATAAATCCGCTGCCAGAATGCCAACACAACAGTCCGAAACGGACATTACAGTTCATCGTTGATGGAAGCAGCAGTCAGAAAAGCAGCAGCTTCACGCAAATTACTGCAAAATGTCATTTTCTGAACATGCAGTTCACAATAGAAATAACCGCGGACAGATGTAAAAGCACTCCACAAGAAATCCACACCTCAGTGTCGCCCCAAGCACTTAACTCAGTATCTGGGCGACAGAACCATGTACTACCAGTCCAACATGAGGAAAATGCGTAAGCAAGCCATAGCCAGAAGCAAAAACACTCCAGAGGCCCTAACAGCTCAACCGCCTATCCGCCATATTGGACCTAACAGTTATATGCTCATTTATGTCTCCGGCGGCGGTCTCCGTGACAAAGTGGCAAGCCATCAGCCCCGTGTTCTGGAGGTCGTGCGTTTGTCTACGGCCTAAATTATTCAGATCACAGGTCTGGGAAGTCACCTCTAGAGCTACAGAGCTGATGCTTTGTACGATGATCTGGACAGTCGGCTTGTGTTCCTGGAAGAAAGACCGAGCCGGATGGAGTAAAACCCGTTGCAATGAAGTCGATCCCCGTGCCTTTAGTCTTGTAATCTGATATCTTCGACGCTGGTGCAACTCTTTTGCGTCCATTATAGTTTTCTGTAGATGGTTTCGCGCGGTCAAATTTTCCCGTCTTTCTAATTGTTATGTTCTTTCACGTGGTGAAATTCTATCTATCGTTTTAACTGTAATTCTTTTTATTCACATGGTCAAATTCTCTCGTCTGACAGACAGACAGACAGACAGATAGATAGATAGATAGATAGATAGATAGATAGATAGATAGATAGATAGATAGATAGATAGGTAGGTAGGTAGATAGATAGATAGATAGACACACACACATACACACACACACACACACACGCACTCACATATAATTCAAGAAAGGGGGACGATCGCGTTTTGTGTGGTCCTGAAGCAAGTTTGAGTTGGCCAATCTGTAGTCTTAGTTCTAGGGAACCCAGGTCAATGAAGACAAAAATAAAAGGGAATTCGAACATATTAACACCGGCCTTGCAGGCTAGTGTGCTAGTTATTGGCACGTCATATATTTTCTAGCACTGATGGCTAGTTTCCTTTCTCATTGACATCTCCATCCAAGATAAAGAATAACATTTTACAGTACGGTCAGTACGGTGTATACTTTGCTAAGAAAACCAAGATCGCGGCTATATCCCGACCCTTCTAAGAATTCCAACAGCTGATAATCTGCCCGATAAAGGGCAACTATAATGTTCGTGTTTGTATCTGTCAGCATCCTTTTTTATCAAACAACGTCGACACAATTCCAGGGTGGTGGAGAGAGCGGGTGGCCCACAAAGACCTGAAGTCCGCATTTACAGCGGGTTATCTCCGCGGCAAGATGGGTGTCCGCCAGACAGACCAGAATCCAGACAAATAGCCCATTGTGTCGGAGAGCTCAGCTGGAAGTGCCTTCTCGTGTTTCCATTCCGTAGGTAACGCAGATACAAGTTTGTCGTGATCCGAGGATCAAGGAAGAAAACAGAACACCGGATAGAGAAATAAAAATAACCATGTCGTGATAAGTTTTTCCCTGAAAGGATCTCAATATTTCACTGTCGTTATTTTTCTCCGAGTTGTGAAATCAACTCGAGGGATTATTGGGGAAAGGAGATGAGAGAATAGTGAGGAGCAAAGATGTTAGGCGGGGATATGATAGGGGGGCACATGAACTGATAAACAGGGATACGGAACGGGGAATCGGCCGAGGTATGATCACCTATGTCAGTCCAGGCAACTTGAAGAATCTACAGTCATTGGTCAACACCAGCATTTTACCCCTGTTGTTGATTTCTTGGCAACATTACGCTCAGTAGTTTGCCATTGCTTTCTGAGCGGCCGGCTCACTTATCCCGTAAGTCACCAAGGCGGCGAGAACCGCTACCAATTCTCGCGCGCTGCGTTACCCTACGTGGATAAACGGGAATGCGGAGAAAGTCGTTTAACACCTAGGCCAGGGAGACCGGCATCTGTAGGATAGAGGTCAGCATTATAGAATGGATAAATGCGCTCGTTCTTAAACATCCGGTGTGCTGATGCCGAGGTAGCGGGTTCTAACCCTACTCTGGTCAGTTGGACTAAATTGTTGACTTCTCTTCCTTGCATTGGGGACGTAAGTTACAAGTACCTCTGAAATCGGAGTAAGGGGGGAAGGGGATTTCCCT
>OY992881.1:92774556-93169556 GCA_963921405.1 Cepaea hortensis | reverse complement strand
GGGTTGGGGGATAAAGAGGATAATAAACAAAACAAAACAAAAACCATAACGACTGCAATTAATGATAAGAATGAAAAGAAAAAGAACGAATTAAATTAAAGAAAAAAATGTGAATGAAAATAATGAAAAACAACATAATGAGGAAAGATGAAAGAAAAAAAGTGTACAAAATAAAAAAAAAAAAAAATTAGATTAATGAAAAAAAAATGAATGAAATGATGTGAAGGCAATGAATTAGAAAAAAAAAAAAAAAAGAAAAAGGAGAAAATTAACGACAGAAATTTTCTAGCAGTTGTTCCGCATAATGTTTAGTTGTCCATGTTTGTGAACACACAGTCATGTACAATAACAACAAACAACAGCTGATACAAGTCATCTGTGCCGATATTGTCTAGGTAATTCACCTGCAACAACAAGACACTAATGATAATATTTGCTGGACATATCGGAGTCGTGGTCACTCACTGGCTAGCTCGCTGGCCTCCCAGGCCCCAGCCGGCATGGGTTCCAATTCGCATCCAGGTGGATTTTAGAAAATGGGTACTAGAAGCTGTCACGGGGGGTTTGTAGCCAGGGAGGTAGGTAAGTAGCTAGTTAACTAGGTAGGCAGCTAGGTAGGTAAGTAGCTAGTTAGCTAGGTAGGCAGCTAGGTAAAAAGTTAGGTAGGTAAGTAGCTAGTTAGCTAGGTAGGTAGCCAGGTAGGTAAGTAGCTAGTTAGCTAGGTAGGTAAGTAGCTAGTTAGCTAGGTAGATAGCTAGTTAGCTAGGTAGCTAGATAGATAGCTAGATAGGTAGCTAGATAGGTAGCTAGGTAGGTAAATAGATAGTAAACATGCAGGTAGTTAGGTAAAAGGGTTGGCAGGTAAATAGGTAGGTAGGTAAATATGTATGTAGGTGGTTAAATGGGTACGTAGGTAAATAGGTTGGTAGGAAAAGAGATAGCTATGTAAATATGAAGGTAGGTAGGTAAATAGGTTGGTAGGAAAATAGGTAGCTATGTAAATATGAAGGTAGGTAGGTAAATAGGTAGGTAGGGAAGTAAATAGGTAGGTAGCAAAATAGTTAGGCAGTCAGACAAGCATGTCTGTCTGTGTGTGTGGGTGGGTGGGTGGATGGATATGTGTGTGTGTGTGTGTACGGACATATATGTATCTGTGTGTGTGTGTGTGTGTGCGCGCGCGCGCGCGCGTGCGTGCGATATACAATCTGGAGCAAGTCGGAAATTACAGAATAATAACTTGAAATAATAAAGATAAAATTAGAGAGACAAAATGAGGAGTGGAGCCAAGGGGAAGACGAAATAAAGAAATACGTCAAGAGAAGTGAATCTCCTTAGTCCAAATTGAAAAGTTCGGGAGAAAGCTCACGGGCCTCTCAGATTAACTCGAGAGCGGACGCACAGGAAAGCTGGTCTGCCAATCTTATTCGCTAATGGGCTGCATTTAATAAAGGAAGGAATAGAACTAAAAAGGGAATAGAGAGTAATGAAGTATAGCAAAGACAGAAAAGGAAATATAAACGAGTGAAGTGAAGGCAATAAAAGAAAGCCAAATTAAAAGATTCTATACGGAAGTAGATTTGTTAAGAGGGCGGTAGGAAGTGTAGGGGGCAAAAAAAGATGCGAAAAGAGGGAGAAATTATGATCGCCACTGTGTGAAATTCCTCTTCTTATAGATAAAATCAATACAATATAAAAATGCACATGAGAGACTATGTTTTTATATCATCTATGTCTACCTGAAACACTACAAAAGAAAGAAAAAGAAAGACCCTAAAGAGGCATGTGGCAGGGTCTTAACAGACTCTTTTGTATGATTGCATGCTAGACATGACAAGTTTGACAAGGTATCCACAATGGCAAAACATATAAGAACAACTTGGGGCCGGCGACGAGCATCGCTTCTGAACCGTTTTGAACTAAGAAAGGTGCACTTGAGCGCATGTTGTGATACTTCAATCGAATCTGTTAGAATTTTGAGAGATGGTCTCATCTTCAGGCATAGCTGTACAAATCAGTTTAACTAGAATTACCCACTTGAATTGATATAATTAATCAACTATCACAGGGAAAACTGAACTGAACACTTGTCCCTTGTCTCCCCCCCCCCACACACACACACACACACGCGCACCCCCCCCCCCCCACATTCAATCCACACGCACTGGCTCCCATTCCCCACTAGCTTTTAACTCAAGCGCAGTCCACACGCATGCTGCTGCTACTACTACTACTACTGCTATACTACTACTACTACTACTACTACTACTACTACTACTACTACTACTACTACACCAACTACTACTACTACTACTACTACTACTACTACGGGACTGATTCTGCAAGAGAGTTATCTTCCCCTATTACCAAAGTCCCTCCCCATCAGGCGACCCTCTCCCACTTATGAGGTACTTGTAATTTACGTACAAGTACGAGAAGCAGATCTACATATATATTTAAGTCCACCTCGCCGCCGTGTGGAGCTACCCTACTATGCCCAGAAGAGACAATTTAAGCACGTAAAACTCAGTCACGCTGACCATCACTAATTCGGTTATTATTCTAATCAAGAAAAATACCCGATATGCCACAATGAATGTACACATGATCCATTACTTTTACTTTACCTAAAAGTTAGTTACATATCCTTTATAGGACATCGGTGTCAACACCAGCATTTTTCGGCTACTTGTGATGTCTTGGCAAGTTTACGTTCAGTAGTTTGTAATTGTTTCCGAATGACCGACACTCATACCACTGTACGAAAACAAACGCAAGGTGGTCTGCTGCCAAATCGCCCGTAGCTGTGTTTTGAACGTGGTATGTGGGATTACGAACTGCACCAGCAAGCCCTTCGGCCACCGAGCCGGCTAGACCTACACTACCGTGACCCTAGGGGGGAAAGTAACACTGCAGCTGTCCATGCACGTCATAAGAGGTGACTAAGGAGAGGCCGCCAGTGTGTTACTGAGATCCTTAACTGATTAAATGCCATAGGATGATTAATCGTCTCAAGCGACTTTCCGTATCTGCCATGGGCTAATATACAGTAGCTTTACCTATGCCATCCTCTTTAATATGATATATAATACAACATGTCTGCTACCATATTACACATTTTAAAGTTATAATTATGACACACCCCCTACTTCCCATTTTTCGCCATCCATTTTTGTTTGGTCCAAACGTAGGTTTTGTTTGACACTTAATCTGTTAAGGAACGTATAGAATAGTAACACACTGTAACCCGCCATACATGTCACATGAGGCTACGAAGGAGGGCTGGGAGTGGAGCTGGAATTAACATTCCGCAGAACAAAACGTCAGCTGTAAAAACTCACCAGATCATGAAATGAGTAATATTAGGGGGACATGGACGGAGTTACATGCTATAGCTCAAGTCAGGACACCCTTGAGAGGCAATGCCATCATTATCATCATGTGCCATGGCGATAATCGTGGGCTGTTATGTTTCGCCATCTCACACGATCACCCAAGAGTCGAAGCTCCGTGTTCTTGTCTCGACCATGCCATAGGGCCAAGTCATCCAGGTATTTACTGCTCTGCCTTTCCCTTGTTCTTTTCCCATCAATCTTGCCATTCAGAACATAGTTCTGTAGTTTGTTTCTGCATATGGCTATGCCACAATATGAGATAGGGGGGCGACAAGAAGAAGAAGAAGAAGAAGAAGAAGAAGAAGAAGAAGAAGAAGAAGAAGAAGAAGAAGAAGAAGAAGAAGAAGAAGAAGACACAAATATGTTTCTCTTCTATAAGTAACACTGTAGGAGACTATATTGACCACCAAGACAAAAATACACAGCGACAGACGCGCGAGTGGACAATGGTCATGTGCAACTTACCAGTTGTTGACCTGTAGTATAGTAAGTCCAGTGTCTTGAGCCAGCTGTTTTTTCTGCTCCTCTGACGGGTATGGATGCTGGGAGATAGATAAATGCAAGTAGTTTATGAATCAGCTGCATGACAACTGGCAGTTTATGCTTCATTTGTATAAAACAGTTCATGCAATCATTTTTACAAAACAAGCAGTTTATGTCTCATTTACATAAAACAAACAATTTATGCATCGTTTGCACACACACACACACACACACACACACACACACACACACACACACACACACACACACACACACACACACACACCAGTATGTGCATCATTCAAATAAAACAAACATTTCATGCATAATTTGCACAACAGAAACAGTAAGTGCATTATTTGTATAAAACAAACAGATGAAGCATTGTTTATATAAAAATGAGCCGTTTATGATTCATTTGAATGCAGCAAGCAAATTTATCCACTGCAGAATGACAACAGCTATAATTCTTCTGTGGATTGCGCTTCTCTCGTAACTTAGACATTTTGACTGGGCAGCGACCTGTTCTGACTGCTCTGTTTTTATTTCCAACTGCCAGATATTATTTTAGGGTGCGCAATGTACGTACACACGAATCTTCAGAGTTTTTCACCCTTGTCCGAAACGGCTAGACGACCAATGTTCTACCCAAGGATTCGGAGCCAGTTCGAGTGAGGGAAAGACGTTGGCACTGGGTAGGCTACACACTGAGAAAACCTGAGGACATTATAACTAGACTCTCTCTTGTTTGGAACCCACAAGGCAAACGAAAAAGCGGGAGACATAAACATACGAAGAAAAGAAATACAGAACAGAGATGATAAATACCGGGTGGACAAGGTGAGAGCTGCATGAGATAGTGAAATATGTGTCGGCTTGGCGTGGTTTGGTGGAGAATCTAAGCCACAATGAGGGATAAAGGACAGCAGAGGAAGAATAGTTTAATAAATCTCAAGTTGACTGTTGTGACAGAAATAGTTAGTTAAAGTAGCACAACGTAGGTTAATATAACACCAAGACAGACTTATTGTGTTAGCTCTCCCTTTTAACAGTGTCCCTCGTCATCAGGCGAACCCACTGCGGCTTCTGAGGTACTTGTAATTTCCACCCCAAGTCAAAGACGAGAAGTCAACATTTTAGTTCAACTGACCGCTATAGGGTTTAACCCCACTACCGTGGCATCAGCACACCGGAAGTTTGAGAGCGTGCGCGCTTATCAATTCACTATGCTGACTTCCCGGGACGGGGTCTTATCATCTTTCCAGTTCATATAACTTTTCAACAACCTGCAGCCGTCATTTTTTCTCTCCCCAGATACAAGTTTAGAGGTGTCCTAGTTACAGGCAGTCTGACACCAGAGAAGGCTGAAGTGACAAACGACCATTGTGGGCCTGCGTTCCGTCGTGTCAGATGAGACTCCTGATGATGCGGGTCGGCATGAGACAGGTTTTGACAAGCAGGCTGGGAAATTTTAGGATATATCTGCTAAGTACGACCCATGATTGCTGCCTCATTACGGAAAACCCCCGCCAGAACCGACAAGGTTTGGGCCAATTTTCCAGAAAAGCCGCCAGAGTTACAGAACAATTTGTCGACAAAGTGCCACATTTTCCGTATCAACCCAGCCGAGGAAAAAATAAACAAAAATGGACCGTTTCCGGGGTAGGGACAAATTTTGGAGACCAGGCACGCTGCGAGGGGTCCTAGCTATCATTGTAGATACTTCCCCAACATAACCCTCGTGATTTCCTTAAATACCGGCCAATGATGATTAGGTAAATGTCAGTAACAAGAGCACAGAGATCCCAGTTTTTCTTTCCTAGACAAGTGACGGGATAATGCGCTCGTGATTTGCGAGACTACGCCTGGGCGGTCTGGACATACGGAAATTGCGGCTGGCCGAGTGGCTGAATTGCCGAGCTTGTCTTAGGGAGACCCGGGTTTGAATCCTCGGTATGGTGTGGATTAACTTTTCTGTAGGGGACACACAAAAAACCCCCTAACCTTCACAGTTCTCGGCGACAGCAATAGCAGGCAGCCTTAATTCCTCAAGCTCAAGACCACCCCTCCCCCTTCCTTTTTAACCCCCCCCCCTCCCCCCCCCCCCGACCTCTTTAACAAACGCAGACAATTGCAAGTCTGTGTTAGTTTATCGCTTATGTATAATTATTGTAATTTCTCATTACACCACTGTCTTAATGAACATATAGTCTTGTTAAAAGTATATAATCTTATTAAAAGCATATATTCTTTGCAAAAGTTAAATTTGGAAAGGAAAAAAAAAGTAAAAATTAAAACAACAACAACCACTGCAGTTTGTGAACTGAAATGTTACAGAAACGGCTTTAATAAAGACATATGTATTGTTTAGCGCGCACAGAAGTAGGGGAAGGAAGTAGAGACTAGAGTTCTCACTAGACAACATAACAATTGACAGCTATAGTTTGGATGTCTGGTTGGTCATGCGTAAAAGCACACTTGTCTCTACAGTGAGACGCTATCGACATGTCGAGGTGACAGGTTCGAATCCCAGGTAACTAGAGCTGTCTAATTTTATGTTGTCTAGTGCGTCCTCTAGTCTCTACTTCTTCCCCCTACTTCTTTGTGTGTTTATTTATAAACTGTCTCAGTGGCCTCAAAGGGTTCCCCAATTGATGTTTAGGAAATCGTAGACCAAGAAGAAGACAACTACAGAGCAACTGTCGTCTTTCCACGCTTATCATATATTTTATTATTCAATTGTGCCCCAAACCCCCACCCAGCATCCCAGATAGATACACATTCCTCGTTAGTTTTTTAATTTTCCCATGTGTGTGTAAAATTCGCACATTCCAGTTACAATACATGATTTGACCACTCTCACACTGGATGGTATTTTTGCCCCGGTCGTCAACTTAACACTCTCTTCCTGAAGCGATTAGCAAATCATTAACTGGCAACAAAAGCGGACAATCCACGAAGGAAAGTCAACAAAAGAAAAGAATGGGGACAACTAAAATTGTATCTTCACGTCATAACCTATTACCGGTTAAGCAAAATGTCCTTTAGAAAACATAAATGCAAGAAGTTTACGCGCCGTAAGAAAATCAAACGCTGTCAACCCTAATTTTAGAAAGTAAACTTTCTATTATAGCTGTATAATTTTAACTGTCTGCAGACGGGAATTCAGTCGGAACGTATTAGGTAAAATGCAACTCTACAGTATCTGGGAACCTGGTTAGGCGGAATAACTTGCCAGACAGAGGGCAAAGGCCCACCTTATTAACTGGTTTGTGGTGGAAGGTATGAAAAGGTCACAGTGCCGTTTAGCAGACGAGACCAAGATTACCCAGTTTCTGGTGTTCGACAGAGCGGTTGCTTGCCACGTTTGGAGCACGGAGGGGTTTTTCCCTCGGCAGTTACTTTTGCTTCGAAGTGGGCGCACATGAGGGCCTGTTAGCTGCATGTCCTTTACAATGGGTTGCAACCAACCCCAGCGTTTATTAGTTGTTTGTGATTTAAATGGTTTTGCTTTTTCTTAATTTTGACCCAAATGTGTCGCCTTGACGGTTAAATTTGCATTTGTAATTTATACCCTTGATAGAATCAATCCATCTAATTTTACGTTCGATATTTTATCACTGCATTCTGAACGGCCGGCGCCTTATAACATCGAAATTAACGCAAAAGGTCTGTTTCCAAATCACCCGTGGCTGATTTCGAAGTCTCGACTCTGAATTTCGGGGAATTATGAAACTGCATATTACTAACTCCTAAGCCACAGACGCCCACACGAGCATGTCGTATTCGGGGCAGTATACCTCAGCTATGTCATACGAATTCGAACCCGTCACCTTCACATCATTTGGTTATAGCTTTGACGGCCTCGGTAGTTTCCTTCTGCTATCACAAAGGCAGACCAGCCACCCAGCGACAACAAGCGACCCCTACAATATTTTATATAGCCCACTGAAGGACATGGACGCTAGTCAGATTGGCTACCCCTGGTTCAAAAGCAGCCGGAAATGCGTCATCTGTCATTTGAACGTCACGTAAAAATCAATGGGCCCGGGTGAATTTAAATAGTCTCATTTAGAATCATCCGCCGGTGGAGAGAGACACTTCTGCAGCCACTGCTTCACTTGATGAAGTTTCAGACTCGTCACATGTACCAGCTTATCCAGGCGACGAGGGAAATCCTTCATTCCAGAATACAGACAATGACAAGAAAGTTGTGTACGACCCATTGCTATATGCTGCTTGTTTGTTGTTGTTTGGAAGCGTCTTGGTCTAATGGCTAGGACCTTGCATGAGCGATGTTAGTCGAGGGTTCCAATCATGCTCTCGCCGTTCGGTACGGGATGAAAAGAACTGGACACCTAACTCACCATGCACACTGGCTTAAAAATATGATGGTACTTGCCCTTCACACACCCACATTACAGTTCCATCAACCACACCCTCTCCATTCCATTTAATCATCTCTATTGCTAATTGCCAATGTGTTGCGTGTTTTAATATGAATATGCAATCCAAATTTTGAACTACTGTTTTACTGTAAATGTACTGCTGCATGATATGGACACACACGCACACAATAAATAAATGTACAGAGGTCCTAGAGAATTTGTGAGTGAAAAGAAATCAGTGAAAGACACACAAATCAGAGAAAAAAATCTCTTATTTTCACTACGTGAAAAAAAAATAAAATTACTATTATCAACACCGTACTGGATGGCAGACATTATTCTGATAACCATACTGGAGGACACACTATAACATCCATACTGGAGGACACACTATAACATCCATACCGGAGGACACACTATAACATCCATACTGGAGGACAGACACTATAATAACCATGCTGGAGGACAGACACTTGCCACAGCCATACTGGATGACATCAGTTCATAAAATCGATAAGTCGGACAAGAGGTAGGCAGCGATACAAGTGGGAATACAACATCGCGGGATGAGGAACACCGACAGTAAATAAGAGAAAGAGTTGGGATCCATTGAAGGCAACCTTTTGCCACAACCTGGAACTGAATCTGGAACACTAACCACTGTGTTATCGCATCTCTCTCTCTCTCTCTCTCTCTATATATATATATATATATATATATATATATATATATATATATATATATATATATATATATGCACACACGACTCTTGGATTTCTGTAGTTTTCCGAATAGCCGGCGAAATGTTGCTCAAAGCTGGCAATGGACTCCTATAGAGGTAAATTTAATTTGGCACATTACGAGCCTGAAACAATGGCCGACGGTTTTAGATAACGACAAAATGAAGTCAAATGACTCCCAAATCAGGCCAGTTTGTCATGGAAATTTCGTTACCGGCTAACACTACTCCTTTAAAAGCTTTCCATGGGCTTCGTTAAATATGGTTTGGAGATTCGCAAGCTACCCTGGCCATCTTAGCCCATCATTCCAATACTGCTGGTCGCCCTTGTTCCAGACAAATGGGTTAGCTCCCATGGCTGGGTCTCTTAAAAAGTAACCCTTGCGCCGAGAACCAGGGTAAATGAAGCTAAAAATTTCATAAGTTAAAGGGGTGGGGCGATGACTTTAAAAGATGACACACACACAAGAGAGAGAGAGAGAGAGAGAGAGAGAGAGAGAGAGAGAGAGAGAGAGAGAGAGAGAGAGAGAGAGAGAGAGAGAGAGAGAGGCACAGGAAAGGATTCAATCATATCTTTGTTAAAAATATGTCTATTACATAGTTATAAAGTTAGTTGCACATTCTTTGCTGTACATAGTAGTCAACGCCAGCATTTTTAGCTGTGTGTGATTCCTAGGCAAGTTTACGTTTAGTAGTTTGCCAATACTTTCTGGACGACCGGCGCTCATACCATTATATGTAAACCAACGCAAGGCGGTCTGTTGCCAAATCGCCCGCAGCTGTTTCGAAAGCGGTACACGGGATTACGAATTGCATAGTCACCTCTTGGCCACAGAGCGGGCACTGCATAGCAAAGGAGCATTTTACAGGCTATAAAACCTGTCGGGCAAACGGTATTACGTCCATATTTGTACAGACCAAGTGTTGTTTGTCCACCAAGAATGATGATGACCATTTACTTCATCCAGTTTTGTTGAAAGTATGGAGCCGTGAGTTCTAATATGGCTGATAAGGCCTATTTTGACTCGAAATGCTCTTTGACAATGTGAGCAAAGAATGCTTGACGTTCCAGGAGGAGGATCTCCTGCAGTGGTTTTTCTGTCCAGACCAAGTAACAGTCGAGGGATGCTATGGTCAGTGTCACATCGGCCGCCTTCATTTCCTAAGATACTTCCTGGTACTCATGTTTGGCAGTTGACACGAAAATCGAAGTCAGTTTTTAAACTTCTGCCTCGATACGGATTCGAACACATGACCCAACAGGGCCGACAGACACGGATCTAGCGACTACGCTATCGTGGCTCTCACTTCCAAAGCATGTTAGCGTTAATCGTCATGTTTGGCTACAGCCTCCTGTCCCGATTACAGTTAATAGTCTTCGATGTAGACTGTTCTCCGTTCCACTTTCAAATTCTTCCCTATATCACTCGAGTTCAGGGAACTCGAATTCGCCGTTTCATGACGAATAAACACATCTGTTGGTGAGTTGGTTTCTTTCAGGATGTTTCTTGACTGCTTTCATGTGTTCAGGTGCTTTACACCGTCATTTATGTCTCTTTGCCCTTCAAGTAAATTATTTGGGTCCTCCGATTGTCAGCCATTGACTGCCATGTGTCAGGATTGACTTTATATAACTACTATTTCTTCTCCTTCTTCTGCTTCTTCTTATTCTGCTCTTTCTTCTGCTCTTTCTTCTTCTTCTTCTTCTTCTTCTTCTTCTTCTTCTTCTTCTTCTTCTTCTTCTTCGTCTTCTTCTTGTATACCTAGAAGCATGGACATGAATATATTCAAAGAAAGCAACAGTCAACATGAGACTGTTTATTTGTCCAAAAAGATTATCCTTAGTTGAACGGAACGGGCGAGGGGAAAGTCATTCTTTCTACTCTGCAATGTTGGACAATCTTGAAGCAAATGCTCCGCCTTCATGTCATCAAGTATACAGCTACATTCGTCACCATCTCGTTAGTTTATTACCATGATATTTCAGCCAGTGATGTCTTGCGCCGAGACCGAGGATTGCTGCGTGTTCACTTCAGTGGAGTTGATAATATGTATCATCTGTGACCAGGATTCTCCGATTTCCATTTTCTTTTATAAGTATTGCCACAAGTAACAGAAGTTATGTTAGTCTATCCACCCCTCCCTCCACGTCTCTCTCTCTCTCTCTCTCTCTCTCTCTCTCTCTCTCTCTCTCTCTCTCTCTCTCTCTGTGAAATTCTGTGACATATTAGAAAATTGTAAGAGTTCACTTACCAAATGACTGGCTAATCAGATTGCAACTAACAGTTCAGACGTGTTGTGGTTTCCCTGGCCTGTTACGTACGGCTCAGGAACCAACGCAGTCTCTTAAAATGCCATGAATGCGACGTCTGATATGGGTAGCTAGATCACCACAAACTGCCCAGATTTGGCAAAACAAAGCCTGAAAAATTATCACAGACGGACACGAATCGGGAAAAATAGACCAGTGTACTTCCCAATTAAGGATCAACTGCTGGATTTTCCATGGTAGTCGGCCCGTCCGCTACCAGCTACTATAGATACATTGATAAAGGAGAGCAGACACACACACAAAAACACACACATCGTGATGTGTGTTCTGTTAAGTTACAGTCTGAAAGTCTGACAAGACGGATTCAAATTCTACAAGCAACACAATTGTAAATGCAGAGAGGATTCAGCAATGAAAAGCGTCAATAAAAGAATAGATTAGTGCTGCTAAAGAAGCGCTACAGAAACATAGATTACCAAAAATAACAGCGGCGCAGCTGGTTCGTGAAGAGAAAAGACTGCAGTTCCCGCCGCTGTTCACAACCACAAAGGGAAAGATAATGTAAAATATAACAAAAGCGGGCTTTTGCAATCAAATAGTTTGTTAAGTAGCAACAAAAATGCTCAATGAGAGGCGGCAGAGACGCCGAATGGGAAGTTGGTGAACAACAATAACAGCTTTAAAAAAAACATTGTGGGCTCTAATTGCTTTGCAGAAACCTTTAGATTTGAGTAGAAGGGGAGGTAAAGCGAGACCTACCTGCCGAGTTGGAGTCGCCAAGTCTGAAACTTTGCACTAATTATTGGCATAGCCGCCATTACGGTTATGATTGTGTTTTTATTTCAGACACGAGTAGGTGGATTTGTTATTTGTACAGAGAAGGGTGGAACGTGAGTCAAATAATGACTACACACACACATACATTCACACAACTACATACTGAGGGAAGTACACAAAAGAGCATGGCTTTTTGTAGGCCGTAAGGCGCTGTACTGGCATTCCAACAAGGCGATCCCTGGACTGAATGCAGAATCGCAGGCAAGATGGAATCAGTTTGAATGTCCTCTCTCGATAGTATATGGTTCAGGTGAGGGTTAACCCAACATTGTAAAATACGTACCCTATGTCTTTAGTTTGAACATGGATGACGACAAGGACATTGTCATCTACTTTATATCCTCTTCTTATTCTTCTTCTTACCTTCGTCTTTATCATCATCTTCGTCGCATATTTATCAACAATCTCATCATCATCATCATCATCAATTCTCCATTGTTTCTCATCCGTCTGTTCGTATCGCCCTATCAATGAAGTTACCGAAGACAATACGGTAGGAACAAATGTTGGCATTTATTTGTGAGACAGCATGAACGCTGGTACGGCAAGTACTTATTGTTTTCCCTCTCCACTTGTCCCAGGTGTGTCTTTCTGAGAGACTTGCGCCTGCCGATGAAGTTAAGAGACGCGGGAGTCATGTGGCTACAAGTGGTAAAGTCCCTGGCAGCTGGCCGTCCCCCTATATCCTGAACACTTCAGTTTTAATCGTGCAAGGAGAAAAGTCCATTGGGCGAGCATACAATGACATTTACACATTGTGGAAGACAACAAGATATAAGACATTACCTTTCGTACAACTACCCCTATGAACTTGTCAAAGCATGATCCGGAGAAACTTTAGCATTGGAAACATGTGATTCTCTTCAGAAATGTGGTTTTGTATGAAGTGCCCACTTACATTACTCACACTTATGTATCTCTTATCGAAAGAACAAGCTAAGTAGTAGTAGTAGTAGTAGTAGTAGTAGTAATAGTAGCAGTAGTAGTAGTAGCAGCAGCAGCAGTAGTCGTTTTCTTCTCTTCTTCACTGCCATCTTCTTCTTCTTCTTCTTCTTCTTCTTCTTCTTCTTCTTCTTCTTCTTCTTCCCGAAGTTGGCACTTTTTCAGTTAAAGAGCATGCATCATGCCCCTGTATATGCTGGCCTCATGGCATTAATTTTGGACTTTGCTGGCAACAAAATACATGAAACTTGTGGCGGTAATACTACTACTCGTAGAGGGTCTGAACGATGCTTAAAAGTATAGAGGAAAAGATAAGTTGACTTTCAATCAAATTGTTACTGGAATAAACAGCATGGAACTTTGCGATGCCTTTAGAAGAGGGGCATGGGACTTGTGCGGGAATGTATGTAATGCAGTAATGTCGATTCTCAAATTCAGTATTGAGTCTTCCAGAGAATTCACAGCCAACCAGCCAACCGGATGACCAACCTTTACAGACCCCACCACCACCCCCCCTCCCCTTCCCAAATGAATACCTATTAACTGATTAATCATATCACATTTCACGGCCACACTTGTCAAAACGTGCCCTCCAGTATCGTCACATGTTTTCTACTCTTTATTATTTTACATTATAATCATATTACACATAATGCACCGTCGGTCACCGATTACAAATTAATGATAGCTGACACAACGGACGTCCCCAAGCATTGGCTGTTTTACATGGGTGGTACGCCTGCTTGTCACCCTAGAGGGTGCTCCAAAATTTTAACCTATCGGGGAAAAAACCTTGGTGGCACTTAAATGTTTGCTCCAGACATTAATCATTAACAAAAGCAGACACGAAACACGATCTCAGATGCAGTTCTACAGTTTTAACAGCTCCCCATCGGCGGTGAGTTACTTCATCCAAATTAGTCAGTCTGCAGTAAAACGGTCATTGAGTTCAATTGTTTTCTGCCTTCATGGAAATGATTGGCTAAGAGTGGTCGTTATGTTGGTATTGGGACTTCTGTGTGCTGGTGGCGAACAATAATTGTGTGTGAAGGCTTCGAAGTGAACTGGTCATGTAACCTCATTATGATGTGCTGTAGTATATGTGAAGGCCTGGCAATTGACATACTTAACGATCTACTCGTACTTGTCATGCGATTACTTCAACTTAAAAATAGTACAGTTGAGTATTGCAGAATACAGCAGTCTACCAGCCAGGGTTGATTTTCCATTTGTCTTTTTCCGTAATGTTTTAAAGAGTGATATAGTACCATCAGTGACGATCAGTGGTGTTCGGTCCATATCTTTACCACACAAGAGGGTTAAAATATAACGCCATATGTCTTTATAACTCCCAGACATTGATACTCTTTGTGTCAGAATAGGTCGAGACCCCATAGAGTTGTACTCAGCAGAGAATAAATCCAACCCAATAACTACAGGAGTATCGAACCAAGGGTCTACTGAGTTGATGGGTTAGTGCACCCACCACTAAATTACTACACCACCTGTGGCTTGATATATCATAACCATATGCTATACGGACCGCCCATACACCAGCTAGATTTCAACGTCTGGCACGTAACGCCTGATTCCCCGTCTTGTGACCATGCAGTGTGACATTGATGATCATGTTTGTCCACAGTGTTCTGTCACGTGTGAATCCATTCATTTCTGATACTTAAGTTCCTCCATGACATGACGTCGCACTGTACAACATCTTCTGACGTGGTCTTCCCCTGCCTGCCCTTCCCTCCAACTTTCCCGTTGTGAAGACATTCTCCAGTGTCTCCTTCTCATGACATGCCCAGAGAATGTCGACTGTCTTCTCTTGATGCTAGTAACCAGTTCTCTTGATGAGTTAACTTCTTTCAAGATGTCCAGTAACCAGTTCTCTTGATGAGTTAACTTCTTTCAAGATGTCCAGTAACCAGTTCTCTTGATGAGTTAACTTCTTTCAAGATGTCCAGTAACCAGTTCTCTTGATGAGTTAACTTCTTTCAAGATGTCCAGTAACCAGTTCTCTTGATGAGTTAACTTCTTTCAAGATGTCTAGTAACCAGTTCTCTTGGTGAGTTAACTTCTTTCAAGATGTCTAGTAACCAGTTTTCTTGGTGAGTTAACTTCTTTCAAGATGTCTAGTAACCAGTTTTCTTGGTGAGTTAACTTATTTCAAGATGTCTAGTAACCAGTTCTCTTGATGAGTTAACTTCTTTCAAGATGTCTAGTAACCAGTTCTCTTGATGAGTTAACTTCTTTTAAGATGTCTAGTAACCAGTTCTCTTGGTGAGTTAACTTCTTTCAAGATGTCTAGTAACCAGTTCTCTTGATGAGTTAACTTCTTTTAAGATGTCTAGTAACCAGTTCTCTTGATGAGTTAACTTCTTTTAAGATGTCTAGTAACCAGTTCTCTTGATGAGTTAACTTCTTTTAAGATGTCTAGTAACCAGTTCTCTTGATGAGTTAACTTCTTTCAAAATTTCTAGTAACCAGTTCTCTTGATGAGTTAACTTCTTTTAAGATGTCTAGTAACCAGTTCTCTTGATGAGTTAACTTCTTTTAAGATGTCTAGTAACCAGTTCTCTTGATGAGTTAACTTCTTTTAAGATGTCTAGTAACCAGTTCTCTTGATGAGTTAACTTCTTTCAAAATTTCTAGTAACCAGTTCTCTTGATGAGTTAACTTCTTTCAAGATGTCTAGTAACCAGTTCTCTTGATGAGTTAACTTCTTTCAAGATGTCTAGTAACCAGTTCTCTTGATGAGTTAACTTCTTTCAAGATGTCTAGTAACCAGTTCTCTTGATGAGTTAACTTCTTTTAAGATGTCTAGTAACCAGTTCTCTTGATGAGTTAACTTCTTTCAAGATGTCCAGTAACCAGTTCTCTTGATGAGTTAACTTCTTTCAAGATGTCTAGTAACCAGTTCTCTTGATGAGTTAACTTCTTTCAAGATGTCTAGTAACCAGTTCTCTTGATGAGTTAACTTCTTTCATGATGTCTAGTAACCAGTTCTCTTGATGAGTTAACTTCTTTCAAGATGTCTAGTAACCAGTTCTCTTGATGAGTTAACTTCTTTCAAGATGTCTAGTAACCAGTTCTCTTGATGAGTTAACTTCTTTCAAGATGTCTAGTAACCAGTTCTCTTGATGAGTTAACTTCTTTCAAGATGTCTAGTAACCAGTTCTCTTGATGAGTTAACTTCTTTCATGATGTCTAGTAACCAGTTCTCTTGATGAGTTAACTTCTTTCAAGATGTCTAGTAACCAGTTCTCTTGATGAGTAAACTTCTTTCAAGATGTCTAGTAACCAGTTCTCTTGATGAGTTAACTTCTTTCAGGATGTCCAGTAACCAGTTCTCTTGATGAGTTAACTTCTTTCAGGATGTCTAGTAACCAGTTCTCTTGATGAGTTAACTTCTTTCAGGATGTCCAGTAACCAGTTCTCTTGATGAGTTAACTTCTTTCAAGATGTCTAGTAACCAGTTCTCTTGATGAGTTAACTTCTTTCAAGATGTCCAGTAACCAGTTCTCTTGATGAGTTAACTTTTTTCAAGATGTCTAGTAACCAGTTCTCTTGATGAGTTAACTTCTTTGAAGATGTCTAGTAACCAGTTCTCTTGGTGAGTTAACTTCTTTCAAGATGTCTAGTAACCAGTTCTCTTGATGAGTTAACTTCTTTCAAGATGTCTAGTAACCAGTTCTCTTGGTGAGTTAACTTCTTTCAAGATGTCTAGTAACCAGTTCTCTTGATGAGTTAACTTCTTTCAAGATGTCCAGTAACCAGTTCTCTTGATGAGTTAACTTCTTTCAAGATGTCTAGTAACCAGTTCTCTTGATGAGTTAACTTCTTTGAAGATGTCTAGTAACCAGTTCTCTTGGTGAGTTAACTTCTTTCAAGATGTCTAGTAACCAGTTCTCTTGATGAGTTAACTTCTTTCAAGATGTCTAGTAACCAGTTCTCTTGATGAGTTAACTTCTTTCAAGATGTCTAGTAACCAGTTCTCTTGATGAGTTAACTTCTTTCAAGATGTCTAGATAACTCGTTCAACCCGTCCACGGTGTTCTCATTCCCTTCTATAAAACCACATCTCTGCATCTTTCACATAAGGGACAGTTTTTTCGCAGATGGGGCCCTGGAACATGTATTACTAACATGTATTCACTAACCCTAATCCTAACCCTAACTTAATACATTATACTGGCCCCCATCGATATGCCAGTTTGTACTGCTCTCTAATATAGAAGATATAGACGTCACGTGACCAGAACCGTTTGCGAATAAACACTTCGTTCACATAATTCCTCATTTGTCTGCTAATTATCCTTTATTTGCTTCCATAAAAAGAACTGGCTCAATATAGCAATTAAGCATAATTATCCTTACCTAGAATGACACAGATAAATTGCAGAGAATACTTAACAGATGGAGGAGCGGTTGGTGGAGTGGCTAGAATGCCGGATTCTCCTTCTGGAGACCCAGATTCGAATCCTCGGTAAGATGTAGAGTTTTTCTGTCGGGGGCGAAAAGAAAACCTACACAATTCGCGGCGACTGCAATAGTCAGGCGGTTTTAATTCCTCGGGCTCAAGGGGACACCCCCCCCCCCTCCCCGCGATACACAGCAAGGTACTAAACTGGCAGTAAATGACAGTGACTTAACAGATAGTAAAAAAGTGTAGCGGGCGCGTTGGTGCAACGGTAGTTAAGTTGGTGCAACTTAATGGCAAGACTGCGGTCGGACGATGGTTGATTATTCAGCTTTGTGTCCGCTACGTGGATAAAAGACTAACCCCCTACTCCTCCATACACTTAAGTCTCCTCAGTCTGATGGCCTTAGCTAATCACATACCTGTAGCAGTTTTGTGCTTCCGGACTTGAAAACAAAAATAAAACTTAGTAAAACTGCCTTCCTTCCATTCAATCTCCCCCTAACCGCCACACTGATGTGTTTTTATGTTTATTTTACTTAAACTCCGTGAGGATAAATTGTTCAAAGCATAACAACCGAACGTTCTGCCGCGTTTTCATTTCCAGCGATGTATCGCAACATCGTATTATTGTCATTTTTATCTGGAAGTGTCGAACGCTGGTGCCAGACGGCAGAAACCTGACGCCATCGTGGCGTCACTAGATACCTGTCTGCCAG
This sequence comes from Cepaea hortensis, assembly GCA_963921405.1. Taxonomy (NCBI): domain Eukaryota; kingdom Metazoa; phylum Mollusca; class Gastropoda; order Stylommatophora; family Helicidae; genus Cepaea; species Cepaea hortensis. The sequence goes on along the minus strand of OY992881.1, from coordinate 93,151,361 downwards.
CCAGCTAGCGTGCCCGGGTTAGTGCCGTAGCATTCTGGTAGACTGATGTGCGCATTTGCATGCATTTTTTGAGGGAGTTATGAGAGAGAGAGAGAGGGGGGGGGGAGGACATAGTCATCTTGTGCATAGAGATAGACAATTATTTACACAAAATATACAGGATTCAAGTATGGGCAAGAAGTGGCTGGTGTATACTGTAAGAGAAATTTAATACTGGGATATTTATTACCGACTTCAAAGGATGGTAATTTTCCGACTTCACTGACCCGACAGGACTAGCTGGCTGTCAACGCCCCTGGATAATTCGTCCTTGCCCATGCTATACATGAACAGGGGCCATAACTTTAATCTAACATCGTACTTATTATAAAGGTAATAGTAGCAGGTAGTGGCACGGCAGATATTACCCAAGTGGCAAGAAGTGGCTTTCACACATACTAGGCTTTGACTTTCTACTTCTTCTTAAGCCATCAACGTTCGCTGTGCGTCTTTTCCGACATGAGTCATCAAAAGGACGGAGACATCGGAATTACAGTATAATGAGAACGGGATTACTGTTTCCCTTACTCGCCGCTTTTTCTTCCCAGTAAATTTCCAGATATCGCTGAAAACCATTTCAGTACTTTAGGACACTGGGTCGTAGTGGTTTCATGAACAATCCTGGGGAGGGGGGGGGGGGATACAATAGGTCTCTGGGCGAAAGCCCTAACTATGGTACCACTACGCTTTATGCGTATTACTGAATTCAGTTGCGTGTCCATTACAGGACATCACATTCATCCCCAGCATTTATTAGCTGTGTGGGATTGTCTAACCAATCTCCTAGGCGGAGTGGTCAAGCCGAATGCCCCGCCCTATGAAAATCGTGAGTTCGTTTCCGGGCTAAAACATCCCCGAGATCTGTAGTGATGTAGCCGTCTATGTATCTCTCCTATTTTGGAGATCCTTGAGATCTGTAGTGAATGTAGCCGTCTAAGTATCTCTCGTTTTTTTTTTGGGGGGGGGGGAAGAGAGAGAAAGAGAGAGAGAGAGAGAGAGAGAGAGAGAGAGAGAGAGAGAGAGAGAGAGAGAGAGAGAGAGAGAGAATCCCTGAGATCTGTAGTGAATGTAGCCTCTAAGTATCAAGTATGACACGTCAAATTTTTGAAAATAGCATTCTAAGTACATGTATAAAAGTATCACGTATGAATGTATCACATATGATTATTTCAAGTATGAATATATCAAGTATGAATGTATCAAATATAAATGTATCAAGTATGAAAGTATCAAGTGTGAATGCATCAAATATCAACTATGAATGTATCACATATGATTATTTCAAGTATGAATATATCAAGTATGAATGTATCGTATCAAGTATGAATGTATCGTATCAAGTATGAATGTATCATATATGAATGTATCAAGTATGAAAGTATCAAGTGTGAATGTATCATTACAGTTATGATCAACTAATCTGCACGTGACAAATGTGTGAATCTAGGCGTCTTGGTGTATGAAACGGAAACTATGATAGAACTAGGTTGTACGTGTTAAATGTGTGAATCTAGGCGTCTTGGCGTATGAAACGGAAACTATGATAGAACTAGGTTGTACGTGTTAAATGTGTGAATCTAGGCGTCTTGGTGTATGAAACGGAAACTATGATAGAACTAGGTTGTACGTGTTAAATGTGTGAATCTAGGCGTCTAAGTATCATGTTTGAAACGGAAGCCGAGAACTAAACTGTATATGTCAAATGTGTGTGTGTGTGTGTGTGTGTGTGTGTGTGTGTGTGTGTGTGTGTGTGTGTGTGTGTGTGTAGCCCTCTGAGTATCAAGTATGAAAAAAAAAGCTATGATAGAACTAAACTAAATTAAATGTGTGAATAGGGCCGTCTAAGTGAAACTATGGAACAGAAGAGATAAAATAGAACTAAATTATACGTGTCACATTTGTGAATCAGTGCGTCTAAGTATCATGTATGAAACGGAAGCTATGATAAAACTAAACTATACGTGTCAAATTTGTGAATCTAGGCGTCTAAGTATCAACTATCAAACGGAAGCTAAGATAGAACTAAACTATACGTGTTAAATGTGTGAATAGGGTCGTCTAATTGAAACTATGCAACAGAAGAGATAAAATAAAACTAAATTATACGTGTCACATTTGTGAATCAATGCGTCTATAAAACGGAAGCTATGATAAAACTAAACTATACGTGTCAAATTTGTGAATCTAGGCGTCTAAGTATCAACTATCAAACGGAAGCTATGATAGAACTAAACTCTACGTGTCAAATTTGCGTCCCCGTGAAGACGTCACGTGTTCAAAGCTATATCTATCCCCAGCAATAACTTCCATGGCAATCACCGAAATAGCTAGTTACAATAATAGAGATGTCAGACTGGATCAGCATCGTTGTTAAGGTGGAACTAGAATAACAAGGGATTCCATCAATCAAATAGTATTTTACCAGAGAAAAATGGACTGTGCCAAATTGAATTGAAGCAGACACAGTGCCGCCGCAACTAGAAACCTTCCACGGAAGAAGAGAAAAAAAATCCCCCCGCTTTCGTCAAAAACAATATTACGAAGGTCGAGACAAGAGTAGCAACTTTCAGTTGTGTGTTATTGGAGGCAGTTTTCAGAGGCAGGGATCGACGCGTTATGGCCGAGAGTTCATTGAGAAGAACGCCGAAGAGTGTATTGGAAATTGCATCAGCGGTGATTACGGTTTTCCAACCGTGGCTCCAGCCAACGTAACCTCTGCTATACTAGTTTCCCCGAAAAAAAGCCGGCTAACTAGATTAGTCGTATTCCCAACGTCCAAATTGCTCCAATTTTCCCCGACCCTTTTGTCTGGCTGAGGCAAATGTTGGAAATCCAAAATGTATTTATTTTCAAATTACCATTAATAGATAAAGGCAGAGGGCGGATGAAAACATCCTATTCAGTTGAGTCTTACCAACAACTTTGAATGCGGGGTTAAATACATTTTAGACACCCTTAGCTGGAAAAGATTAGGAAAGGGCAGTGGTCAATGCCATAGTAAGATTATGGTGAGCTTTAAACACGACTATCTGTGACGATTGAGTTACGGGCGAAATTTGTAATCCCGCATACCGCGTTCGAAACACATCTGCGGGCGATTTGGCAGCAGACCGCCTTGCGTTGGATTACATACAAAGGTACGAATGCATGCCGGTAGTTCATAAAGCAATGTAAGCTACTGAACTTACACTTGCCAAGAAATCACAAACATGCAAACAATGCTGGGGTTGACTGCGACGTCATGTAAAGGATATACAACTAACTTAAGCACGAACCGTTGCATTAGTGATTAGTCAGAATCTTCATAATCACACTCCGGACACGCTCATACGTGCTCCGGTCTCCTCAAATCACCGCCGGCATTTGCAGTATTGATCGTACCAGCATTGTCCACCTCTAACTCACAACAAGATACACTAACACTTAGTGCAGGGGTGGCCAATACGAGGCCCACGGGCCGCATGCGGCCCGCCGGGAGGTACGCTGCGGCCCGCGGAGTGGGAAGCGGTGATGTGGTCGAAGCTGTAGCACGCTTGCTTGGTTAGTTAAATTAACAAAAGAAAAATTAGGTGGCCCGGCAGGAAATATTATTTCTTAAATTTAGCCCTCCTGCTTAAAAGGTTGGCCACCCCTGACTTAGTGCAAGCGATGTAAGTAGATGTGCATGCACACCTAAACATTTAGGTTCCAGTTTGGGGCAAAAGAAGCAACAAACAGAGATGCATGCAGGCGGCGATCATTCATAACTGAAATTCCTGCTTCACGATGAGAAAATTAGAGTTAGTTAATTAACAACTTAGCTGAACTTCTTATGTCAGGGTCGGAAAATTAGGGCTGGCTGACAACTTAGCTTTATTTCTTGCGTCATGGGGGGGGGGGGGGGGAGAGAATATAGTTGGCTAGCTACTTAGTTACGCGTCTTGCTTCATGGTCAGACAATTAGAACTGGCTAACAATTTAGCTTAATGTCTTGTGTCCGGTCAGAAAATTAGCACTGGCTAAAGATCTGAGCTTAACATTTTTGTGTCGCGGTAAAAAATTAGAACTGGCTAACAACTTAACTTCTTGTGTCACAGTCAGACAATTAGAGCTGGCTAACAACTTGGCTTAACTCCTTGTGTCTCGGTCAGACAATTAGAGCTGGCTAACAACTTATTTAACTGCTTGTGTCATGGCAACTACAACTGGCTAACAACTTATTTAACTTCTTGTGTCATGGGAATTACAACTGGCTAACAACTTATTAATTTTTTGTGTCTCGGTTAGACAATTGGATCTGGCTAACAACTTGGCTTAAATTCTCATGTCACCACCTGTCAATTATATCTCACTACTTATGTGTTCCTCTATGATATCTTCACATTTATATGTGTTCCTCTTTTATATATTCATATTTATTTGTGTTTCTCTTTGATATCTTTACACTTATATGCTATCCTCTTTGAGATCTTCATATTTATACGTGCTCCTATTTGATATATATATATATATATATATATATATCGTCATATTTATATGTGTTCCTCTTTGATATCTTCATGTTTATATGTGTTCCTTTTTGATATCTTTATATTTATGTGTTTTTATTTGATATCTTCATATTTATGTGTTCCAAATTGATATCTCCGTGTGTATACGTGTTCCTAATTAATCATTCTCCCCTGTGTTAAATAAAACAAAAACCTCTATTCTCTTTGGAATCCCGACTTAATCTTCTCCCCTCCTCAACTTAGCAAACCAAAGATGCCTGGATACCTTGCCTGTTAATTTGAATGCAGATCAACGCAGCGTGATCTGAGCGCGAGTCTTGGCCGGTAAGCGTTTCATCAACCGCCGATCATGCAACATCGAGCATTGTACCACGTAATGAAGCCTATCAGGCGAGGCGTCATGCACCGGCCTCTGGTTGCTTCTTAAACCAGTTTTCTGGGATGCAGCTTTCCAATATCGTCCCGAAGAGCGTCTCTTGCGGTAAGGGTCTCGCGGCAGCCAAATGGCTTTTAATTATTTTTTTCCCCTTCCTTTCACAGATGGAATGGATAAAATGTCTCAAAGGGAGATTGGGTTGCATAAAAATGAGTTACTGGAAGGAGAGAAAGACGCAATCAAATAAATAAAGCCTTCTGTTTATAGGCATGGCAACATAGCAGACCGACGGTTATACCCGGCTTAACAGATTTAAATTATATATATATATATATATATATATATATATATATATATATATATATATATATATATATATATATATATGCAACGGAGTGATACAAGACAGGAGGACCTGGAATCGCCATATGATTTTCCTACTCACCCCATCAGCTACATCAAAGTCCAATCACGTGCCATCTAGAGCGCGTGTGCCGAGCTATCTGGCCAACGAGACAGCTTCTGACTGTCAACTTGATCCCAGACGAAGACCGGAGACCTAAGCGCTAAAGCCCCAAAACTAACACCCTATCGCGTTCTGTGAGACCGGATCTGTCAATCCAACCGACATTTCTCATTAGACGGTAGAGAGCTTTTTAAGACCGGGGACTGATGACGTCTTGCATCTACTTGCGTCCCAGGGATTACAGTAGACCCAGAAAGATCGTCGCCTGCAAACAGAACATGTATTGTCCTGTTGTCTTAAAGTGCCTCATCCCATGTCACCTCTGCAGTCTGGCTGCGTGGCCTATGAAGACTGGCCCAATTCTATGAAGTAATTATCTGCCCTTGCATATTATTGCATGTCTTGAATTATAAAGAGAACAAACACTTAACTGATAAATACTAGACCATTGTGCACAAGGAAAAGACAAACATGTTGAACTGGTGGGTCCACTTTACACGCATTAAACGTACTGGCTATATGGTGCTAGACCTATTTTGTTATAGACAAATCCGCACTCGGTGGGTGATATGGTTAGTATCTTGAAGATAACAAACTGTACAGTGACAGGCAATTTACATGAATAAATAGAGTACAGTAGTTAAAGCACAAATAAATATTGAAAAGATATTGGTGATGTAAATTGTAAGATTCGTGCCATAAGGGATGGACTCCCTATGGTCAGATTGTTGTCCTAAACCTGCGACTGGCCTAGCAAGCCGGCAGGGGATCTTCATACTGCCCGTAGAAAAAACAAAACTAAGAAACCCGAAGGATTTCTAGCAAGGAGGCAATGAGGTATTGAATTATTATTGCCTTTCCTCGTTTTATACAAACAGGTTACTTACAAAAAATGAAAGAATACGAACATGGCATAATAATAATAATAACAAAGAACAAAGTAACACCTAACACATAATCGCAATAACTGTAGCATATCCGCTTTGAAATTGCTTCTTTTTCAATTGCTTGATCTGCAGAAGACATGTGGGATCCTGAGTCCATGCCTCTGTCCCCAAATGTTATAGAAGCTGGTGTTGCCTGCATTATTCTTTGTTGTCCAGTTATTTCAGATGTCCACGCAACGTTTTGCCGGTCTTTAATTGCTTTTCTTATCTTTAATTGTTTCTTGCCCTTTGCAGGACGTTGTGATCAACCTCAAGTTGATATTCTAGGCAATTTTACGTTCTGAACCTGAAATCTACGTTTCATTCCAACTTAGTGCCCGTGTAGGGATTGAACACCCTACCTCGCCAACAGCGCACCAGAAGTTTAAGAGCGGGGCTCCTATTTTTTCAGCCCCGACCGCTTCACTTGCCTGATATTTGTTTTAAAAAGTTGATTTTTCAATCTAACCTCTTCTATTGATATTATCCATGAACTGCATTTGTCCTTGTGTTGTCACCAGCGATCCTGTATGACCTACAAATTTAATGGTTTCGCAAACAATATGAGAACTTGGCGTTAGTTGGCTGAACTACCATGCTCCAATGAGGAATAAAGGGCAGAATGATGAAAATATGGACATCCAGTACCATGGTTAGTAACTTGCAGGAAATTGTCTTTTGCTGTCCGCCTGGTTAAACACTTTAAACTTTTATAAAATTTTACAATAAACATAATAGGACATACTAGCTTAAACTGTATGTGAAAATCAAGTGCAGTGAGAGAAGGAGCTGTAACAAGTGCTATACAGAACTTATGATGTATGCATGTGAGCCACGGACAAAAACTTACGCGTTGAAAAACATCTAATGGTAGTGAAAAAGTGCTTTCTGGGGGAAATGAAAAGAATACCGTTAAAAGCAAACAAACGTATGCAATAGTAATTCGGGAAACAAATGACAAAGGTAAATCGATAAGAGAAACTGATGTAGGCGACAACGATCTTTTTGCCACGTCATGGAGAGAAAAGTGACAACTGACAACCCAGATGAGAAAGGAGCACGGGGAAGCCATAAAGATAAATTGCGAGATAACTTGGCCACATGGCATAATCGAGACAAGCACACAGACCTGGTCCAAAAGTCTGGTGACCATCTGAGATGCTGAACTATGACCACCCACGCCCTTCGGCATGGCCATGATGAGGATAGTACGAGGGTCAGTTAATAAGTATGTCATAAATGGCTGTAGAAAAATAACTAAATATGATAACAAGTTGAAACCAGTTTATTAGTATACACACATTGTCCCTTTATTTCTCAACATAATTTCCACCAACATTGATGCGCTTATCCCGTCGTTTTATCAGTCCTCCCAAACCGGCTGCATAGAACTGCGTGCTTTGTTTTCATTTACCGGCCATCCCACAGAACTGTGTGACTTACTTATTGACTCGCCGTCGTAACTTTCTCTGTCCAGCTGTGCACCGCTTTACGGGACAAACATTTGTCAGCATAAACACCGATAACCCACCTTGGCGGGGGACATTTCACGAATGACGCTGAAGTTGAATGTGAAGTGAAAACGTGGTTTGGAAAACAGAGCACGCAGTTCTATGCCGCCGGTTTTGGAGGACTGATACAACGATGGGATAAGTGCATCATGTTGGTGGAAATTATGTTAAGAAATAAAGGGAGAATGTATGTATACAAATAAACTGGTTTCAAGTTGTTATCATATTTAGTTATTTTTCTACAGCGATTTGTGACTTACTCATTGACTTCCCTTCGTATATGAAAAGCCAGAAAAACAAAAATCCAGCACTGAGCAAGGGAAAATCCCACGTATTCTATGAGTGCATTTCCTTGAATATGTCATGCAGTCAACCGTTTATACCCCACTAATGACTGCCTACGGCAAAAGTACCATTTCAAGTTAATGCATTTTGTAATGTATCTATCCCGGGACATCAAGGACCCCGCATCTACTAGTTAATTGTAAATGTAACCATTCGGAAATATTCCTCAGGGCAAACCGACGAGAAGTTTCCACCTGTCCGGTAACATTTGGACGCGCAGACTGACGTGCGTGCAATCTCGGGTAGATGCGCTTTTCTGTCCAGGATAACTCCAGCTGATGTCAACGAGAAAAAAACGTCTATAAATGGGAGTAGGTTGGGATTGCAGACAGATAAACGCAAGACGATCTAGAGGGAGATAGCTATGTAGATGGGAATGATGATAATGAAGAAGACGAAAAAGAGGCGAAGACTGCACTTTCGCCGTGGCTGTGAAAAGGGGTAAAAACAAATATGGCAACCAACAAACAGGAGTGGGTACATTTCAAGTCGTTGAGAAAAAAGACAGAGGTAATCGTAAACACAGCTTCAACAAACACAAACAAATTAATTTCAAGCAGTTGAGAATCGAGAATAACGAGGAAAAGGCAAATAAGGAAACAAACAAACAGAAACAAATAAATGTCAAATCGTTGAGAAATGAGACTAACCAGGTAAAATATTAGAACCGTCAAACATTAACTATTTCTTTTTTGTCCGTTGCTTTGAGGTCAAGTATATATAGTCCACAACGATGAGGTGAGTATGCACGTTTTTCTCTAGTAACATTTTTTCAATTAAACATTTATTTCAACTAACATTCTTTTCAATTAACATTTTTTTCAATTCTCGTTTTCTCTTCATTGCTTCCATTATTCCATGCTTTTGTTCTTCTCGTCCTGTCATCACCTTCTGATGTAGTCACAGGAGTTCTCCTTGACTGTATGTTGTGTTTGTGAATGTGTTTGTTTGCTAATGAAGGCTAATCGCCGCAACGTTCTGTATGTGTCTTAACTCTGTTATGTAAAGCTGCACTACTTTGTGTCATTTTATATTGTTTACTACTTCTACTGCACTGGACTGATTTTTGGTTGTGGATCTGCTTTCCCTCTTACCAGTGTCCCTCGCCATCAGGCGAAATCACTTCAACCTCTGAGGTACAGGAACAGATGAAATTCAAGAAGTTGAAAAATGAGATCAAGAAGGTAAAATACGGAAACCTACAAACAGGAACAGATACATTTTAAATCGCTAAGAAATGAGACTAATGAGGTAAAAGATGGGAACCAACAAACAGGAACAGATACATTTCAAATAATTGAGAAATGAGATTAATGAGGTAAAATCAAATAGGTGACCAATAATCTGGAACAGATACATTTCACTTCGTTGAGAAATGAGACTAATGAGGTAAAATATGGGACCCAAAAAAACAGGATTAGATACATTTCGAATCATTGAGAAATGAGAATAATGAGGTAAAATCAAAGGTGACCAAAGTGACAGATAATTGTTTTTTTTTTAGAAATTGAGAAATGGACACGGAAGAGTATCTAATATTTTCCCTCTAAGGTCTCTCACCTTAAATATATATATATATATATATATATATATATATATATATATATATATATATATATATACACGACTCTAGTCCGACTAAGTGAAGACACATGAAGGGTGTAGCATAGGTGGGAGCGCAAGCGCAATTGAAATACCACTATTTTTATCGTTTCTTTACTTATTCAGTCTCTCGGTAGAGATTTGTTCGCAGCAGACGAGCATAATCTCCGGCGGGCCTATTCTCGCCGGTCGCGAGATCCGCACAGTGGAAGGATGGGGGCTTTGCTTGCAATAGACAGGCAATATTTCCTGCGGCAGCTCTGGCGGGCCTATTCCCGCTGGTCGCGGGGTCCGCTTAAAGTCAGGTGGAGAGTCTGACGATAGTGCACGCTTTACACAGGTCCGGACACTTGTGATAGACAGATGTGCGCGCCCTTATGGTCCGGGCTCGTACGAGGCCCTCACCTGTGGGACTTGGCTGAACGCCTTTGGCCATAACTCGCCACCGGCTCGTGGTGGCGAGGTCTCGGAGGATTGACGCTGCGCCGCCAGCGTCTGCAGCCTACCTTGTGCCAGACGTATTGGTTACCCATTCCTCTGGAATACACAAGACTAGAGGGGACATGTCGTTTGAGCGCCACATGTTTCTCTGAAGCTCTGCCCAGGCATTGGGATGGAATATTGGCCACATTCCAACTCCACTTTGGTCTGTCAAGACTGCAAGGTGCCACTCACACTCTCTACCTTAAAAAAACCAAAAAAAAAAACCAAAAAAAAAAAAACACACACACATACACACACACACACACACACACACACACACACACACACACACACATATATATATATATATATATATATATATATATATATATATATATATATATATATATATATATATATATATCAACGACCCTTGTACACGTCTGTGGGCGCATTTGGGCCATATTTCTTATAGATCAATCAACACTGAAGGGTGATCTCCATACAGTAAAACATGATCTCATTTAACATTATCGTTACTGCGACGTGTCTCGGAAAACAAAAACAAAAAACAATGAAAAACAGAGGAATAAACATTGCAATAATAATAATGCCAGCGAATAAAAGACAGCTCGTTAATCAAAACCATACACTACTACAAAGCTTCGACATCTCTATCAACATATGCTTGATTCAAATCTCTTTTATTTTTAAAAATAAATGCCGATCCGGTTAGTTAACGATTTTGACTTTGGTCCGTTGGACGTTAAAGAATATTGAGACGAAAAATCCTGGGGCGAGGGGCGCGGAACACACAAGAAATGTCTAGTTGCGCCAGTCTAGGAGAACACTGCGCGTTTACAGTTTTGCTTACTTTTATTTGCTGATGAAAGCAGTTTGGCAAAAAAAAAAAAAACGTGAATTTTGTCTCTTGTGATTATGTTCTTGTAAAGCTCACTAACCGTACATTTGATTCCAGCTTTATTAATTCCATCACTGCAAATTTAATTGAAGTTAACTTCATTTTATTAAAAAGCGGATAAGAGTAGGATTTAAGCCACTGCTTTAAGCTAATGATTATTTTCCTATCACATTTTTGGGAGGTGTAATGTGTTTAAAAAAAAAAATAGCACAGGGTATAGTTTGTCATCACTAAGCCTGTGTTATTTTATTCTTAATAAAATTCAAAAGAATGTAGTGAACAAAGTTAATGTAAACCAAGATGTCATGAACAATAGGGTACACACGCTGCAATCTGGCCTGTTTCCCTGGTCGGGTGTGTAACGCATAGTTAGATATCATATGATGTGAATTGATATGTTATACTGCGGCAGAAATACTTAACCACCTAGCCACTTATACTGTTTAAATGTGGAGTATGTTTTATATCCCAAGGCAATCACAGATTCATATAAAGTCTTTCTATCTGCACAACAGTGTGTTTAAACGACTAATTGTTGGTCCTTCAGCATATTTGAGTAATCGTTTATTGTTCAACGAATATTTGCTTTGCTAATCATACGACTGTAATTTAGCAGATGTCGGGATATGGGCGAGACTAGCAGAAGAAGAGGAAGAAGAAGTAGATGGTAACACCGCTGCCATTTTACTATATGCAGCGGGTTCATATGGACAACGAATTCAACCAGCTTTGGCTTGGGGGGAAAACACACCGACAACGTTAGAAGAGAAAAACACATAGAGGGATGAATGAGAAAACATGGATAGCAAGCACATATGAAACTTACCGAGAGATGTTGGAACAACCAGGCCCTCATGATGTTAGTGGCCACCTTTGGAAATATGCCACGCTTTTTATTTCTCTTTGATGTTCTGTCGTCGTCTTCGTCCGCCGTCCCCTCGCCAGATCCCACACTGTTGTCTAGACCATCGCCTGTGAGGATGAAAAGTGGGTGGTGTTAGGGCTATAGGCAGCACCAGAATCATCATATGGTAGGGTACCGGGTATAGGGATACAATCACAAACACAACGGGATACAATCACAAACACAACGGACACAAACAAGGACGCGTACAAGGACACACACAACACACCCACTCGTTAAAAACACATACACACACATAAGGACACTCACACAAAGACACAAGAACACACATAAGGACACTCACACAAAGACACAAGAACACACATAAGGACACACACAAAGACACAAGAACACACACAAGGTCAAACACAAAGACACAGATAACAGGACGTAAACACACGACACACATCAATCAATCAATCTTGTGCCATGCCGGAAAGCGTGGACGGTCATGACTCGCCATTTAACTCGGTCACCAGTGTCGTGGGTCAGCTCAGTGTTCCTGTCTCGTCCATGCCATGTGGTCAAGCCATCCAGGCATTTTCCTCTCGGTCTTACTCTTGGTCTGGTGCCTTCGATCTTGCTAGTAGTCACTAAGTTCTCCAATCCATTTCTTCTCATAAAATATTCAAAAATTTTTGACTGTCTGCGTCTAATTTCTTTAATCAATTTACGATTTTCATTTGTCTCCTGTAGAACTTGGTCATTGGTTTTTCTGTCTGTCCATGGTATTCTTTGCATTTTCCTCAGAAACCACATTTCTGCAGCCATCAGATGTTTTTCAGCTTGACTGCACATTGTCCAAGTTTCACATCCATACAAAAGAACAGACTCTATGTATCCCAACACTCTTTTTCTTGTTTAAGTTGACATCTTTTTATTGGTCAGAATGTTTTTCATCTTGCTAAAGGCTACTTTCACCATGGCGATTCTTGTTCTAATCTCTTCAAGGCATCTCCCATCAGATGTTATGACTGTTCCGAGATTATTGTACCGATTCACTTGTTGAAGAATATTCCCATATACTTGTATATTACATTGTGGTTCTTTCTAGTGACGACCATAACCTGTGTCTTTTTACAATTTAATTCTAACCACGACACACATACAAACAAATATATATGAGAGTGTCTGTTTATTGTTATATGTTGCTGTGTATGGATGATGGTTACTGTGTGTTATGAAGCTACAAAACAAAGTCTGAACACAACTGTGACAGACAAGCAAAAGGTATGCACTTAGACAATTATAGGGAGAGCGGGAGGGAGGCGGAGAAGGGGGAGGGGGGGGGGTGGCAGACAGATCGACAACCATTGGATCCACAGAAAGAAAGACAGGGAGACAGAAAGATGAATGGAACGAACGGACGAACTTTATTTTCCAAGGGTTAAGAATTGGGCACGCAAGCCCGTCTGACATTCTGCCCTTCTTCTCTCTGTCCGCTCATACGTTATTTCATTCAAATATCACTTATGAAGCTAAATCTTAGACAAAAAAAAAACAAAATACAATGTGCATTAAAACGTCTGGAAAATAATCAGTAATACATGACTCGCTGGAGCAATTTTTAACATGGCCATGGGTATGTAGGTAGGTAGGTAGGTAGGTAGGTAGTTAGGTAAGTTGGTATATGGATAGGTAGTTAGGTAGTTATGTAAGTGGGTAGATATATGATTATAGGTACTTGGACGAAGGGACAGATAGACAGAGAAAGAGAGAGACAGACAGTGAAGACAGGCAAACAGGCGTGTCATCAGGAGCACACGGAGGTTCACAAACATGCCTTTCACAAAATAAAATGTTCCGAAAGTTCACACAGACATAAATTTATACAGTGGGAATTCATTACTGGGCCGGCATGTATTGTATACGGTTTGCGGTTTTATGGAGACCGACATTTATGTACACAGATGGCAGATTCATGATTACACAGACATGCGCCTTTGTGAAGGATATGTAAATCCACATGCATGTTTTCCGTTGGTAAAAGAATCATTCAAGGATACAAGGAAAGCGTCGTTTTCAATTTACCTCTATCGTCAACTGGATTTCGGGTTAAAGGTTCTTTCGCCCATGTTTGGAAATTTACCTATACTGTGTTCAAAAAGTCGCTTAAAAGTCGACAGTGTCGACTTCATTGCACCGGGTGTTATCCCATATGGCTCGGTCTCTTTCCGCATCGCGGAAAGCGTCGCACAAAGCACGGAACTCCATAGCTGTAGCGACGACCATGAGTCTCCGAAAATTTTCACTCGTGAACCGAAGGACACAGCCCGGAATCGAACCCACAACCTTCGGAGCCCGAGTCAAACGGCTTGACCACTTCGCCACGGAGACTCCATGTGTTCTTCTTTTTATAGTCTGTGATATCTGGCGTTGGTGATCATGCATTCCCCCAGTTTTCGATCTCGTGTACAGCCAATAATTTCGTATACTGATTTTCACATCAACTTATCATCATTGTCTTCTTTTTCTTGTTTCGCACTCTATCTCCTCTTAACAAAAAAACTGGGTCAAAGGCTCTCAACCAACTGACTCAGTCCTCGTAGTGGTAAAATCTCCGCCGACAGGCGGCTTCTGATCATCAGAAGTACCCCCCCCCCCCCTTCCTCACTTAGCTAGCCCGCGCAGCTCTATATCCTTCCCATATTTTTCATTTCTTCTTCTTCTTCTTCTTCGTTCATCCGGATTTTTTTTTTTCGGATGTGACCGCGTTGTGCCTGTTTACAGCAGAGCTGCGTTCTTGCGCCGTTAGGCCGACACATCCGACTTCTGCGGGCATTTGTTGACCGGATTAACCTTCCCGGGTTTTTTCATTTCTATTTCTACTTCTCCTCTCTGTGAGTTTTTAGCTGTTAATTGCTACGTGTATATTGCAAAGGCACTCGGACAACTTTTGTTTTTAACGTGACACTACTGCTGTCGCACTCCTCTCGTTGTCCGTGTATGACCTCTGGAAAAGTGTTTAGCAGAAATATTCATTCATGTGTGTACCTTATGTTTTGTGCAAATTTCCCACATTTTACGTTCATTCGGCTTCGGTATCGGCTAGATAACTAGTGTACGAACTTCAGCACTGGGTATAAAGTAAAAGGATATTCTTGAAATCATATGGAAAGCAAAGTACCCCAATCCCTACTACTTCTTTGAATGGAAATCCAGAACTGCCGACTATGTATTCAATCAAGTGGTAACACCTTGAACACCCACAATCCCTTTGAACCATTGCTTGTATGCTGAAACAGAAACCGAGGAAAGTCCGAGGGAACTAGACTGGCGAGAGATGCCAGTCTAATGATGCTTTCCCTCCATATTTCCGCCAAGGAAGACAGTGTCCTGGCCGTGTTTACTTAGTCGTGCTTTGCAAACTGCCGGAGTAGCAAAGTCAAGTGTTGCAGAGAACTGTCTCAATGAGGGTTAAATTGGTGCGTCTTCCTGGCAAGTCCAGCCTGGTCGACGTCAAAAAGCCATGTTTATTTAAGGGAGATTGGCTGTGTAGAGAAAATGGGATTCCTGAAACGGGGACTAAGTGTCGCTGGGGCGAGGTGAAACCAGAACTGCGACAGAGATCAGGTTTCTGGTCCCTGGAGGGTTTCATTATAACCTCAAGAATATCCGTTTGGAATTCCCTGTAGTGTCTTAGGCCTATTTATAGTACTTATTTTAAATATACATGGTGGTGGTGGTGGGGGGAGGGGGGGGGGTACGGTAGAGTAGTGGTCAGGGGTTCGATCCTCATTGGGTGGGTTCGAATTCAAAAACGTAGGTCAGCATGGCCGAATGGACATGAACGAGTGTTCTTAAACATCCGGTGTGCTGATGCCGAGGTAACGGGCTCAAAATCTACACCGGACAGTGGGACTAAAGTGTTGACCTATCGTCCTTGACTTGGGGACGTAAATTACACGTACCTCTGAAGTCGGAGTGGGTTCGCCTGATGGCGAGGGACACTATTAGACGGGAAAGCTAATCCACACGCAACATTCAGTCCAGCACTACCAGAAGTAGTGTATATGGACTACGATGGAGTTCAAAGTGGGCGAGCTAAAAAAGAAAAAAAAGAAATATTCCAAAATTGACATGGGCTCCCAGGTCAATCCAATCGAAAATTGGTACCAGGAAATGGCTTGGGGTGGAAGTCGACCGGCGTGAAACAGAACTCATCAGCCACGAGTGCCGGTTGGTCTATAAAACAGGTGCCTATAATAGCATATGCCCAATGCACCTTCAGGCGAGTAAAAAGGCCCTTTAAGAGACGTTAGATTACAGTATAGACGACTATAGACACTTGTCTCCCGTATCTTACTGAGAAGCAAAGAATAATAGCCATGTAACCTGCAATATCTTAAGATGTAGTTCAGGAGGTTGGGCATGTAGCTGTCTGCTTGATGCTGTAGAAAACTTAGCCGCAAAATCGAATCACTCACGAACAAGTCTACAAAGGGATTGATATGAGTAAAAACGCATGCAGCACGATTCATTGGAAGATAGCAAGAAGAAGAAGAAGAGAAGAGAGACAGTAACATAGAAGAACGATACGGATGGCCAAAAACACTGTAATAATAATTTCTGAAGAACTAAAGACAATAAAACTATTCAAATGTCTATCTATGGTCATAATAAAGGACAAATGAACGGACATCGGGAATTCTAACTACTGAATAAGATTGTCGACTGTTTTCATATATTCGTCTTTTGCTTTTGAGAATTATAGTGGAGTATGAGCCCACAGCCACGCAAGCCACGCCGTGTGTAAGCCACTTCATGGTTGCTTAGATTGTGGCAGACCAACCTTCTTTAGTCGACTCTTACGTCATGTTCAGAAGTTCCACATTGTTATTAATCTTTGCCTCTCCTTGGAGTGCCGGCTTCCTGGCCTAGAGGTTAGCGACTTCTCTCCGTAATCTCGTATACTCTCGTAAGTAACGTGACGACGGTGAGATTCAGCAGTGGTTCGAATCGCGTCGGTAACTTACGGGGTATGTGAGCCGGTCGCTCAGAAAGCAATGGCAAACTACTGAGCGTAATCTTGCCAAGAAATCAACAATCAGCTGAAAGATGCTGATGTTGACAGCGATGTCCTGTAAAGGATATGCAAAACATTATTTTTTCTCCTTGGAGTCCCAGTAACACAGGACTATTGTCGACTTTACAGTATTTTTATTTTCCTGTGTCGCCTGGCATTGTTTCATTTTCACCTCTTGTTACCACTCATATTTGGCCAGATATGCATACCCCTGAAATTGGCTTTCTGTATAATGGATGTTAACAGAACACCACAACCATACTGCCTTCATGTTGGGAGGGTGGCCCTTTTTTATGGTGAGTGCAAAGATAAAAGCCAATGTTCGTTTGTAAACGCAAACAATTTACTCCAGCACTGCAATGATCGTTTTTTCCTGATTATTGCTAACTGTTGACAATCATTCTAGCGACTTTATTGTCATTTACTCCGTCCCCTGGCTAGAATTAAAAATGCCCGCTAAAACAGCATTACTCCACAGGCAGCGGCGATAAGCAATTAAAACCTTTGCCTGATGTGATGCTTCGTTTGCGTTTAGGGCAGGTTACGTGTGTTAAGAACTTATACGGGAATCACGTGACCAGGCCCTCAAACGATGGCCTGGTCATTACCACCACCTAGATCCCGGATGTGAAAACGTGCTGTTGTATCAATTACCGAAGGTGTCAGCTGCTTCCAGATGGACATCAGAAGCCGTAAGAGGAGATCAAAGAGGATCCAGTCATTACCGCTAGCTTTTATGGTTTAGATGAATTAAGGTAACGTTGGCAATAATTAGCGGGCATGGGCAGGACAGTTTATGTGGATATCTGGCGGTATAGTGTTTAATATTCCTTGAGTGACAGGGGGATATTGCTCAAACAGATGCTCGTGCTGGTCGATGTAATAGTGTTAGTGTTCAGGTTGATAACCAGATGGCAAGAAGGTAGACAGATATTGTGGGATGGTGAGTCACTCATAGACAGTTGGAGGGTGAGTCAATCATTAATGGTGGGAGGGTGAGTCAGTCATTGATGGTGGGAGGGTGAGTCAGTCATTGATGGTGAGAGGGTGAGTCAGTCATAGATTGTGGGAGGGTGAGTCAACCATTGATGGTAGGAGGGTGAGTCAATCATAGATTGTGGGAGGGTGAGTCAATCATAGATTGTGGGAGGGTGAGTCAATCATAGATGATGGGAGGGTGAGTCAATCATAGACAGTGGGAGGGTGAGTCAATCATAGATGATGGGAGGGTGAGTCAATCATAGATGATGGGAGGATGAGTCAGTCATAGATTTTGGGAGGGTGAGTCAATCATAGACAATGGGAGTGTGAGTCAATCATTGATGGTGGGAGGGTGAGTCAATCATTGATGGTGGGAGGGTGAGTCAGTCATAGATTGCGGGAGGGTGAGTCAAACATAGATGATGGGAGGGTGAGTCAATCATTGATGGTGGGAGGGTGAGTCAATCATTGATGGTGGGAGGGTGAGTCAGTCATAGATTGCGGGAGGGTGAGTCAAACATAGATGATGGGAGGGTGAGTCAATCAAAGACAATGGGAGTGTGAGTCAATCATAGATGATGAGAGGGTGAGTCAATCATTGATGGCGAGAGGGTGAGTCAGTCATAGATTGTGGGAGGGTGAGTCAATCATAGACGATGGGAGGGTGAGTCAATCATAGACAATGGGAGTGTGAGTCAATCATAGATGATGGGAGGATGAGTCAATCATTGATGGTGGGAGGGTGAGTCAATCATTGATGGTGGGAGGGTGAGTCAATCATAGACGATGGGAGGGTGAGTCAATCATAGACAATGGGAGTGTGAGTCAATCATAGATGATGGGAGGATGAGTCAATCATTAATGGTGGGAGGGTGAGTCAATCATTGATGGTGGGAGGGTGAGTCAATCATTGATGGTGGGAGGGTGAGTCAATCATTGATGGTGGGAGTGTGAGTCAGTCATAGATTGCGGGAGGGTGAGTCAAACATAGATGATGGGAGGGTGAGTCAATCATAGATGATGGGAGGGTGAGTCAATCATTGATGGCGAGAGGGTGAGTCAGTCATAGATTGCGGGAGGGTGAGTCAAACATAGATCATGGGAGGGTGAGTCAATCATAGATGATGGCAGGGTGAGTCAATCATTGATAGTGAGAGGGTGAGTCAATCATAGATTGTAGGAGGGTGAGTCAATCATTGATGGTGGGATGGTGATGATGGAAGTGTGAATCAACCTTCAGCTAGTGTTTCACCCCTTAAGTCTGGTGCGCTGTCGTCCAGGTGGTTTGACACCTGTGAAGGACATGTATCTCTCGGAGTGTTGATGGTTTAGACATGTCTTCTCCACCCGGGACCGAAGTACAACCGAACCTGCGTTATGGAACGCTCCTTACCCTCTCTGCGCTCAGAAACCAACGGGGATGTGGAAGGCAGGGGTACTGGAACTTTCCTTCCGCGGAGATGTAGATTAGGACATGACCAGATGATGGTTCAGCATGGCATATACGACTGGCTGTGGTTAGACCTCCATTTATCATGCTTCTTCCATGGGTTTTTAATATTTGTGTCAACAGAATTCATCTCAATTTCCGGACGGACGTACAGACAGGCTGACAGACAGACAGACAGACAGACAGACAGGCTGACAGACAGACAGACAGACAGACAGACAGACAGACAGACAGACAGACAGACAGACAGACAGACAGACAGATAGATCAGGGAAATACAAATAGGTGCTTTCGCCAACGAACTTTAGAAAGTTGATGTATAAACCTATAAATGTACACATGCATAAAGACACTCCTCAATAACTCCCACACAAACATCCCAGTAATTCTCAACTAAACATTCCAGTCATTCTCACACCAACATTCCAGTAATTCCAACACCAACATCCCATACACTCCATCACAAGCATCTATGCAACAACCCATCCCACACCTGACGACGTTGCAACCAAACTAACATTGACAGTACCAACTTTTCGAGACAAAGAAATTAAGACAGGGAATCCCAAGAAAAACAAAACACCAAAGACCTCGCGAGTTGAGGGTTCCGTTTTGTCTATACAACTGCAAGGATTCGACCACCTGGCGTTATTAGGACGATCCTGGCGTAGAATTCCGATTGCTGGGTCACACAGAGATGTTTATGCAACCGAAATCTGCATAAACAGACTTAGAATATCCATTCATTTGCATCAACCATCCTCTGTTTATCGACAATTTTTGCATGACTTGTGTTTAATAGGTCTCCTCGCTCTGACGATGGTTGGCTGTGGGATTGCGTGGTTGATTTTGCGATGAGATACCCCAGGAAGGACAAAGGTAGATGCCCTGTGTCCACATGGGGCGTATGACCGGTTAACAAAAGGGAATGGGTCGGCTAAAAGAGGGTAGTACTTGAAGGAAAAGTACTTGTGAACGATGAATCAACCAGCGGGCTCTAATTGTGTACCATTTTAAACATGTGAGTAGGTGCTCAGTCACTGAAAATATGGACCCTAGATATGCCACGTAATGTGTGGTGCAGATTTTTCGATCGAGTAGCATGACAAATCTTGTCCGGACAAGTATAATGATCAGTTTTGTCCTGGCGATTAGTACGATCAATCTTGTCCGGGCGAGTAGTACGATCAGTCTTGTCCGGGCGAGTAGTATGATCAATCTTGTCCGGGCGAGTAGTGCGATCAATTTTTGTTTTTCTGGCGAGTAGTATGGTCAGTTTTGTCCGGGCAATCAATATGATCATACGTGTCCGAGCGAGTAGTATGATCAATCGTGTCAGACGAGTAGTACAGTCGATCTTGTCTTGACGAGTAGTATGATAATAAATCAAGAACAGATTCCGACGTGTCGTTACTGACAGTAAGGCTCGTGGTAGTCTGCGTGTGTGTATATTCGCTCTTTATCAGTATTTATCACAGACATGACGCGCTTTTGGGAAAGTTAATTACAAATCAGAGGCTAGAACAAGAATAGCTATGGCAAATGTAGTCTTTTGCCATATGGAAGCCATACCGATCAATAAAAACACTGTTGAAGTGGCATATAGAACATTTACTGTTATATGGGTGTAAAACATGGACATTAAGCTGTACGCTGAAGAACATTTAATGCAGTGAATATGTTGTTTTATTTTTCTGTGGAAAATGTAAAGAATACCATGGACAGACAGAAAATCAATGACCTACAAAAAACACATGAAACCCGTAAACTGAATAGAGAAATTAGACGTTTAAATATTGAGCACAACCCACTACTGGCAACACTGATCGTATTCTGGTATGAACCTAGGACCTATCCACGTCAACGTTGACAGCAGTGGGTTGTGCTCAATATTTAAATCTCAAATCTCGAAACAACCAAATAAGTCAAATTAGACGTTGACAGTCAACTTTTTGGGCATGTTATGAGGAGAAACACGCTTGAAAACTTTTTAACAACTGGAAAAATTGATGGGGAAAGAGCAGGCGGAAGGCATCGAGATAAAAGTCTGGATGGTTTGTCATATAGCATAATTGGGACTAGAACACAGGGCTTATCTAAGACTTAGGTCATCGTGTGAGATGGCGAATCGTGACAGCCAAAACTTATCTGCATGGTCATTGATGAATGCATGAATGAATTACAAAACATTGCACGGATGTAAACTACAACCGCAGTCAACGAGCAGCAGATTGAGCCGAAGATTAAGCCAGGATTTGGCCATCTCAAACAAGTCATCGAATGGCGGCCACAGTCGCTTGTCTGGTAGCCACAAACTCCCTTTAACGTCCGTCGGTGTTTGGTCGGACATCAATCAACCAGTCGCCCGTGGCATGGGGCTGAACTAGCCAATCTTGAAAATCAATGCACTCATGATGTTAGGGGCACTTTGACTGGATGTTTAGTAATATCAAATAGTAAATATTAGAAATGTAGAGTGACTAACTGCAGAATAGTGACGGGCGCTGGAAGGTTGTCAGCAAAATATACTTTGCAACGAACAGTGCCAGTGATATACAATAATACAATACTAAACAGCTCTTGCAACATCACAGTACACGTACAGACAGTCTATTGATGGTGAGAGTCTAGAACAGCTCGTCTCGGAATCATGGCAATCCTATTAATAAGGTCTTGAAAGGACACTACTCTAGGTTTAGTCTCTGCCAATTGCTCTGCTTTTCTCTTTCTTCATCTTTTTGTTTCTCTTGTTCTTTGTTTCTTTCTTCTTCCGATCCGATTGAATCCGACGTGTAGGGGAAAAACATGAACAACGTCCACCTGGTTCAACCTGCTTCTTCAGCTTTGGTTATAATTGAGGTGGTTCATAGTGCGCCTTCTTCTTCTTCTTCTTCGTCTTCTTCTTCTTCTTCTTCTTCTTCTTCTTCTTCTTCTTCTTCATCTTCTTCTTCTTCTTCTTCTTCTTCTTCTTCTTCTTCTTCTTCTTCTTCTTCTTCCTGTCTCCTTCTTCTTGTCTTATTACTATTGTTATCCTCATCATCTTCATTTGTTATGGCAGCGAGGTTCTACAAAGGACATGCTACTGAATGAATGAATGAATCGTCATCATCATCATTATCAATATGTGTGTTACTTTATTAGTATTAGTAGAAATAGTAGCTTGTTAATATATAGAATGAACAGTATGATTTATAAAGTAACTTTGAGCGGGTGGGGGTAGGGGGAGGGATAGGGATAGGGGGAGATGCAAGGGGGGGGGGGAGAAGGAAAAGTGAACGTGTGATACAAGTCGCATAAAAAATCTCTGCTCAAATTGTGTTCCGAGGACAATATATTTTGTCCAACGTTTTATGACCACGTGGCATAATCGGCCTGATGCAAAACTGGTAATCGTGTGAAATGTCGAACCGTGACCGCCCACGACTATCGGCATGGCACATTATGGTGATGAAGCGTATATTAGATGATGATGATGATGATGATGATGATGATGATGATGATGATGGCATATATTCTTCCGCCCAAAAATCCAGCAATGGAATACGTGCCTGTAGTTTTGACGGCACAGACGTCTAAATTTACAACACGCCCGCTGTCAAACATATGAACCGATGCCTACAAGAAGGACACGATACTTAGAAGCTCGTGATTGTCGTATGACGGCCTCAGTCTTTCCCTGGCTGATTGTTCCTTCAAGTGTGGTCCAAACAACCAACAGAACGTAGCCTAACTTCTTCCTTGTTTGTTATGACTGACGCTGGACAAGTTCAGCCTTGATTGGGCGTCTGCCACTTTCAAAAGGAAACAGAACAACATATGAATCTGCTACCAAAAACGTTGAAAACTGCATACTTCAAATATATCGTCTGTTTCATATCTAAAGAGGATCAGCGTTGTTTGACATGTAACTCGATCCTAATAGACGGGACCGCTTTCTACATACATTTGTTTAAAAGCACAGGGATTGCGAAACGCGAGACCACGGTCTGGAGCCAGTAATCCTATTGACTTTGAAACAAAAACCCACTTGTCAAACAAGGGCTAAGGCGATAGTTGGATGTTCCCAATCCACGGAAACCATGCTCTAAAGGCTGGAGACGCCTGTACCGGCGGAAGAAAATATAAGCCTATCGTCTGGGTCGAGGGAGAACAGTCAGAAGACTGCAAAGTCTCTCATCTGGGAAGACGTGGAGGGGAAATCACGGCATGAAGGCAAAAGCGCCGGTGAGATCATGGCTGCATGTACATAACAATCGTATACTAGACACGGACAGGTTATTGTGACAGACAGATAGACAGCCATATCCACCATCCACACATACACCCATATAAATGGTACTAAATATAACATTACACATATACATACACACATATAAATGTATATATTCTCCAGTGAGATCAGGTGTTTAAGAACGAGCGCTCGTATACATTCAGCCATGCTAATCTCCCTTTAAGAAGATTAATTATTAACAAAACTCTTTTTTGTTAAATATGTTTTGTGGGAATCACATCCCATTGTCGTCTGCCTGCTTCATATCTGTCTGATTCATGTCGTTTGTCAGGTTTACGTCCGTCTGTCTGCTGAATGTCTTGTGTCTGCTTCATTTAAGTTGGTCTTCATTAAATTGCAGTCATTATGTATTAGCTTTCTGTTTGGAAAAAAAAGAGTGTTATTTATTATCATTCTGTGTATATCTATCTACTTATACATTGTCGTATATTAAGTGCAACCGGCCATGTGGATTACAACAGAGGCAGCGCATCTGGCTTATAATAGAGACATTTCGAAAAACCGTGATAGGGGAGGGGGGAGGGGGGTATCGCTCAGAAGAGAACGAGCCACTGAATGATGATGTCGTACTAAGAAAGTTCAGAACCGTTAATCGTATTTGAATAACAGAATCGTGTTTGTTTTAAAACTGTTTAAGTGCCTAGGGATAATTAATAGTCTTAAGCCACTTCACCTATCTGTCAGAAAGCGTACATACAGTTGTTTTCCCCATGCAACCCCCTTGAATTTAAAATAAAATACAACATGTCAACTACAATATTAACAACTTTTAAGCCATAACCGTGACAATCCCCCACTTCCAATTTTATGCACCCATTTTCGTTTGGTCCAAATCTACTTTTTATGTGTCACTGAATGTTAACATATATATTATATATACACACAGACATATAAGGAAATGTCTAAAAAAGGAAAAGACGGGGCGAAAGCAAACAAAATGAGCAAATACAGAAAGAAAAATGAAACGGGGACTATGATTATGGAAACGATAATGAAGTTCTTAAAGATAATGTCGATGATATCTTCTGGACGACCGGACGTCAGGCCTGAGAATGACAGCTCAGAAATTGCTGAGGCCGTCGGTTGAGGACCTTTCTTGAGGTACAGGATCCTCTGCAATTGGCAGTTCCATTTCACGAGAGTAACGAGTTTTCGTGTGAGGTGGGGGGCTGGAGTGGTGAACGTGTCTCCAGAGTGGTGGAAGCAGGAAGGGGATATAGAGGGTGGAACAGAAGGAGGCGGAGGGGAGACCGCTGGCTAGTATGGGTAATTGGTGTTATTTAAAATGGGCTATAAGACATACCGCTGCGTTTATACATATGTGTTTACAACTACAACTAAGTGTACTGTCTCCTCACGTTAATCATTATATGTTTTTATCCGTGTATTAGACGTATTTACTTTCTCTAACTCGTTACTATTATAGCTATCTTTTCATTTTATGTTGAAGTTACCTGTAGTTTCTTGGCTTGCTACGTTTAGCACAGCTATCGTTAGTAGCCACTGGTGGGTCTTCTCCGTTATTACATGTGTTTTGGGCTTGTATTTCCTTGCTGAAGGCTAGTCGCCGCATCGTCCTGTGCATATCGTAATTCTGTTCTGTAAAGCTGCATTACTTTGTTTTCTTTTATACGAGCCCTTAACAGGACGTTACATTCAATCTCAGCATTTCTGGATGTTTGAGATTTACTCGGTAATGTTAGCTCAGTAGTTTGAATTTTTTTTTTTTTTTAACAGCCGACGCCTCATATCATCGAATTAAACGCAAAGCGTACTGCTTCCAAATTGCCCTCGCCTGACTTCGAACCCTCGACTGGGTATGATGGGGAATTATGAAACTGGGCGTCTCGCTATCTTGTAATCCACGTGGCCGGTTGTACTGAATATACGACCACGTATAAGTAGATAGATACACACAGAAAGATCATAAATAACACGCAGTTTACAAACAAAAAGCTAATACATAATGACTGCCATTTAATGAAGACAAATTAAATGAAGCAGACACAAGACATTCAGCAGACAGACGGACGCAAACCTGACAAAAGACATGAATCAGATAGCCCCGGGAAGGTTAACCCGGTCAACAAATGGCCGCATAAATCGGATGTGTCGGTCCAACGGCGCAAGAACGCAGCTCTGCTGTAAACAGGCACAACGCAATCACGTCCGAAAAAAAAAAAAAAAAAAAAAAAACTCCGGATGAACGAAGAAGAAGAAGAAGAAGAAGAAGAAGAAGAAGAAGAAGAAGAAGAAGAAGAAGAAGACAGATATGAAGCAGGCAAACGATCTGCAGTTGAAATATCAGCCTTTCCCACAACTTCTATAAGCACCAATCAATGGTCATTGGTGTATTTCTTCTGTTAGTTTCATGACCTCAAAGGTTTCCTAACGCTTGACTCAGATGAAGTATAACGTGCGCAGTCGACAGAAGAATAAGAAGGGAAAAGAGAAACGGGCGATCTCTGAATGCCAACGCAATAGCCGACAGAAGAAGCCCGTGAGCCAACACGCACTGGGAGTATGGGTTTACTGAAGAGGGTGTAAGTTTGATGCAGCAGACATCGCCACTGGTAGCTCCGACTTGTCACTGAGTACGGAACCAAAGCCAGGTCTCTGAGGATCGGCAAATTGGAATGGAAAATGTCGGAAGTAACGAGTTGGATGAGATGGGAGCAGATGGTGGTCCATGAAGGATACACGTGGTGCTGTGCCAGCTCTGGCAATGTGTTAGTTTCTGATGAAGGCGTTGTTAATATATTTAGCTGCAAACGAGGCATACACACCGACACACTGTTAAAGATATTAGCAATTTAACATACTGTTAAATAACTATCAAGTAATATACTGTTAAATAACTATCAATTAAGATACTATTAAATAACAGATTGCCTTGGGTTGATTACCATACATAGGTATTGGTACCGGTCGTTCAGAAAGCAATGAGAAACACTGAACGTAAAACTTGCCAAGCAATCACAAACAGCCAAAAGGCGCTGAGGTTGACTGTCACGTCCTGTAAAAGATATCCAACTAACTTTCAATATTTTAGTTTCATTAGCGGTGTCCATACTGATTAGAGACATTAGACGTAGACAGTCACAGTTTTTTGGGCATGTTGTGAGAAGAAATGATCTGGAGAACTTGGTGGCAACTGGTAAGATCGAGGGGAACAGACCAAGGGGAAGACCTAGAAGCAAGTACCTGGATGGCTTGGCCTTGTGGCATGGTCGAGACAGAAACACGGAGCTGATCCACGACTCTGGTGATCGAGTGAGATGGCAGAACATGACGCCCACGCTTACCGGCTTGGCACATGATGGATGGATGGATGGAGCGGTGTCCAAGCACTGGTCGTATGTTACTCTGTGAGTCCAAGTTATTCACGCGACTCAGAAACCACATTTCCGTTGACTCCAACACTTCCTAACCTATTCTTTCGCTTTCTACAATTCACTGCCATATAGCAGAACTATTTTAGTATTTATATTTCGTTAAATCCCAGGCTAGCCTGTGTGATATGACAGTGATTTACACTCTCAGATCACACAAGTCATGAAAAGTCATGCTGTGACTTATTTACGTGATTTACACTTAGTTAATCTTGAGCAATAATACATGTAACTAAATGTAAGAAAGAGAGTCCTGAAATGTAGAACAGGCTTCACTGTATGGCGGTGAATCATGTCAAGTGAATGAACAAAATAGGAATAGCATGGAAGCAACGGAGGTGTGATTACTAAGAAGAATGTTGCGAATTCCTTGGACTACCTGAGTAACTAACAAGTATTGCCTAGACGTGGCCAGTGAAAGTAGAACATTCAATACAACAATAATACAGAGTCAAACATTCTTTATTCATGTGATAAGAAGAGGGACATTGATGAACATTGTGACTACTAGCAAGACCACTGGAAAAAGGGGCAGACCGAGAGAAATGGTGCTGGATGGACTGAGGCGGTGACATGGAGAAATGTCATCAACATAGTTGATGCAGAACACAAAGTACTTAGATATGCACACACACACACACACACACACACACACACATACATACATACACACACACACATACATACACACACACAAAAGCACAGAGAGAGAGAGAGAGAGAGAGAGAGAGAGAGAGAGACGTGAACGCCTACGCCAGTTGATATGGCGCATGATGATGATGCAACTTCGTTAATGTTGTATAAAAAGCAGGAGATGTAAATATGGGCAAAACAAAACAACAACCCAGCCAGGATCAAATATAGGAAAGAATTTAAAAGACCACATAAATAAAACTGCTTTTTCATCTTGCTCGTTACCACATCCCACGTTTCTACATCTCGCCATTTATTAGGGTGCATCCGAGCGATGACGAGGCCCGGGCATCAAAAACCGGCGGCAGACGATTCCAGTCTCTGGCTGACATTAATCCCTCCCGCCTGGACCTAAACCTTCTGGTGTGGGACTCTGGCATTCCTTCCTTTCCCCCAACATCCCCTCTCTTCTCCGTCCGTTGGAGACGTCTTCTTAGGCAAGGTTATCGTGATGGTCCTTCACGCTCTACGCACGAAAAGGTCCACCACCTCATTTAAAGGGAAATAACAATCACGCAAGAAGTCTGGGCCATGGCAGAGAAGTGGTTCCATGAACATGATGTAGGTTCAGGCATGTGTGAACGCTGAGAGAGAGAGATAGTCGATCAGGGAGAGAGAGTGGAGCAAGGAGAGAGAGGAATAGGGAGAGAGTGGAGCAGGGAGAGAGAGTGGAGTAGGGAGATAGAGGAGTAGGGAGAGACTGGAGCTGGAAGAGAGCGTTGAGCAGAGTGTGAGAGTGGAGCACGGAAAGAGAGGAGAGCAGGGAGAGAGAGTCAATCAGGGAGAGAGAGTGAGGCAGGAAGATAGAGACAGTGGAGTGGTGAGAGAGAGGGTGGAGCAGGAAGATAGAGATAGTGGAGCGGGGAGAGCGAGAGTGCAGCAGAGGGAGGGAGGGAGAGAGAGAGAGAGAGAGAGAGAGAGAGAGAGAGAGAGCAGGGAAAGTAAGAGAGAGAGAGAGAGAAGCAGGGAAAGTAAGAGAGAGAGAGTGAAGCAGGGAGAGAGAGAGAGAGAGAGAGAGAGAGAGAGAGAGAGAAGCAGGGAAAGTAAGAGAGAGAGAGTGAAGCAGGGAGAGAGAGAGAGAGAGAGAGAAGCAGGGAAAGTAAGAGAGAGAGAGAGTGAAGCAGGGAGAGAGAGAGAGAGAGAGAGAGAGAGAGAAGCAGGGAAAGTAAGAGAGAGAGAGAGAAGCAGGGAAAGTAAGAGAGAGAGAGAGTGAAGCAGGGAGAGAGAGAGAGAGAGAGAGAGAGAGAGAGAGAGAGAGAGAGAGAGAAAGAGAGAGAGAGAGAAAACGGAGAATGTTGACGCTGTATTTGTGTGTGTGCTCTGTTTCAGATCATGATACAAGTCTGTATGCTTTATACGTGGGTTAAGTGGGTATGGGAGGTGGGTTAGTAGGGTTTGAGAAATGGGTTAGTTGGATATGAAACAACGCTTACGAAACACTAGGCTTCGAGTTAAACAGAATATATACACTAAAATGAGGAGAAAATCACATATAACATAAACCTGAAAACCACAAGAGGTATAGTAATAAGCAAGAAGTTGACCCAATTTCTCATCATGAGGCTATTGGATAAACTGTATTACCACCATTTGTTTTAACCAATCTGCACTAGACCGATTATGTTTTCAATATCTAACCAACCGCTTTATTTTCCAGAAAATTTCCTAGTACCGATTTATAGGTTGGGTGAATCTGGATCCGTGAGAAAGATCCCCGTATCGATGTGGATTGGAAGATATGACTGCCACATGGCGTTAAGACAGAATGACGTCATCGGAAAAGGCGGTAGAAAATCATATAGGGAAAACCCCACAAGAAACTAAGGAAACTTAGAAACAGGGTGACGTCAGACGACAACAGAAAAGGACAAGAGAGAGGACCTTGTGTGATTCGGCTGAGGCGCGACATATTTGGTGGAGCCGTGGGCGTTCAGAGATTTTGGTTGTAAGGATTATCAGGTGGAGGATGTCTGACGAGAAGATTGTCAATATCGAAGAGAAGACCCGTGGGCACGGAATACCTAGACAATCTTTCAGATGAGAATGGCGGGATAAACGGCGATCCGAGGTAAAGTCAGATAATATGTGGATATAGTTTGCAGATATTGTGTAAATGCCATCCCTGTGTTAAGGGGGAACTTTACTGTCTGGACGACCACTGTATTGATCTAGCACCACAAATAAACGTGTGTGTAAGTACTTTCACTATCGGAATGGCGTCGGTTGACTCTTCGCATTTCATTTTCAAAGTTTGATGTGAAACTTTAACTGTTGTTGAGCCAAAGCTTTGACGTTGACTTTCCAGTTAATTGTTACGGGAGGAGTTGATTCGTGGCAATGACCATCGTTCCGGCAGACATTGAATGAGTCTAATACCCCATATGGACAACAATCGCCATGGGATTAATAATAATTAGCTTGTGAGGGAAACACGGTGGGCAGCTGCTTTTGCGGCTGACCCAATCACAGGACTATCATTCTGAGCCGGTGATGGACCCTAACTATAACTTCTCCTTGAAGTTGAACTGGGTAAGGGTAATGGCGAAATCGAATCGAATCAAGGGCGCTGGCTATTGCGATACACGGCTCTCACAAAATAAGTTCATGTACAGTCATAAGACAAATATAGTTTTAACGGCTCCTCTACTACCCGTCTCTCTCTCTCTCTCTCTCTCTCTCTCTCTCTCTCTCTCTCTCTCTCTCTCTATTCCTTTAACGTTTATCTCTCCGTCCCAACTCAAGCTCTGCCCTGACCTGGTTTCTCGGCACCACGATTCCGCAGACAGGGTGGCCGTCTCATGCATAATTCATGACTTTATCGGATTCCAAATATGACTTTTTGCAGATTTCTTACTCACTCTGCCCAAGATTATCAAATGGCCAGCAGGGGCGGGCAGCGGTTTGGTGAATGCGTCGATAATAAGACCTCCAGACTGACTTCTCACGGGCTCAACCTTTCAACGTTTCGCGCCCATAAACATTGCAGCAGCGACAGAAACATCCAGGCAGCCAGGGCTGTAATGTTGACAGTATTTCTCTGTTGAGATCAATTGATATTCCTGTTACGGTTTTTGGTGTCTAGGTTTACGTAACACCAACCTAAAACCTACACACTCTCGCTCTCGGCGTCAAATGTTACAGATTGTAGCTCATTATGTCAAGAGGTCATCACTATACAGTCATCATTTACTCCCAAGTTATAATATCAGATCTTGTAGCATCTCCGCAGCGAAGGTCGGCTGCCATCGGTTCCGCAGTAATTTGTCTCTCGACCTAAGTGAAGGGCTCTCTTTCTCACATGTTAAGGTGCAATGTGTGCGTGTGTGTGTGTGTGTGTGTATGTGTGTTACATTCGCTCATTTTGAACTCAAGCTTAGTCCATAGACGTGCTACTACTTCTACTGCACTGGACTGATTTTTGCGTGTGGATTAACTTTCCCTATTACCAGTGTCCCTAGCCATCAGGCAAACCCACTCCGACTTCTGAGGTACTTGTAATTTACATCCCAGAGTCAAAGGCGAGAAGTCATCATTTTAGTCCAACTGACAGGTGTATGGGTTGAACCCGCTACCTCGGCATCAGCACACCGGATGTTTAAGAACATACGTTCTTATCCATTCGGCCATGTTTACCTCCAATGGTTATATGTTGCTATTCCCGCTTTTCTAGAACAATGGGAATTCTGTGCAAGATGTTGTCACAACCACTCCGGTCATCTTTACTGTCCAGGACCGTTCCCAACACCCACTCGAAAGCGGGTCGACCTGTGAGCTCAGGTCAATTTTGAAACAATTCCTGAACCTATGGGACTCGAACACACGACACTGTGTAGGCTCACAGACGTGCTAGTCGGTAGTCTCCATGGCGAAAACGTTACGCCATCTGCCTCATATTCCAAAGGTTATGGGTTCGATTCCGGCCGACGTCGTTCGGTTCACGAGTTCAATGTTCTCGTAGACTCCTGGCGGTCGTCGCTGGCGATACGGAGTTCGTGTTTCGTGCGGAAAGAGACCGATCCATATGGGATAAAACCCGGTGCAATGAAGTTGATCCTCTTGTCTTGTAAAACCTGTAAATGGGCTAACCATCTCTCGACCGCAGCTACCCCTCGCCCCTCACAAAGCCGTCGTTACTTTCCGAAAGAATTCCTGGTTCCAATTTTTAGCCTGGGTCAACCCAGATCAGCTGTAAACATTCGGATCCCCCGACCTATCTGTCAGGCCCAACTATCTGGCAATAACAGGTCGGCGTGCCTGAGAGGTTTAACGCGTGAAACGTACGGTCTTGGCCGCGGTGTACTGGGTTAGTTTCACACGCCGATTAAACAAAAACACACAATAGTCCTGAAGTAGTTTTATAATATGGGCCTGCGCTGTGGCAGTGCTATCCGGTAGGCTTGAGGGATGGTCAGTCTGTCCCTCACTGTGGCAAGCGACGAGTCCAGACCGTGCTCATGAAATTACCAACGCAGCTCAGTGTCAATTTCTTCACCGTGAGCTGGACTTCAATGCAGGCTTCCCGCTCATAACGCAATGGCAAGCTACTGAACGTAAACTTGCCTTGTTAATCACAACAGATATTAGGGGCTGAGGGTGATTGCAACGTCTTGCTAAGGACATGCGATTTTAGTAGCTGTCCAAAATTACTCCCACATATTCTTCGGTGATTTGTATGTTTCATTGATACCTTCCCAAAAATGAAAGAGAAAACCAAAAAAAAATGATAGGATGTGCCAGAATGAAGAATATTGTGTGTAACATTTGACACACACTAAACATGTAGAAAACAAAACAGTGTAGCCAAGAGCTTGGGAAGGGGCGGGGGGTGTAACAGAAGTACAGACCATTTGTCGGCGAAAAAGAAAAGAAGGACAACCCCAAGGAAGAACGCGGTCGGAGTGGGGGAAGGCAGAACGTATATCTAAGGGGTGAAGGAAATTGTTTTGTCAATCTAATCCCATAATGCATGGCTGAGTCAATGGGCCGATTCTGGCGTCCAAATTGCTCCTGTGCCGTCCGCCTATCGATCCCGGCTCCTAGAACTGTACTCCCACACTGGGGATGCCAGAATGGGATAGAATCTTAAGCCAAGCCACGTGAAGCCTCTAGTTTTTATTGTCTTTGACAATACGAATCACCAGTCAGTACCTTGACAATATGTTATCCTTTATGAAAACCTCGCAAAAAAATGGGAAAACAAATCTCAGAATAGTGAAAACACTGCAGTAGCCTAATATAGGGCCGGAATAATAGTCGGAGTTATCGCTGTTTGCTCTCTTCTTTTTGGCTTCAACCAGCCAAGCTGGCACTCTGCATGATACCATACCTCCTCTTTCTCCCTCGCCCTTCTCCTCCCTCCGCATTTCTTGTTCTGGTGGATTTGTAGGGTGATTAATTATTTCCACACACACAACATGCGAAGAAGAGAGTATTAAACAAACAGGTCCTGTCTGCTCGAGGATTATTTCAAGTGGGATATCGGCAGGGGTTGAATGTTTAAACGTGGTATTTGTGCGCGTGTTGTGTGTGTTTGCCTGTGTGTTGGGGCTCGGGGCGCCGCCGGCAGAGTGAGACTGACAACTGGTATGTTAGCCCTCTTGGCACTCAACGGACAATATCAATATCGCTGATCCTAACCACGATAAACGACGGCATAGAGAGTTTCCAGTGTCTGCCTCGTAAATTAAGGAGCTGGCCGTTTAGCTATTCTTAATTCTGGTACTTGGCCATTTCGTTATTTTGAATTTCTTTTTGTGCTGTCCAGAATCATAATTGATATCAGAGAAATTTGCAGTTTTATTTTTGTGCAAACCAGAAATGATCAGACTAACGTCCCCCGCGTGACTGCAGCGAGAATAGAGGCAGATATAAACGAGTAAGTTATAAACTGTACACGTTTATAACCGGGTAATTAGCATGAATTGAAAAAGCCAGTCGCGGCTCGCAGACACGCAGCCGGTCAGA
Source organism: Cepaea hortensis (assembly GCA_963921405.1). Taxonomy (NCBI): domain Eukaryota; kingdom Metazoa; phylum Mollusca; class Gastropoda; order Stylommatophora; family Helicidae; genus Cepaea; species Cepaea hortensis. Next base: position 93,117,560 of record OY992881.1, on the reverse strand, counting down.
CTGACGCCTTGAGATCTAACACCTTCAGACCACATTCACATAATAATGCGTCATGTCTCGAGCCGGCGACACGCAGACATCAACAACCTACCTAACGTTCATTCATTCGTTCAACTTTCGCCCCATTCATTCTTTCAATAGCTGCATCGATCTCTTCATCTACTTGTCCACACACCAGCACAAAAACAGCAAGAAACAACGAGACGGCTAAAACTCTCGTGAATTCCCTGGAAACTATCAGAAAGCAAGAGGACGGTGTCGACTCTGGCGCTTTAATAGTGTGATAGGAGACGGTTTTTTGGGGCAAATATAATTGGAGTCGGTTCCTAGCTTCAATCTAATTAAACTGGTCGGAGCCCGTCTATTGATTCCACGACGGTGCCTCAATCAGGCGAACACATTATCAATAAAGGTCCCAAATCGAAAGTCACCCAGAGGTTTCTGAGGAAGGCCCGAGTCCCGACTCTATTGGCGAATATACATCTTTCTTTCATTTGCCGAATAGAAAAGGGGAGACAGAGAATTTCTGGCGCCATCACTAATAATATTTTTTTTCCTAGTTCAGGAAGTGGAAAGGAAAAACGGCTGCGGCGAGAGAGGTTTGAGGCGTCTGGGAAGTGGACAGGGATATAATATTTTCCCCGTTCGGGATATCAGCCAGCCCCGCCGGCTCAGACTGCCTCAATAATGAAGGATTGCATGTAAGCAACCAATAATTCCTACATTATCCGGCTGTTACTATCTCTCTTTCTGTGGCTGCTGTTTATTCATATTCTTTTTTTCCACCTTTGGGTATCGAGAGTTCCCGAATGAACTCGTGATCCGCAGCAGGCAGGGTATAAAAATATCGATGGCGTGGAGACAAAAATACGAAATGGATATTAACATTTTAAATATATTGTCTAATGCCAGAGTAACTAACAGAGGCCGACCAAAAGAAATGATGCTGGATGAACTGAGCAGTGGCATGGAGGAATATGATCAGCAGAGTTTGATTCAGAACACCAGGGACCGAAGTATGCGGAGAGACATGAGCACCTACGCCAGCTGACAGGGCACTTGATGATGATGATGTCTAATGTTCAAGGGCGTTTACTTCATTAGGGCCCACGTGAAATCGGGCAGGATGACCCCCTGGCCAATTCCCCGCTACTCATTTATTATTATTTGAGGCCTCATTTATTCAGTAGCATGTCCCTTGCAGGATTTCGCTCACATAACGATTAACCGGAAAACTTCTCAGTCATAAACAAGATGCCACGCGTCCGATACAACCATTGGGAGATCATCTGCCACATCCTTCATCCACCTTCTCTTTAGCCTATCTCTTCTTCTCTTTGGCCTTTCTCTTCTTCTCTTCCCAGGCATATACTCCTCCATGATTGTTCTCTCCAAACTTTCATATTGTTTCAAATGACGAACATATTTACATTTTCTTTGTTTTATCGTCTTTAGTAGCCAACCTCTTTCAATATTTAGTTCTTGTCGCTTGAATGCATTTGCTCTTTTCTGTACCCAAGATATTTTTAGAACCTGTCAAAAACATTTTTATTCAAAGGCATTTATGCGTTATTCATGTTGTTTAGTAAGTAAGTGTCCAGTTCTCACAGGCGTATGTTGCAATGGGAAAGATGCAGGCTCTTTAATATCTAAATTTTGAAGTTCTATCTATACAATTTATTCAGTTGTTTTAGTTTCTGGAGAGCACGCAGCTCTGCTGTAAACAGGCACAACGCAGTCACGACCGAAAAAAAAAGAAACTCCGGATGAACGCAGAAGAAGAAGAAGAAGTTTCTGGAGAGCAATAGACATTCGTCTTGTAATTTCCTTCATTAAATATTCGTTAATTAATTTCCTTTCAACGATGTTGGGGAATTCCTCTCACCTACACTCTAGACAACGGCAAGTTGTGAGGAACAGAACTGTTCACCGCACGTCACCCGATTGTGTTTATGATTCTACTTCAAAACCATCAGACAACAGTTACTATTGCAATTACACATTCTCGTGATATTTCCACGCGGTAAGGATGCAAGGAAAAAACTTGAAATCTCCCAGGCTCGTCATGCTATGTACTCTCAACCTTCAAAGTGTGAACCGCCTCACATCCCTTGATCTCTTCAAGCTCCTCCCCTCTTTCTTTCGCCTCTCTGTGTTTACAGTTGTAGCTTTTTGGGAGGATATGTTCTCCTCTCAGGAAGCTTCTATTTAACTGTTAGAAGCAAAAACAAATGTTACCATTAACGAAGTCAGTTTCAAAATGGCCGCGGTGAAACGAAAAGCTTTCAGTGAAAGCAAATCCGAGAAATGTAAAAATATACAGCCATTCACCTGGCGCCGCGATAAGTTTTTTGTTTTGTTTTTCATCCTTGGATTAACGTTTTTGAGTCGGAACTTCGTTATACGGAAATTAAACTCCTCGCTGCTTTAATTATCAGCCTGCTCACAAAGATAAACCAAGATTTCTTTGTGTTAATCTACATTCACGTCTGCGGGATAGAAGTCTAGAAACAGCATATCTAACAGTGGTGAATATTTTGCTTGGAAGGGATGGGTAATTGTTATTTGTTATACAGCCACGTTCGTTGTGCTAGCCTCATAATTGTTTAATTAAACGTCATAAGATGGGCGATTAAAGTAAAGTAAAGTACCAAGCTGAACAGGACACAATCAATTACGCAACCACATGCATATACAATTCAAGATTGGCGAATCAGTCAATACACATGTGGATTGGTGCCGCAGACAGCAGAGCACATACTCCATGACTGTCAAAATTATGACCTAATTATATATGACAAATATGGCCACCTGTCCGACAGGACAAGTAACTAGCAACTGCACTCCCAAAGTTCCCAGGATTTGGTCAGTAACTCCCACAATATTGCCTCTTTCTAATTTCACAGGCTGAGTCCATGCCAGGATCATGTTTCAAAAACTGAAATACTATGTGTCAGGCTGAGTCCATGCCAGGATCATGTTTCAAAAACTGAAATACTATGTGTCAGTTCAAACAGCATAACGATTTACACAGATCTGTATTTGAAGGCATGGTTCCTGCAGGGGTATTCACAAGCCCTGGGCATGACGATGCATAAGGCAGGGGCCGGAAAATTCGGCGGCGGATCTAGGACACACAAAATTCCTGGGTTTAAGGTGTAGGAGTTAGGGCAACTGGTGACGGATCGAATTGTCTCTCAGTAGGGCTATGGTGAATGTAGCTTTCTGGAAAGGACTTGGTCGCTGCCTGATGACGATTCATGTTATAATGCTGGGTTAGCTCCTGAAAACACGCGGTCAACAAAGAATCCCCGACTCGATGGGGGAACTTAAACCCATGACTACCTTGGCAGCAGGTGAGTACACTAATCCAAACTCTCCTACGTCACCCGCCTTCCCTGCAGTGGTAGGAATTTGCAAGAGCAATGTGTGTATTTGCATTGGAACTTTCGGGGTGTGGTCTCAGAGACAAAGGGGCGGTAAAGGAAGGATACCAACACCTGTGAAAATACTGCGCATCTCCGGCCTAGCTATTGAGCCGCTTGTGTTTAGTTTAACGCTTCTGCCGCCGACTTCAATGCACATCGACACCCATTAGGTTCCGGTTGTGGCGAACAAAGATATTTGCTAAAATAAATATTGTTCTTGTATGCTACCTAATTGCCAGTCTTTTAGTCTTTCTTTCGTTCCCCGCGAGAGCTTTTCGGCGGCGTTGATGGTCACTCATATAAGTAGAAGAAACGGTACTGTTCCAGTTTGTAACCTGATATCATTGTTTGTGAATTTGCTACTCTTTTTTCCTGCTTAGAATTATTCACGGGAATTTCATTTATGCTGTTTCAATTTTCTTTGCTTATTTGTTTGCAGTGTTCAAATGTGAACTGATAGCAGAACGGAGGCGGCAATCTGTGCTGAGCGATGTTGTTTGTTTAGTGTCAGCTGTTGGGTGTTCTTCTTCTTCGTGTCATGTATTCTTCTTCTTCTTCCTCTTCTTCTACTTCTTCTTCTTCTTCGTGTTTGTTCGTTCTTCTTCTTCTTCGTGTTTGTTCGTTTTTCTTCTTCTTCTTCTTTTTCTTCTTCTTCTTCTTCTTCTTCGTGTAAGGTCTTCTTCTTCTTCTTCTTGTTCTTCTTCTTCTTCGTGTTTGTTCGTTCTTCTTCTTGTTCTTCTTCTTCTTCTTCTTCTTCTTCGTGTAAGGTCTTCTTCTTCTTCTTCTTCTTCTTCTTCTTCTTCTTCGTGTAAGGTCTTCTTCTTCTTCTTCTTCTTCTTCTTCTTCTTCTTCTTCTTCGTCTTCTTCTTCTTCTTCTTCTTCTTCTTCGTGTAAGGTCTTCTACTTCTTCTTCTTCTTCTTCTTCTTCGTGTTTGTTCGTTCTTCTTCTTCTTCGTGTTTGTTCGTTCTTCTTCTTCTTCTTCTTCTTCGTGTTTGTTCGTTCTTCTTCTTCTTCTTCTTCTTCTTCTTCTTCTTCTTCTTCTTCTTCTTCTTCTTCTTCGTGTAAGGTCTTCTTCTTCTTCTTCTTCTTCTTCTTCTTCTTCGTGTAAGGTCTTCTTCTTCTTCTTCTTCTTCTTCTTCTTCTTCTTCTTCTTCTTCTTCTTCTTCTTCTTCGTGTTTGTTCGTTCTTCTTCTTGTTCTTCTTCTTGTTCTTCTTCTTCTTCTTCTTCTTCGTGTAAGGTCTTCTTCTTCTTCTTCTTCTTCTTCTTCTTCTTCTTCTTCGTCTTCTTCTTCTTCTTCTTCTTCTTCTTCATGTATGGTCTTCTTCTTCTTCTTCTTCTTCTTCTTCTTCTTCTTCTTCTTCTTGTAAGGTCTTCTTCTTCTTCTTCTTCTTCTTCTTCTTCTTCTTCTTCTTCTTCTTCTTCTTCATGTTTGTTCGTTCTTCTTCTTCTTCTTCTTCTTTCGTTCGTTATTCTTCTTCTTCTTCATGTTAGTTCTTCTTCTTCTTCTTCTTCTCCTTCTTCTTCTTTGTGTTATGTCTTCTTCTTCTTCATCGTATTCTTCTTCTATTTTTTTTTTACTGATCAGTCTTTTTTCCCCCTTGTTCTTGTTAGGCCATCTTCTTCTTTTTCGTGATAGGTCTTCTTCTTCTTCTTCTTCTTCTTTTTTTTCATGCTAATTCTTCCTCTTCTTCTTCTTCTTCTTCTTCTTCTTCTTCTTCTTCTTCTTCTTCTTCTTTTTCATGCTATTTCTTCTTCTTCGTCGTCTTCTTCTTCTTTTTTTTTTTTAGTAATGGGTCCTTATTTATTTTTTTTCGTGTAAGGTCTTCTTCTTCTTCTTCTTCTTCTTCTTCTTCTTCTTCTTCTTCACGTTAGGTATTCTTCTTGTTCTTCGTGTCAGGTGTTCGTTCTGCAGTACTTATTACATCTGTCTCCAAATGTGAATCTTCCTCTGTGTTACATCGACAGACAATTTTAATTGTCATTCTTCTATATTATGATATGATGCTACCCAAGTATTCTACGCTGTATCTTCTCCGAGGTTTACATGCTATTGTATTGTCTTGTATTTGTTTGCTGATGAAGATTTGTCGACGCAAATTCCTAAATTTTATGTAACTGTGTAAAGCTGCCTTATTTTGTGTGTTATTTTAATACGTTTACCTAAATAATCGAAGCATTTCGATTGATATAGTTGATCATGATTTTGTGACGATTTTACTTCCTTTTCTCTTCCTTTACGATATCCATTACCTCCTTTTTCAACACTCTATATCTTGTTGAGGTCAACGTGGCCGCGGTGTTTAACGTGCTTCCGCGTAACTTTCGGTGTTCTGACGGCAGGTCGGTGATGCATTCCACATACTCGTCAGTTGCAATTAACCATTGACTTCTCATTCAGAAAGCAATGGCAAACTACTGCGCTTAAAAATGCCTAGTAAATCCACTTGGGATTGGAGTTGATGGCAACGTTCTGCAAAGGACATGAAACATGAAAACATTATTTTGTAGTTTTATTTTTCAGAAAAAAAAAAAAAAAAAACATAAATAAAAAAACTCCCGTTTACCGTAGAGTCTGTTGAAACCTGTAAAGTTCTACTACCAATAGAGCCAAATTAATAAACTTCATTGCTTACAAATATTTATATTCCTTGCAATTAAACACTTGGGGGGAGGGGGTATTGCATGGTTATTAATAGGCCTGGCTTCAATGAAATAATGAAACAGTTTGAAATATTGCTAGAATTGTCACGACGTGACACGGAAACACGAAGCGTGCAAATGCAATAAGCAAAATGGCGCCGACCGACTGGCTTTTTGCGATGATACCGTTAAACTCTAGCAACAGAAGCAGAAAACTCATTCTGAGAATTAAAAAAAAAAACATGAATCACTTTAAGGATTAAAAAGCGCAATAACTGAGAGACGCAATAAAACGAAACGCAATACAGTGGCGTATTTCCGAAACGCCGTACACTCACACGGTTTTGATCCTCTATGCGTTTTCAAACATGAATTCCTTGGACTGCAAAAGTAACTAACAACGATTGCCTGAAAGAGGCTAATGAAACTAGAATATTACATACAACAATAAGAAAGAGACGAGCATGTTTTTTTGGTCATGTGATGAGAAGAGAGGCATTGGAGAACATTGTCACAACTAGAAAGATCGAGGGGAAGAGAGCAGAGGCAGACCGAGAGAAATGAAGCTGGATGGGTTGGGACGGTGTTGATCTAGAAAACCAAAGACCGAGATCTGTGGAGAGTCATGAACGCTTACGCCAGCTGGCATGGTACTTGTTGATGATAATGATGATATATAGGTTTTGGTGAAACACAAGAGTAGGCTGTGTCTACCTGCAAAGTATGTTTCTATTTCTGTTTGTTCTTCCTCTTCTTCTGTCCTCCCTCAAGAGCAGTGCGTTACACCCAGTTAAGCACCTCAGAGGCCAGTGGGGGTTCGACTTGTGCGTGTATTTGTGTAAGGTTTACTTCATCTAAATCAGTGGTTCTCAACGGGTGGGGAAATTAACCCCTCGGTCCCGGGGGGGGGGGGGAGGGGGGGGGAAGAAGGGATTACGATTATTTCAAGATTGTGTTAATACAAGAACCGATTACTTCGTATTGTTTTTCCCTCCATACTTTACGGTTCCGTACTTCTCGCCCTTCTGAATTTTGTTTTATACATAAATAGACCCGCAAAGTACGCTTTATGTAGACGTCTAGACTTCTCCTAATATATGTTATTAAATTTAGCTTCCATAGTTACGTATACTTTATAGAGGGGGGGGGGTATAGGGAGGAAATATGACATGAAAGGGGAAGGGGGGGGGGGTGACATTCTGAACATATGGTGAAGGGGTACATGGGCCAAAAAAGGTTGAGAACCACTGCTATAAATAGATTCCAGCCAAGGTAACGGACTCTATCCGTGAATTAAACACAGTCTTAAAAGTCGAGAGGATCGACTTCATTGCACCGAATTTATCCCATATGGCTCGGCTTCTTTCCACAGGGCGGAAAGTCGAAAGCGTCGCACACTGCACGAATTCCGTAGCCCCGGCGACGACACCCAGGAGACTCCTAGAAAACTGCACTCGTGAACCGAAAGACGTAGCCCAGAATCGAACCCACAACCTTCGCAGCACGTGGCGGACGGCTTGACTACTTCGCCACGGGGACATAGATTTATTTTTCTTTATGTAGGAAACATCCACGTGACACCTCCTGTTAACCAGTTTAGTTTAGTTTAGTTTAGTTTAGTCGACGTATCAACATAACGGCACACGGGTGTAACCCATTAGTACTCCGTTCTACTCATAACCCATGCCTGAGTCCGGAGAATCTCAGCTCAGTGCACGAACTCCGTAGCACCACCGAAGATCCTGAAATACTTTGGGTAGATTTTTAACACGAAAGTTTGCTCGGGCAGCACCGTTAGGCTACTCTTTTTCGATTCCCAACTGCCAAGGGATTTTTTACGTGCGCAACAATACACGGGTGTCCGATCTCACTACCCAGAGACCAGGGATAATTGTTGTTACTAGAAGTTCACGTGAAAAACTCCCGGCCCTCACAGGGGCTTGAACCCGAGACCTCCAGCACTCGAATCCACTCAACCCACCTGTGTGAGGTTTACTTCCTCTAAACAGATTTCATCCAAGGTATCAGGCTCTATCTACCAGTGAATATATTTACTTCTCTTTATGTGGGAAACATGCCCTAAAATCTCTTGTTAAAACAGCGTATCCCAAATGTAATGCACCACTATGAAAATAGTCCTCACATAGTAAACCATACATTAGCTACGTGGCATTGTGGAGACTGCCCTTAGAACAACGAAGAATGGAGCGGCGTGACAAGACCGCAGCAACTATATACACAAGAGTTCTACTTTTACAGAGGATGCTCCTACTTATGAAAACATCCGCGTTTAATGGAAGATATTTGACAAAAAGCAAACCCAAAGCGTTTAACAAGAGATATCTGATTCAACAATTTTAGTTTACTAAGAGATACTCATTGACCAAACTGTTAAAATTAGTCCCTGAAGACGACACAAAACGGTGAAAAGCTCAATTCTTGTGTGTTTTAACGGTTCCTGGAGATTGTAGAGCGTGTCAACTAGGCTTTAGACATAAAAGGCCAAGGATCAAGTGATCTTGGAGATCATCGTGGTCTCAGCGGAAGCTAATGACAGTGTCATTGTACAGGGTCTCGCCACAACGCCCACCTCTTCTGGGCAAGTGAAGAGCTCTGTACCTTCCATGGTGCCTCTTCTCAGCCTCAGTGCGAAGCTTGTTCACTCTTTGAGGCAAACGATAAAAAGTCTTTGTGTTAGGTTTGTAGGGAGCGGTGTCCTGTAGCTAACTTAGTGGCTAAACGGTGTCAAAAATGACATTTCTGAAGCTGCGAGACAGGGGGAAGCCTTGTTACATTGTGATATAATGTGAAACTTATTTCACACAATGTGGCACATTTTTCTATAGGTATTGATAAAAATACCTACTTGTGTTGTATTCAGTTCCTCATTCAAAGACGGAAACTGGCGAGGCTTTCTGCCGGGATGTCCTGTTGCACACAGTGGTCTATTACATCCCGTGTTCTATTACACCCGTGTTTTATTACATTGTTTGTTCTATTACATCCCGTATTCTGTTACAATTTTTTGTTCTATTACATCCCGTGTTCTATTTCAAGAAAATTGCCTCATAAACAGCATGTCTCAGAAAGTGAGATACTTTGGTTATAGTAAACGTCTCGGCAGTTTGGAAAGAATTGTGATGAAAGGCATGTTTCCTATAAGAAGAGACAAGGGGTCGACCAGCTTGAAGTGAGGCACAGGACAGTTCAAACACATGGTCATGAACATGCATGAGGCTTGCCAACTGGCAGGGGATCGCTATAAGAGAGACGTTCTTTAAAGGACCTGCTACATAACGATAATGAACTTGACCAAACTGACCATTACCCTCATTGGACAATAATCACCTTCAAATTGATATCCTCTGTGTGTGTGTGTGTGTGTGTGTGTGTGTGTGGGGGGGGGGGGGGCAGATTCGGTCAGCGAATTATTAATCTGAGCCAGGGATGGACCCTAATATAACTTCTTTTCTGAGGTTGAACGGGGTGGGGGTAGTGACATAATAGAGTCGAACCGAACTGTTTTTTATCGTCTTGTGCTGGTTACAATCTCCCCTCCCCTCCCGCACCCAACATTTCTCTTGTATGCAATAACGTTAAAGCTTTGAAAGCAGTGTTAATGATTGTCTCCTACATTTGAACGCAGTCTGCGTGATCAAGTGGTCTATCTGTCTAGCTTGCGACCTGAAGGTAGTGAGTTCGTTTTCAGAATTCATCATTCATTTCACGACGGCAATTGTTTCGGAGATCCCTGCAGCTCGTCGCTGGAGCTTGGAGTTCGTGTTCTGTGTGGCCCCGTGGGTAGGCGATTAGCCGGTCGGTAAAGCCAGACCGAGCTAGATATGATCAAACCCAGTGCAATGCAGCTGACCATAGTATCTGCTTCACCTTTAAGTATGAGTGCAAATAGAGGAAAGATATTCATGAACCAAACATGATCACAATTTCACATCCAACAAGAGTTAAATTTTGTACTATACAACATGCCCAACTTCCAATTTCTCTCAGAATTCTTAGGACACGACAGGGTTCTGTCTGGAATCTAGACTCCAGGAACACGTTCCACCCGCCCGCACATCGCCTGTCATTCCCGTCCACCCAGGAAGCCTATCTCACTGTACGAGTGAGCAAATAGTTTACATAGAGGAGCTACGACCTATTTGTAACCAGCTGTTACCGTTCTAACAACTTTCCAAACATGTACCTCCCCCTAGTCTTTTCTCTGTTCTTGTTTCGCCTTCTTCCTTTCTCTTCTCGCTAATTCTCATTAACACCACATCCTATGATAAACAAATCAGATTAATCTGCAGTTTGTTTAACTCTGTAGAACACCCGGCACGTTGATAATCTCCCCCTGGAAACCGAAAGAAACCTGGTGGTTCAAGCGCCCTCTACATCCTTCCCACACTGTTATTGTTTTAAGAATGGATTTTTACAGATTTTAGCCTGAAAGGGGCGATGGAGAGGGTTGCATTAACTAATGTCGTATTAAAATACAAGTCAGTCGAGAAGGGAACTGGTCAATCCATCTTAATATGTCGTTGTACAGATTCTGGGCCCCCCCCCCCCCCCCAAAAAAAAAAAAAAAAAAAATAAAAATCACATTCCTATTATTTGAAAACCTATAACCCCGGGAAGGTTAACAAATGCCCGCAGAAGTCGGATGTGTCGGCCTAATGGCGCAAGAACGCAGCTCTGCTGTAAACAGGCACAACGCAGTCACATCCGAAAAATAAAAATCCGGATGAACGCAGAAGAAGAAGAAGAAGAAGAAGAAGAAGAAGAATACCTATAATGTTACCTATTGTTAAGTAAATTTGTCACTGGTACTGCTACTGAAAGATCAACTCTATCCGAACTATACTTAATATTTCTTATCTATCTACACCTTTGACGCTCTCTAGCCATCTAAAGTTGTACATTCTGCATAACTCTATCCCTTAGCAGAAAACAGACCCTCCCCCCCCCACTCCCCCTTGTTGTAGATTCTGCATGACTCAATCCCAACTATATCTTAGTGTTCTCTGTCTGCCTACACCTTTGACACCTTCCAACATTCACCATGCGAGGACACTCCATCGTGTAGCTAACCACCTTACAAGATGAACAGGCAGCCCACACACTCTGTAACCGTTCCTGGGAGAGACTAAGCGGTCAAGAGCTTGTGACGGGCGCAGTGATACCAATTCTTCATCACAATCATAAAATGTTGCATACAACCCAACTATAGATCTTTCTATTACATAAAACCTCTGGTTCTAGCGAGCATGGTTTAAAATTACCCCAATGTATTAAAATAAGGAATATTATAAATAATAATTCCTTCTCATTTTGCCGTTCTTCCACCTGGGTTGTTTGCTTTCAGCGACACTGATGACCTGACAAATGTACCAGGTGGGGCTAAATGGTACCAGGTGGTGTGCTAGGTACCCATGATCGTCTCGGTGCTAGACACAGAGCAGTGATACTTCTCCTGGAAGTAACCCTCTTAAGCTGGCCTCTCGGTGAACGAGTACCAGCTTGGACGCGCAGAAACACAATGAAACGGGAGGATGTTCATCTCAAGTACCCTTCATTTTTTTCAGGCACAACTTAATAGATACATCTTTATGTTGCCCTCTTATCCCTGGGGTGAGCAAGTTCGAGGTGTGCGTGTGGAGGTAAATTACCCCAGCTCGTTACTGAGTATTTATTTCAGGCGCTGTTAGGGTGCATAATGGATGTGCAACACTCAGGCTTTCAACGTTTCAGCTTGTCATAATAATATTCAAGTGCCGAAGCAGAAGTGTAATTAGAGATTCCACTTCTTGACTTCTTACGAAAAAAAAAGCTGAAATGCAAGTATCCTCTTGGTTCACCTACACAATCATCATCATCATATTCATCATCATCATCATCATCCAATTAGTTATCCAGTGTAGAATTTCCGCTACACCCCAATACAGTTTCTCTCCATAACTGCTAAGGTTTTCATGGCATCTGTTCAGAAGGTGCCTGCCATTACTTTCCTTCTTGGCAGTGGCCATACTGGTCAGTGTCTGTAGCCATTGTCTCTATAATGAGACCAAGTATCACCTTGGTTTATCACTATCACTATAATCATCCATTGTTACTCCTGTGAAGAATTCCCAAAACAGTAGTTCGAAATTTCTCTCCAGACATTTGCACAAAGAAGATACTCTGCCACTGCTTTCCTTCCTGGCCAATGTCCTTCCTAGCCAATGTCCTTCCTAGCCAATGTCCTTCCTGGCCAATGTCCTTCCTAGCCAACGTCCTTTCAAGTGTGCCTACCGTCTCGAACTTGAGACAATAACCAGCGGCTTTCTGTCTATGCTTTTAAGCACAATTGGTCACTTGCTCCCATGGTTTCACGTTACCCTTTGAGATAAGGGACTAAACTAGTGTTTCACTCAGCCCATGGGTGGCCCAAGAGCTGGATGAGAAGGCCTGACTTTTATTTTGAAAAGGGATACTTCTACAAGGCTATCCATTGCCTAGAGAAGATAAGGTCTTGATCAGGTAAAATGGTTATCTAATAAATCCTACACTAATTAATTGAGCAATTCGTTCTGATTCAAGATCAAATAGAAACACATGTAAGAAGAAGAGTCCTAACTTAAGTATTGTAGTTATAGCCATTATAACCACATATAATTTGGAAAAAACATATACGTGATAGACTAAGTATTATACGTATAACAAAGTAAAGAACCATTTACTGCATCTTCATGCGTATTGCGTATATAGAACCAGAACCGTACTTTTAGACCAAGCGGTGTTCGATCAGCGATTAGGACACTATTACGGCGGCGTTCTTTACATTCGAAAACGTTTCCTAGTACCTATTTCAGACTAGGTTAACCCGGCAGCCATATTAGAAACATATGAAACTATCAACATATAGATAACACACCTCCAGGATTATGAAAGAACTTTAGCTTCTCACGTTTGCCATATACCCAATAGCATCGTCTATGTGGTTCCTGGGACGGATGTTGCGGATGCCTTGGATTACCAGAGTAATTAACAATGTTAGCCTGAAAGAGGTTAAAGAAATAAGACCATTATGTAATTACAACAATATGAACGCGACAAACAGCATTCTTTGAAAGTGACATGAGAAGAGATACATTAGAATACCCCGTGACGACTAGAAAGATCGTTGAGAACAGAGGCAGAGGCAGACCGAGAGAAGTGATATTGGGTAGACTGAGGTGGTGGCATAGGGGAATATCATCAGCAGAGTTGAAACAGAACACCAAGGACCAGATCTGTGGGGAGACATGAACGGCTAGGGAAGTTGGCACGGTGAATGATATACCCATTGCGCCCTCTGGCGTGGAAGTTACACTCCAAGGAAAGGGCAGACGGACGCATTATTAGACTGTAACTGGTGCCACAAATATTGGAACTCTTCGCTCACTATTGAAGATGAGAATGGCGCACGAATGATAATGTCCCAAGTTCTGTGATACCAGTTCTTGACTCTGTATACAAGGCAGCCATCCAACAGCCTGAGATCTTGGCGTCCCTGAGACAAGCAACGAGCCAAGACAGAATAAAGACAAGATGTACACGAACACAGATCATCTACGCTAGACAAATTAGGCACTGTTATTTACAACAAAAGAATTGGCGTTTAACATCTGCCCAGGAGGAAGCGCCGAACACGAACCAAAACAAATTTCTAATGAAGTTCTGCCAGCCTCTCGGCTTCCGGGCATGCTTCTTTATTTTGTTATAACACTGCCTTTCTGGTGAAATTCCCAGCCGGCAACTCAAGTTTAGCCGTCTTAATTACAATAATATACCACCCAGCCGATGCACAACAGGAGACGAGTGATGGCACATGCATTCTGTGAGCTAAGTTAATTGAAATAAACAAGGCAAGATAAGACCACTTATGTTATTGTGTTAGATTTACTACCAGGTGGCCATGTGCTCTTCACATCTGAAGACTTCAAAGACTTCACTTTCATTAAAGAGAAAAAACGTTTGGCGTTCACGTTGTCTTCAAGTTCCCCTGATATAGTCAGCACATACTGACAATATTCTCTTAAAAAATCTGTCGGGAGTATTAGATGGTAAGAGGGATTTAAGATAACGTAAGAATACGGAAGGTAAGAAGAGCTTTCATTAACTAGGAATTTTGTGGAAGTCACAGGAAGTTAAAACTTTGCGCTAAACTAAGCATTGTTAACTCCTATGTTAACAGGTTCTACTGCATGAGTCAAAAGCACAAAAGCACGGTAATCAACTGAAATAATTACGAATAAACTGCAAACATTTGCTAATTGGTTCCTGCGCAGAATAGGTGTAATAAATCACTAATGTAGGGCGCATTGAGAGAACTCAACAAATTACAGGGGTTGAAGAAAAGACACTGGCACTGGATAGGACACACATTGAGGACACCCGAGGACAGTCTACCTAGATACTCTCTTGTCTGGAACCCACAAGGCACACGAAATAGCGGGTGACCTAAAAACACACGGAGAAAAGAATTACAGAGATTAATAAAACTGGGCGGACACGGAGGATGCTGCAGGAGATAGCTAAAGATAGGTGGGTTTGGCCTGGTGTGATTGAGGGCCTATACTCCAATGGGTGGATAAAGGGCAGGATAAGAAGAAGATAAGATGCCTGTTGAATGTTCTGGTATTTCATGGGACTTATGATCGCTCGGCGGCATCATTGTGGAATGTTAACGGTGTGTGCAAATCCCTGCGAGTGTAAGTGTAATCCTGTGTTATGGTGTACTAACGATGGCTAGGTTTAACGTCTTTCTTTCCACCGACTTCTTTCTTCTTCTGGGTTATCTCAGAAAGAATGTCTTCGTTTATTATTGTTTTGCTGTGTCTTATTCTTTACAGGATGTTCCGAGTGCAGTGATATGGATTCTTAATTAAGTATTATGTATTAAGAATTAGTGTTTTTCCAGGCACATATTGTATGTGAGTTACTTTAGCAGTAAAGATATTGGCAACTTTCGTCTTAGAAACCGCATCTCCCTTTTCCCCCAGGCACTTCCTAATGTGTGAGTTCACGGTGTTAGAACTGAACGAGGTAAGTTTCCACCTGCTATTCTTCTGTCTGACGGTTCCCTGTAACTTCTTCTTTATAATTTCCTTAACTCTCTCTCTCTCTCTCTCTCTCTCTCTCTCTCTCTCTCTCTCTCTCTCTCTCTCTCTCTCTCTCTCTCTCTGTGATGCTTTTAATGTATCCTTTGCCTGTCTCCCGTATACAGTCCCTACGCTGAGTTCTTCCATTCTGGAAAGCTTCCCACAACATGGCTTCGCTTCCTCCCAGTTTGCCTCTACCAAACCTGCTCACTCAATATCCGCGTGCTGTCTATGGCTCGCGTCAAGACTCCCCGGCATTAATAGTCGCTGAAGTCTGTAAGGAAACTTCTGAGGTGCCATGACTTTTCAGGGCCAAATGTAGGGTTTATAAATAGAGCGTGGTGTTTGAGGGCCCGTGGTTGCCCAGTTCCAGACGGCGCCTGTTCTGTCACGCCAGAGATCTGGATGAGTTGACTTCCCCTGGCAGTCCGGGAGCGAAGCTACCGCCGCAGGAAAGGTTACAGCGGTGGCTCATTAATTACACATTACATGGTTACTTCTTGCTTGTCCTTGACCTCTGAGAGTCTTCTAGTTGAGAGAGGAGGAAGAGTGAGAGAGGTGGGGGTAGATGAGAGGAGATAGTGAGAGTAGATGGGTGAGGATGATGAGAGAGAGAGTGAGAGGGGATGAGGGTAGATGAGAGTGTGTGAAAGAGAGAGAGAGAGAGAGAGAGAGAGAGAGAGAGTCAGGGAGATAAATGAGAGAGCGAGAGATAGAGTGAGAGATAGATAGAGAGAGAGAGAGAGATAGAGAGAGAGAGAAGAGAGAGAGAGCGAGAAATAGTAGAGATGTGTGAAAGATGAAAGCGAGTAGGTGTTGGGACATGTAGACGAGGAGAGAGATAAGAGAGGGGAAGAGAAAGGGAGATGAGAGAGACAGAGGGGTAGAGAGGGAGGAGAGACAACTGACAGATATGAGAGACAGATGGGAGAGAGAGAGGTGGGAGATTAGAGAGCTATAGGGAATGTGTGTCTGAAAGAGAAAATGACTGAAGTGGAAGAAAAGTAAGAAAGAAACGGTGTGTAGGTGACTGAGACACGGTGCGTGAGTGACATTACATAGATAGACGTAGACGGTATGTGTGCGTGAGTGTGTTTGTGTGTGTGCGTGCGTACGCGTGTGTGCGTGAGTGATGTGGAGAGACAGAAAAACCAATTGAGAGGGTAAAGAAGAATGATTAATACATATATGCACGCTTTCAACCCATCCATCCATCCATCCATCCACCCACCCATCCATCCATCCATCCATCCATTATAAAGTTAGTTCCGCGTCCTTTAAAGGGCGTCGGAAACAACCCCCAGCATTATTCGGGGATTGGTGATTTTATAGGCAAGTTTACATTCAGTAGTTAGCCGTTGCCTTCTGAACGACCGACCCCTCATACCATACAAATCAACTCAAGGCAGTCTGCTTCCGAATCTCCCGCGGCTGATTTCGAACCCTCAGTATGACGGGGAAATGTGAAACGCGTCCTCTGCCCGCCAAGCCACGGCGCTATCTGACATACATACAACCACTCTTACATAATTCTCTCCGGGCGCCCTGGTTTCTGCAGGCCGACGACGCGGGTCTCTACAACAAACATGTCGCATTGGCTAGATTTAAGCAAATAACTAATGTAATAATGAATAAATAATACAAACGCTAGGACGCAATTTATAACAAGTAATTAGCAAGTTTCCGCCGCTGGAAAGCGCTATACTCCACCGTTAGCAAAGAGGATTATGTAAGCAAGTAATCAGTTTCTCCTATTTAAGAGCATCAATGAACACGAATACGTCTAGAATAATGTTTAACGTTTTTTTGGGCCTAATCTGATTATAACGACTTCATCATGACTAGGCCTTGTACATTGGTTTGTGGCGGTCCAGAAATGAGCCCGCTTAATTTCTGGAATTCCTCAGACCTTAAGTTGTATGTAGATTGGCCCACAACTGCAAGATTAAATTTAGGAAATTCTGCATTGCTAAATCTGACATTTATGATTCTAAGTCGTAGTGTAGAGTATTAGTTTGCTTGACCCTAAAGTTAACTTTCCAAGACTCCATATTGCTAAATTTGGATATCTGAAATGCAGTTTAATGGGTTGAACAGCCTGAAAGGTTGTTTCCGAAGACTTTAATTTGGACCTAAACATGCTGCATGTCCTTTACGGGACGTTGCAATCAACCGCAGGTTGTTTACTAAGCAATTTTACGATCAGTAGTTTGTCATTGCTTTCTGAACAAGAAATCAACGTTTTTGCCCAACTATCCGATGTGTGGAATGAATCTACTACCAATCGTCAGCGCACATGATATTTCTGGCGTGCACGATAAACTGCTCGAATCACTGCTAAGTCTTTAAAATTCAGTTTAACTGGGGTTAATTTTCGAAAACTTCACCTTGTTAAATGTATCTAAAATTAGTTTACAGGGCCGAAAACTGACAGGTTAACTTTGGAAAACTCCATGCTGCTAACTCTGAATATTTTAAACGCGATTTAAGAGTACAACGCTTGGTGTAGTACCTAGACCAGTGGTTCTTAACCTTTTTTGGCCCGTGTCCCCCTTCACATTATTTTCAGAACGCCATCCCCCCCCCCCTTTCGTATTTCCTCCCTAAAAATCCCCCCCCCCCGCCCCTACACAGAATACGTAATAATGGAAGCTAAATTTAATAGCACATACTAAAACAAGTCTAGACGTCCACATAAAACATGATTTGTGGGTCTACTTACTTTATAAAATGAATTTTAGAAGGGTAAGACGTACAGAACCGTAAAGTATGACGGGAAAAACAATATCAAGTAATCGGTTCTTGCATTAACGCGAACATGAAATAATCTTAATTTCCCCCACCCCCGAAACCCTAAAATCCCCCCCCCCCCCCCCGGGTGGGGGGGGGGGGATTTCCCACCGGTTGAGAACCACTGACCTAGACTAACCCATTAGTTAGAAAACTTCTTAAATTGCGAGTTGCAGCAGGGTAGATAACTCTCAGCATTTATAAGTCGTAAAGCTAGGTCTTGCGGAAACATCGATGGCAAAAATTTCAAATTAGAAAACCTACCCACAATTGAATATTTATAGAACATGTTCATTCTGTTGTGCACACACTGGAATCGTCGTTAATGATAGTGTTCGTGCACTGAGTTGAGCTTTTACTATTGTTATCTGGAGGAGGAGATTCGATGTTTTGTGGTTAGTTTCACAGCGCGACGAAGTTGCCCATTAAATGCAACCAACTAATGAATCAATAAAAGTTATAGGCGATAAACTTGCTAAGTGTTATAATCGAGAAAACTGAAAGGCCAAGAGTTTGCACATCTTTTCTACACTTAGTATAATACCGGGTACCTGCATCGGTCGTTAGGGCGACTCCAACCTTAGTTACAACAAGCTGTGGACTGGGTCTAAAAATACTGGTTGCATTAGGCAAAGCTACTTAAATAAAACAAAAAAGTTAGTTGCATGTCATTTACAGGACGTCGCAGTCAACAACAGCATCTTTTGGCTGTTCGTAATTTCTTGGCAAGTTTATGTTCATTAGTTTGCCATTGCTTTCTGAACGACCTGCACCCATACCATTTTCATGAAAAACCAACGCGAGGCTGTCTGATGCCAAATCGCCTCACTTGTTATCGGGAAAGATAGTACCATGGCCAGTCCACCACTGGGTACAATCCACCAACATGTCACATGACCACGACAAGCCAGTTCTCTAACCACTGGGTACAATCCACCAACATGTCACATAACCACAAGCCAGTTCACTAAACACTGGGTACAATCCACCAACATGTCACATAACCACAAGCCAGTTCACTAAACACTGGAAACAATCCACCAACATGTCACATAACCACAAGCCAGTTCACTAACCACTGGGTACAATCCACCAACATGTCACATAACCACAAGCCAGTTCACTAAACACTGGGTACAATCCACCAACATGTCACATAACCACAAGCCAGTTCACTAAACACTGGAAACAATCCACCAACATGTCACATAACCACAAGCCAGTTCACTAACCACTGGGTACAATCCACCAACATGTCACATAACCACAAGCCAGTTCACTAAACACTGGATACAATCCACCAACATGTCACATAACCACAAGCCAGTTTACTAACCACTGGGTACAATCCACCAACATGTCACATAACAACAAGCCAGTTCACTAAACACGAGATACAATCCACCAACATGTCACATAACCACAAGCCAGTTCACTAAACACGGGATACAATCTACCAACATGTCACATAACCACGACAAGCCAGTTCACTAACCACTGGGTACAATCCACCAACATGTCACATAACAACAAGCCAGTTCACTAAACACGAGATACAATCCACCAACATGTCACATAACCACAAGCCAGTTCACTAAACACGGGATACAATCTACCAACATGTCACATAACCACGACAAGCCAGTTCACTAACCACTGGGCTAATCAGTCGTGAGTGCTCTTTTTACAAACGGCAGTTAGAGTCAGTTGTGATTCACGTTCAGAATTAGCCCGGGCGTGTGCTGAATAATTAGACATTCGTGGATTATTTACTGTTATTTTGGCAGGAATATATGCATTAGGACACCGCAAATACTCTGGTGGTGAAGCCATGAAATGTCACCTGCGTTATATTATTGTAAATAATATAATTAACGTTAACCTCTACCGCACATTCTCGTTTCGGGTAGTTACAGTACGATTGTGAAGATTAGCGGACGCGTTCATGTAAGGGTATGGACGTTATGCTGCCAATAGCTTGACCGGGTCGGACAAAGGTTCTCAAACATATACCGAATTCCTGTATGTGGTATTCTCCACGAGAAAGAGGAACGTCTTCGACCAAGAAGAAAGAGAGAATAAGTATTAACGGCAGTCGCATTAGTAGTAGTAGTAGTAGTAGTAGTAGTAGTAGTAGTAGTAGTAGTAGTAGTAGTAGTAGTAGTAGTAGTAGTAGTAGTAGTAGTAGACGGGGAAGAAGAAGAAGAAGAAGAAGAAGAGGAAGAAGAAGAAGAAGAAGAAGAAGAAGAAGAAGAAGAAGAAGAAGAAGAAGAAGAAGAAGAAGAAGAAGAAGAAGAAGAAGCTGGAATCACTCACATTCCTACGTCACCATCTGCCACGTACTTATCGTCACGTCTGCAGGATAGTAGATCTCTTGAGTCCACGATGCATGCGAATAAGACCACGTGGCGTTCGATAATTGTCATCTTGAACACAACAAATATCTGAACTAGCAAGGCAGCAATTGACATTTGAGGCGTGGTTCAACCATTTTACTGTACACAATTTTTAGCAAGTGGATATCTAAGGAACTTCGATATCAAAGTTTTCTCTTATCAGACGCTATATTTGGTTTCAACAATCTCTGCCTGAAAAGAAGAGATTGTGCCAGATTGTAAATTCACATTGAGTTTCTTGGGATCAATAGAATATGGTTATAGTCGGTTCACTGCGTCATAATTATACTTGCTATCTTATGTAGGGATTTTCTGGCGATGTTGTTTGCTTCTGAGTCAGTTTCGTGTTATCACAAAGTTTACACTGATAAGTTTGGGCCTACTTATGACTGGAAAGAAATGAGTTGATAACATCAGAGACTTGCAAACAACCGGCGTCATTGTGATTTAAAAAAAAAAAAGGTTATTTGAATGTGCTTTACAGGATATCAAATCAAACAGAGCATTTATGGTCTGCTTTTGACTTTCCTAGCAATATTACGTTAAGTAGTTTGTCATTGCTTTCTGAAAGACCCGCGGTCATACCATTGTGAAAATTAGCACAGGGCGGTGTGTTCTGAAATCCCCGGCGGCTGATTTCAAAACCGGTATGCTGTAGTGTGAAACTGCGTTCAACTGCCAAGCCACATACGCCAACTCTGGTGATGGTGTGAGATCGCGCAACACGACAGCCCACGCGTTGTGGGCACACAATAATGATGATGATCTTTAAACCGAGGTGACATTTACCACAACTCCCATTTTGTACCGGCTGGTCTACAAAAGTATAGAGCTTGCACCCATTGGTCTACAAAAGTATAGAACTAGCAGCGATTGGTCTACAAAAGTATAGAGCTTGCACCCATTGGTCTACAAAAGTATAGAGCTGGCACCGATTGGTCTACAAAAGTATAGAGCTAGCAGCGATTGGTCTACAAAAATGTGGACCCAGCACCGATTGGTCTAAAAATGTACAGAGCTAGCACTAATTGGTCTACACAAGTATAGAGATAGCACCGATTGGTCTACAAAAGTATAACGCTAGCACGGGCTGGTCTACAAAAGTATAACTGTAGCACCGATTAGTCTACAAAAGTATAGAGATAGCACCGATTGGTCTATAAAAGTATAGAGCTAACACTTATTGGTCTACAAAAGTATAGAACTAGCACTGATTGGTCTACAAAAGTATAGAGCTAGCATTATATATCAAATGCGCCACACGGCTTGAAAGAAGTGTCTCTAACAGAACCTGGTCCATAGGTTTCTCTTCATTAAAACAAACCTAGGCTGTCAGCCCACTCCCCCTCCCCTCCCCCTTCTTTTCCATTAAAGGAAAATACATTCATGCTATGTACAAACTGCATATCTTCAAAGCTGAACGTGAAAACTGTGATGTACGGATGACAACATCCCTCACTTAACACAGGAAGGCGGTTTAACAATCGACCTGATTATCAGATAAAACCGACCCGAATACCCCAATCAGCTGTCACAAATCTCACACCTGTACAGAGCCACCAACTGCTTATCCCTCCTATCAGTCTTCTGGTGTAAAAGTGTACAAATAAAAACTGAAGTTAAAGTACCTGCTTACACTCACGTTATCACGGTAAAGGTAACAGGTACATGACCCAGTTTCCTTTCCTGTCATATTTTAGAAATGTTTCTAGGTCCATATTTCCTTGACCAAACAAAACTGACAAAAGTGATGTGGCCAGAATAACTCAAGTGATATCATTTGCAGGACGTTTCAATAAACTCCAGGTTGATTGGTATCGTAGACAACTGAACGTTCAATAGTTTGGGGACAGACCGCTTTGCGTTGATTTCCACAATGCTATGAGCGTCGGCCGTCCAGAAATCTATAGCAAACTATTGAACATAAATCCGCGAAAAATCACATACAGCCAATATAAACTGAGGTTGACTGCGACGTGCAGTAAAGGACACGCAAATATTGTTTTTTAAACCACGGAGACTAACCTAAGACAAGGTTCCGAACCGACAGGTGAGAAATAGATCAATACCACGGCCTGCGCTTCACCAAGAGCAGTTGTGTTGTCATGTTTAGTTTATCCGCCTGCTTTGATTCATCAGAGTTGTCAGCGCTAACCCACACCTTTCATCTCAACACACGGGTTGAAGACATTGTTTGTGGAACCTGCGACAGACCCAACACTCAGAACTAATGAACCTGGCATCAGACAGAGGCAGGTTTAAGTACGTATCTTTTGGTGTATAGATGTTTGGCCTGGGAGGTTAACTTACAGGACACTAACATTCAGCATTGTACACCTGTCTTCCCAGGTGCGAAGGTGTGGTAGGGACGGAATGTCACATGAGTCGCGACCTGAGAGACGGCAAAATATGCAACCTTTAAGTCGATCAAATTGTGTGGCCGGAACAACAAACAGTCGTGAAAAAACTAACAGCCGTCGTGAAAGAACAGTCGTCCTGAAAGAACTAACAGCTGTCGTAAAAAGAACTAACAGACATCGTGAAAGAACTAACAGCCGTTGTGAAGGAACTAACAGCCGGTATGAAGGAACTAACATCCGCCGTGAAAGAACTAACAGCCTTCGTGAAAGAAATAACAGCCGTCGTGAAAGAACTAACAGCCTTCTTGAAAGAAATAACAGACACGCTCAAAAATAGAGGCGAAAATCACACAGAACATGTATGACATCATCAAGATATCGCTGCTATTGTGAACGAAAGATAACACATGTTGCATTTCCTTTACATGGTGCTGTGATCAACCCTAGATTGGCGTTACGTTCATTAGTTTGCCATTGCTTTCTGAACGAGAAATTAACGTTTACGTTCAACCGATCTGTATGTGTGAAGTGAACTCACTGCCCCGTTGTCAACGGAAGGAAGTTTAAGAGGGAGCACGAAGGACCTTCAACGCCACGTCTTGCAAAGGACATGTCGCATTTTCAATTTAACCTGGTCGGCATCCGCCTGAGGAAAATGCAAAGAATACTATGGACAGACAGAAAAACAAATGACAAAGTCCTACAAGAAACAAATGAAAACCGTAAATTGGTTAGAGAAATTAAACATAGGCATTCACAATTTTTTGGACATGTTATGAGTAGAAATAAATTGGAAAACTTGGTGGAAAACTGACAAGACTGAGGGGCAAAGACCAAGGGGAAGGCAGAGAAGTGGATACAGTACATGGATGGTTTGGCCACGTGGTAAGGTCGAGAGAAAAACACGGAGCTTATCCACGACTCTGGTGTTCGTGTAAGATGGCGAAACATAACTGCCTACGCTTACCGGCATGGAACATGATGATGAAGAAAACTAGACATCTGGTTTGACCACCTGTGCGAGATCCGCAGACCAGGTTTCTCAGACTGACGTAAACTGTCCAGCTCAAGTGCCAAATGAGCTTTAATGCCAAAGAAAAGTACAACATTGGAAGACGGTGGATTCCCGGTGCAGATCCCAGCAAGTGTTGCGCACCTGCGGACTTCGCACAGGTCCTCAGGGACGGCGGGAACAGCGTGGCATTTTACCAACTTGGACTGTAGGTCCTAAGGCGGATTAGTTTCTATTGCTCACCAGCGCACGTGAAGAGGCGGGTCTTGGCGACGGTATCAAGATCTGTTGTTGAAACACTTTCCTATCTGGGTGTGAGGAGTGATGTGGTTGTTTTCTTTCTTTTTTTTTTTTTCTGGACCAGGAGGAGGCAAGAAGAATCGACAAGATGATGACAGATGGGATATGGGGAGACAGCTGGACACGCTGACAATGGGTTTGAGAGAAGTAGAGTGGATGGACAAGTAGATGGACACTGTCAATATACACCGGCACGGGAGGTCTGAGCAGTCTCTACAGAAGACAGGTGTGTAGGCAGACAGACAGACGGGAGGACGAGGATAGACAGACAGACGAGGACAGACAGACAAGGACAGACAGATATACAGACAGACAGATAGACAGATAGATAGATAGATATTAGATAGATAGATAGATGGATGGATAGATAGATAGATAGATAGATAGATAGATAGATAGATAGATAGATAGATAGATAGATAGATAGATAGATAGATGCTGGGATATTCTACCATATGGATAGAAAGATAAATAGACGGAAGAAGAGAGAGAGAGAGAGAGAGAAAGGAAGAAAGAGAGAGAGAGAGAGAGGGAGAGAGAGAAAGGAAGAAAGAGAGAGAGAGAGAAAGTTGTGATTATATGTAGTTTTCAAGAAAAGCATAGAAAATAAGACTAGAAATGAGACCATCATAATTTGTCCTATTATATCAATACATCACATAATACTCCCAAAGGGACGCGAAGACACATAAAGGTGGTGCCTTTAATTACCACTATTTTTGTTATCTGATGAAAAGCCTGCAGAGACGGTTGTGGAAGTAACATAATCTCGGAGTTAAGTGTTATCATGGCAAGATAAAAACGAATGTCTAAAGTGAATGGAAGTTCTTGCAAGGCCAAGTTAAGGGATATTGAAAGCAACCTGGTAATATTAGATCCCACGACAAAACGAATGCAATATACTCAACAGCAGAAATCTATCCCTATTACCAGAGACTGGTTCTTGTAAATTAAATCCATTTTGCCCTGCTGAAGTAGTTGTCTCTCTTTGTACAGGTGAAATAAATCTCGGTTGTCGCCCCGTTGAAATTGACAGTTGTCCTTTGAGAGTGTGCTATAGTTGGATTTATGATTTTCATCACACTAATTACCTGGCCTTGTCTAAACGGACCCGCTGTGTGAACAAACATAGCCGGCCAGGCAGGCATCAACAGATCACCTGAGCGGACTAAGCATGTAATCTGTATTAAGTGTATCGATCCAGACATCATGTGTTTTAGTCTGTAGCGAAGGTATGTTAAGGTGACGCACGTTCCACATTCGACTGTATAGAGGACAGTAGAGCATAAAGTACAACCTGCAGGATGCTAGTCAGTCGTATCTATGACAATATCTTTATTACTCAGTGGATTGTCATGTGTAAAATGTTAGTTGCATATTCTTGACAGGACGTTGTAGGCAACCCCAACAGTTTTTGACTGTTTCGATTTCTTGACAAGATTACCAATAGTTTGCCATTGTTTTCTGAACGACCGGCACTCATTCCGTTGTGTGGAAACCAACGTAAGGTGGTCTGCTGCCAAATCGCCAGAAGCTGTGTTGCTAGCGCGGTATGCGGGATTACGATTTCGTAACCCATAATAAAATATGGGCCTAGCACTATGTTCCTGGATACACAGAAGGATATGTCGAGTTTCATGGAAACAAAAACAATTAAAAATATAGAGGTTCTACGAAAACTGGAAATTAAAAGAGTTGAAAGAAATGAGAGGCAAGCGAAATATTTCGGCCACGTGAAAAGACAACTCTCATAAAAACCATACATGGGTAAGGTTGAAGGCAATCGAACAAGGGACAGACAACGATACAAGTGGGAAGATAATATCAAGAGATTGACGAACAGCAAGCAGTCTGACAGAATGTACAATCAAAGCGAGAGAGACAGTGTTGAGATCCATTGCAGCCAACCTTCATTGTGGATTCGATAACTGATTTATCGAGGTCGAGGAAATCCGATAAAAATGCAGGCCAGTTGTGTTAAAACGTTCACGTCATTTAAGAGTGAATGTAACAACTAGCCGGGACATACAGGAGTTAAACCCCCTACTGTCTTTCAATGTTCCTGCTTGGGCAGGGAAGTTCGCGAGCAGTGTTTGATTTGCTAGATCGTGCGTCCCGCCATAAGTTCTGTGTTTCTCATAAACTCAAAGACAAAATAGACGCGTTCTTCCCCAACCTTAGCAGACGACTGACTCCACGCGCAGACCTCGAGACATAACCAGAAGCCAGCCAGTTTTATGAAGGTATGAAAAAAGAAACACACACTGGGGCCTCACTTCCGCTTCATCGTGTTTCCGTCTGCTCCTACTTCTTTTCGAGGCAATGAAGGAAAAATATGATATCACAAAAGTATGAAGCAACCAGGGAAACAAAAACTTTTGGGAGCAATGTTTTGAATTGCCGGTCTGTAAACAGCCGATATTTTCTGTTTTATTCAGTATTATATTCTCCCTCACGAAAACAATTTTGGGCAACGGCCCGGAGGTAAATCTAGTTTAGGTTTTTGGAAATGCGGGATTGGTGTACAGTTTAGAATTGCTGCGGCGAGCGAGTTAGTGTGGTTGATAGGATACTACGTCAATAATGTCGTGAACATATCAGGTAGATAACGCTGTTTCCATGTTATCGTGAACATATCAGGTAGATAACGCTGTTTCCATGTTATCGTGAACATATCAGGTAGATAACGCTGTTTCCATGTTATCGTGAACATATCAGGTAGATAACGCTGTTTCCATGTTATCGTGAACATATCAGGTAGATAACGCTGTTTCCATGTTATCGTGAACATATCAGGTAGATAACGCTGTTTCCATGTTATCGTGAACATATCAGGTAGATAACGCTGTTTCCATGTTATCGTGAACATATCAGGTAGATAACGCTGTTTCCATGTTATCGTGAACATATCAGGTAGATAACGCTGTTTCCATGTTATCGTGAACATATCAGGTAGATAACGCTGTTTCCATGTTATCGTGAACATATCAGGTAGATAACGCTGTTTCCATGTTGTCGTGAACATATCAGGTAGATAACGCTGTTTCCATGTTATCGTGAACATATCAGGTAGATAACGCTGTTTCCATGTTATCGTGAACATATCAGGTAGATAACGCTGTTTCCATGTTATCGTGAACATATCAGGTAGATAACGCTGTTTCCATGTTATCGTGAACATATCAGGTAGATAACGCTGTTTCCATGTTATCGTGAACATATCAGGTAGATAACGCTGTTTCCATGTTATCGTGAACATATCAGGTAGATAACGCTGTTTCCATGTTATCGTGAACATATATCAGATAGATGATACCGGGTGGCACATATTAGGTGTAGGGCTCATCACAAAACAGTAGGCTACTCTATGGGGGATGGTAGTCTGAGGGCCGGCCGCATTTACCTAGCGTAGTACCCATATCGTGCTGGGGATCAAGCCCAGTGTTACGAGGCACGAGACAGTCTCGTCTCGTCGAGGTGGGTTTGATTCCTAGAGTACGAGACTTGAAGCGAGTGCTGTAATTATTACACCGACGTGGCGTTCCTCTAATTCCAATTTTCAAAACAAAAATTCCAAATTCGGTCTCGTTCAACCTGCCTCTTCAGCTATGGTTATTGTTGAGATCCGTGGGTTTTGTGGGTATTTTTACACTGTTTCTTGTCTTGTGCGCTCTTACGAGTAAGTCCTATCTCGGACTGGCTATGTAAGCGTTTGTGTCTGTGACGTCAGCTCGGGGATTGGTCGGCTGTCCTTTGTTCCCGTCTCCTCTGGTGGGTTCTTTAGTGGTGGTTATTGAAGGCTCCTGGCTCGTCTGGCTTGATTCCTTTTCAAAATCCCTTCATGTATACATACCCCGAACATATTGTAGCTCTTACTCGCTTTGAGCCCAAGCGTAGTCTGTAAACTTGCTACTATTCCCACTACACTTGACTCATTTTTGCGTGTGGATTAGCTTTCCCTATTATTAGTGTTCCTCGCCATCAGGCAAACCCACTCCGACTTCAGAGGGACTTGTAATTTACGTACCCAAGTCAAGGATGAGAAGTCAACATTTTAGTACAACTGACCGGTGTAGGGGTTGAAACCGCTACCTCCAAATCAGCACACCGGCAGTTTAAGGGCGAGTCCTCTTATCCATTCGGCCATACTGACCACACACATACACATTTTATATATATATATATATATATATATATATATATATATATATATATATATATATATATATATATATATATATATTGCATATCCCTTACAGGACGTTGCAGTTGACATCAGCATTTTCAGCTGCTGTTGATGTACTAATCAAGATTACACTCAGTAGTTTGCCATTGCTTTCTTAGCTACCGGCTCACATACCCAGTAAGTTACAACGCGGCGAGAATCGCTACCAATTCTCGCACAGGTTACGTTACTCAAGAGAATATACGGGATTATGGAGAAAGACGATAACCTCTAGGCGAGGGAGACCGTCTTATATATATATATATATATATATATATATATATATATATATATATATATATATATATATATTCGTTTACTTCATATGATAAATTTTAATGTTGCGTTAATTAAATGAGACTATTGTTTATAAGAATGGAAATCCAATATCCATCAACTGCACACGTGGTCTAGCTGAGATTTGGGTAAATATAATTATACACACGAATCGAAGTAGCAGTTTTAAATACAATGAAGACATAATATAAATTCATAAATATTAAACAGTGCAATCTGATATAAGTGCTAACGTGTAAAACAAATACACAACGCTAGGGCAATTAGGTTGTTATATATGCCTTATAACGTTATCACTTATGCGGGTTTTACTTTGGATTTTAAATAATTAATCATTAATGCATAATTCATTGCAAAACATAAACGAGAACATGGGCAAATAAACAAGCAATGATCAATCGTCAGAAATCACATAACAACATCAAGCGCAATGCAAACTGACTGGCATCGCGGAAACAAAAGGTGCAGTATAATTTTTATTGTTTTGGGTGTTTTCTCAATTATTTATTTTTGCGCTCTCTCCCTTTGAACTCAAGTGTAGTCCATACACACTACCTATAGTAGTGTTGGACTGAATTTTGCGTTTGAGTTAGCTTTCCCTATTGACCGTGTCCCTCGCCATCAGGCGAACCCACTCCAACTTAAGAGGTACTTGTAATTTACGTCCCCAATTCAAGTACGAGAAGTCAACATTTTAGCCCAACTGTCCGGTGTAGGGTTTGAACCCCTTACCTTGGCATCAGCACACCGGATGTTTGAGAACCCGCATTCTTATCCATTCGGCCTTGCACACCTCTGTAAATTATAACAGCGGGTAGAACAGAGGAAAATGACGTGACTGAATCAACGAAAATGAGGTATAGAATTTGTAAGCTTTATTAGAACAAAATCACTAGTGGCAAAATGGACGTTGTGGAGAAAGACATGAACAGAACAAATGTAGAATAACATAACCACATAAAAACGATCAGTATCTAGTGCTGAAGTGCTATGTAGAGCCTGTTTTGCTGTATGGCAGCGAATCTTGGAATGTATATATGAATATATTAGAAAAAAAACCGGAAGCATCAGAGGTGAGGTTCCTGAGACGAATGTTGTGAATTCCTTGGACTGCCAGAGTAACTAACAACGGCTGACTAAAAGAGACTAATGAAACTATAACATTATATACAACAATAAGAATGAGACAAACAGCTTTCTTTGGTCATGTGACAAGAAGAAAAATACTGGTGAACATCGTGGCGACTGGAAGGGTCAAGAGGAAGAGAGGCAGGGGCATAAATGATGCTGGATGGATTGAGACGGCGACATAGATGAATATCATCAGCAGAGTTTATTCATATCACCAAAGACCGAGATCTGTGAAGAGACATAATCGCCTACACCAGCTAGCCAGGCACTTGATAATAACAATGAGCACAGCAGTCAATGAAGGCGATGCCCTGATCATCACTATATGGGGATTCGGATCTATAATGGACCACCTACGTTGTACACGCATATCCCTTAAATCATAAAGCAAATTCTCGGCATGAGTGAGGACGACATGGTGCACACCAGGATCAACACAACACATCCTGCCGTGATTCAATTGTCTAATTTGAAAATTTTGCCAAGGCACCGCCCTACAAGACCTACACAGTTTTTACAATTTCCAATTGCCCTGTACTAGAAAGAACAAAGGCAGTGAAAACATTCGCCCGCATAGACGGAATGCAACTAATCCAACATGTTTCGTATTTTTGTCCCCCGGAGTTTCCCCCCATAAATCCCCTTGGTTATTTCACGGATCAGATGATTTCAAAGTCTTTACAGTTCTACAAACAGGCAGTCTGTAGGAAAGACATTTCGTGTGGCAAAAACTCCGGCCCGATTAAGAGGACAGGCACCTTTTGCGTGTTTCCTGAGGTTCCTGGAGCGCCAGCGTTGATGAGAAGTGCAGGCATGTAGTTAGAATGATTTAGTCTTCAGCATTTCTCCACGATCTTTGGCGTGCCGCGGTACATGCTAGTGTCAGTACTGCTGGCGCCTCCTATTGTAAATGAATATCCTGCTTGGGTGTTGCTTTTTGTTGTGTTGGCTATCTGAGAAGTCGCATCTTCATTACTGGTTACCCCTCTTTCTGTATTTTGTTTGTTTTCTGTTACTTGTACTGTTTCCAAATGAAAAAAAAAAAAATAATAATAATTACCGTTAGTATTCATGGTAGGCCGGTCTTCCTGGCTTAGGTGTTAACATCTTTCTCCGTAATCCCGTATATTCTCGTGAGTAACGTAACCTGCGCGAGAATCAGTAGAGGTTCTCGCCGAGTTTGTAACTAACGGAGTATGTGAGCCGGTCGCTCAGAAAGCAATGGCAAAATACTGAGCGTAATCTTGCATAGTACATCAACAGCAGCTGAAAATGCTGATGTTGACTGCAACGTCCTGTAAGGGATATGCAAAAAAAAAAAAAAAAAATCATGGCAGTATTAAACATTAAGTGCATATACTTTACTGGAAGTCGCAGTCAACCCTAGCATTTTTCTATGGTGATTTCTTGGCAAGTTTACGTTCAATCGTTTGTCATTGCTTTCTGAACGAATGTATGAAAACCAACGCAAGGCGGTCTGCTGCCAAATCGCTCGCTGCAGTGTTTTGAACGGGGTATGCGTGATTACGAATTGCGTCCGTAACCCCTTCCCATAACCAGAAAGAAACACATCAAAATGCGCTAAAACAACAAACGGATGAAATCATTACAAAGGGACCACCAGCTATCGAAAGGACAAAATGAGCAGCAGAATAAAATAAAGATAATGGACGGAACTGGCTGAAATAGCAAAATATATGACGTGATATGGGGTGAGTTAGTTTGGGGCGTGTGTTCCAATAAGGGATAAAGAGATAAAGATGAAGAAGAAAAGGAGGAGGAGGAGGGTGACATGAAGAAGAAGAAGAAGAAGAAGAAGAAGAAGAAGAAGAAGAAGAAGAAGAGGAAGAAGAAGAAGGAGAAGAAGCAGGAGAAGGAGAAGAAGGAGGAGGCGAAGGAGAAGAAGTGATTCCTACCTGATTCACTGTTATTCTCTGCACTATGGGCGTTCATGCCTACTTGGCCGGCTGGTATAGGCGTGTCCCCTGATCGCGAAGACTGCGTATCGTCCTGCTGGCTGAAGTTGAGGCTTTGAGACGGTGGTCGCTGTTGGGAAACAAAACAGACAGGAATATAATGTATGATACACAATATTGGTGGACAGGTCAGTGGCAATGTATGTTGTATGTAATGCAACAGTTTCGTTAGTGTCATCAAGGGGTAGAGGCAGTGGAACAGGCTGTACCTGCCAGTGTGTACGAAGATAACACCGGAATGATTCAATATGAATACCGACCAATCATTTTATTCTGAGTGGAACTGAATTCGCAAGTCAATTTACAAAATCTATCTGTGTACTGTCTGTCTGTCTGTATAGCTTTGTTTGCTTGCTTGCGTTCGCTGGCTGTGAACTCCAGCGTGAAGTCCTGTATGTCGGATGAAGCCATCCTGTTGTCCAACATCAGTGTGATGTCATACCGGACTGAGCTTTCCGAGGGTATCCGTTGTGCAATGTCTGGCTTATTGGTGTGTAGACTGGTGATTCCTCGCCGTGCAGGCAGATACTCTCCGACTTCGGAATAATCAGCGATCCCACTACATTACCCAGGACCCGGGACCTGTTGCCTTGGACGTGTTAGTATAGAATAGGCCAGTATAGAACCTGGCCCTGGTACCTTGGAAACACCTCTGCATCCCTCTGTATAGCTTTAAATCTTGGGGCAACAGCTGGAGACATCGTTGAAAATAACACGAGAATCAAAGTCCAATACCTACATGTTTTCTGTGTCTTATATGAGTGTCAATCAATACCCGATAATCTATTTTTCGTATTATTTAAATATTGCAATTTCGTCATGTGACCAGTGGCATGTCTCTCAAACTGTCAGTGGCAAACACTGACAACAACTTAGGCAGAACCTCAGATGCTACGACTGAAATTA
This sequence comes from Cepaea hortensis, assembly GCA_963921405.1. NCBI lineage: Eukaryota > Metazoa > Mollusca > Gastropoda > Stylommatophora > Helicidae > Cepaea > Cepaea hortensis. The sequence continues at coordinate 93,084,975 of OY992881.1, read as the reverse complement.
ATCATTGATTTATTCTGATGACCGTTTTGCCCACGTAGGCAGGTCGTTTCAAGACAATCATACATGATCCCTGAAGAAAAACAATTTCCCGGATGCATCTAGGACAAAAGGTTTCCAAAGAACCTGTCCGAACAAGTGTCCGTTACAAGCAGGATATGAATGCGTGTGTGCAGCAGAACACAGACGGGCCTGTTTTCCCACTGTCATCTCAGACAGCAACCCGGCAGTTGATGTTGTCATGTTTGACAGTTGATAAACATATCTTGTGGTGGAAGTAAACTAGGGCTAGTTGAAAGAATCAACCAGAACAAGTATTTGAGGGGATGGGTGAGTGTATTCTGAAATGTTTTGTACAGTTTTACAGGCGTTAAATTGTACATGTTTTATTCGTATTGCATTCCTGGTTGTTTCTGTGGACAGAGTACTGCCCTGATAGTTGACCGCCCATCACGTGACCACACAGCGCAAGCTTCAAAGTAGCCATCTCAAATAGAGGCCAGGTCAGAATCAACAAGATCATTTAATTTATTCTCTTTTTGTCCGTTTTTATCTGGTTGTTTTCAACGACCCGATACTGACAGAATAATAATAAAACCGATTCAATGCTGGAGAGGGGGGAAAAAGAAAAGAAAACTGTCAAACTCATTCGCCGCTTTCTCAGCACCCTAGACAGGCTCAATTGGACGAATGTCATATCAGTAGTGGAGACGATGAGGGGTTGACTGACAGGAGACAGCGATGTTCAACACGACACCCGGTAATCATCAGGACTTGGGACAAATCCTTTTAGAGTCCACAGCCCAATTTATCGCCCCTGCAGAAAACAGAGTCAAAACTTGGAAAACAATGGCCAAGCAAGCATCTTCTCCGAGTCTAGACTTTTAACGCTCTCGCTGTTTTTGAGATGAGATGACTGCTGCGTTAGGGGACCGATTCTCTTCTCCCTTATTGCATTTTATTTTTCAAAGATCCCTTTCGATTTGGGGGTCTTCCACTTGGGGGAAATTATCAACTTGATGCAGGCTAACTGAAGGTTTCCGCTTCGGCTTCACACAGGGCAAGGCCTCTTCAAAGGACGACAAGTAGAGGACCAAGGCGGCGAGAATTGCCACATTCGGCCGGCGTTTAGTGCTAAAAAAATGGGGCACTGCACGAGTTAATTAGAAAGGAGAAGAAAATTAAACTGCGTTACATAGCAGTGAGTATGGAGGAAAAATAACATATTACGGTTAAAAATAACACACGTGTAACGCGAATAATTTCCATTTTCCAATCCTTAATTGAAATTATATTTATCGAATTATGTGATATTTATTACTGTAGAGTTATAAAGACGACCTTATGCTAATAGTAAAATAAAACAAACTGTCATTTACTGCCTATAGTACCTTACGGTGTAGGACAGGGGCGTCTTGAGCCTGAGGAATTAAGGCCGCATGGCTAGTGCAGTCGCCGCGAACTGTGCAGGTTAGAGTTTTCTTTTTGCCCCGGACAGAAGCAAACTCACCTTACCGAGGATTCGAATCCGTGTCTCCCGAAGGAGAGCCCGGCACTCTAGCCACTCGGCCAGCCGCTCCACTATGCTAATAGTAACAGGGATATATAATGGTAAGGATATGGAATTGGCAATTGGTATGGTTTGTCATCACAGTGTGAGCAGTTTTACTTACAAATATGGATTGTATTTGTTTAAGTCTATACATTTGTCTGGTTGGCTAAATTGATTGGAGACTACATGGGAGGGTGGCTGGTTGGGCGGGTGGCTAGCTGGCTGGTAGGGTGAGTACGTCCCTGTGTGGATGGGTGAATAACTGGGTGGCAGGATGAGTACCTAGCAGTATGGATGAGAGATTGGATGAGTAGCAGACTTGATGGGCGAGTAGCAGGTTGGTAGCTGTCTGGGTGGATTTTTAACTGGACTGATGGCTGAATGGCTTGGTTGTAGGATACATAATTGACTGGATATGTTAGCGAGTGGTAAGTTGGATGGGTGAGTGCTGGTCAGGAGAGTAAATAGCTGGCAGGATGGGTGGGTGGTTGGGTGAGTAGCTGGCTTTTTTCCCCACATAACCTTTACAGGACATTGCAGTCAACACTAACATATTGCAGCTGCTATTGATGTCTTGGCAAGATTACGCTCAGTAGTTTTGGCTCTCATATCCTCGTAAGTAACCAACACGACGCGATCGGCTACCGAATCTCGCGCAGCTGCGTCACCAATGTGAATATACGGGATTACGGAGAAATTCGTTAGCACTTAGGCCAGGGAGACCGACAGTAGCTGGCTAGACAGGTGGAAATATGGATCATAGCGTGTGTATCTGGCTGAAAGAGTGAGTGGTTGAGTGAGCTGAGAGGGTGTCTAACTGGCTGTAAGTATGTTACCGGGTTGACCTGTTGCTTGGTAAATAGTTAAGAAGATTCGTTGTTAAGTAGTTGTTAGTCGTTGGGTAGATAAGCAAGTATGTGGACAAGAAGTAATTTGTAGGCGTATATAAATCTAGATACTAACGAACTGTACAACAAATATTGATGTGTTTGATTGATTGTTTGTTTGTTTTCATTAGGACATTAGTATCACTGCTGGTGTCTGGAGTGAGATTTATGATTATACTTATTTTAAAAAAAAATATTTTGCGGGTTGAGAAACCGTTTGTTCAATCAGTCGCTTGTTTATTCAAAGATCCTTCCTTCGTTTTTAAATTAAAATTTCCATAGAGCCTTATCGAGGCTCGAACACACCTCTCACGATGCGTGTGGCGAACAACCTGTCCCTCGGCCACCTGTTAATCGACTGATGTGCTTATCCCATTCAATTCCACACACTGATCTGACAAGTGAGACTGATTGGTGTTTTGGAGTGGGTCCATTAGACCCCGGCAACATTACACTGATCACATACGTGTGTTGATGTTCGCCGTTGTCTCGCCAACAATGGCCGGGTAAGTGTAGAAGATAGGCAGTAGTTGACGCATCTGTCACAGGCGTGCTAAAACATGGATCCAATGTCACGCTGGGCGCATGGGTTGGGGGGGGGGGGGAAGAGATAGATAAGGTATTTTTGTTTCCTTCAGTTTACAGAGGCACTAGTGGGTATAAGCTGATTGTTTGATTTTGTTCATCCGTCCTAATCTATGAAATAATAGTTGAGAACGGGTGTTGTTGTTGTTGCTGCTGTTGTTTTAAAGTCCTTTATCCCCCATGCCGGCATAAGCCTTCGACCAACTTACTCCAAACTAGCCTAGCCTATATTTCAATATCTTTATCTACGCTACATCAACCTTACATGTTACTCTTACTCTCCTTCTTCCTTGTTCGTGCCCAGGAGGATGCTAATTGTGTTCTGTTTGTTTACAGCGAGGCTGATCATTCTATCTTTTCAACCGATACATCCGACTTCAGAAAGAAACTACCAGCGGATGGAGCCTTGGAGTTATAGGTAGGCGGCTGAATCCCGCATCCCTGTACTGACAAACAGGTACTCTAGCCATCGGCAGTAAACCTTGGTATAAGAAACAAAAGTAGCCTCAGTGTTCTCAAGAGATCTATGCATATACAAATATGTATAGTAAGTTTAGTTAGTTTAATCGACGGATCAACATCACGGCACACGGGTGTAACCCATAAGTGCTCCGTTCTACTCCTAACTCAAGCCTGAGTCCGAAGAATCTCAGCTCAGTCCAAGAACTCCGTACCACTGGCGAATATCCTGAAATACTTTGGGTAGATCTTTAACTCGTAATTTTACCCGGGCAGCGCCGTTACGCTACTCTTTTTCGATTTCCATCTGCCAAGGGATTTTTTTACATGCGCAATAATACACACGGGCGTCCGATCTCACTACCCACAGACCAGGGAACATTTTGTTACTAGAAGTCCATGTGAATAAATTCCTGGCCCTCACCGGGGCTTGAACCCAGGACCTCCAGCACTCGAGGCGGACACCATATTTCGAGACCACTCAGCCCCAAGTAACACATAGCGGACCCTTTTACGCGTCACTGGAGCGCAATGGGATACATGCTGCCATTCCCCATATTGTATATACAAATCGACAGTCGCTGTGTGGTGATCTGGTCAATATCACGCCAGCAGCTTTGACTTCCCAAAACGTTTCATGGCACCCATTTTTACGTTGGATAGACTTGAAAGCCCATTCAGTTTTAAGTATCAAGTTCTCGGGGTGGATTCTTCTTCTTCTGCGTTCATGCGGAGTTTTTTTTCGGACGTGATTGCGTTGTGCCTGTTTACAGCAGAGCTGCGTTCTTGCGCCATTAGGCCGACACATCCGGCTTCAGCGGGCATTTGTTGACCGGGTTAACCTTCCCGGTGGGGTGGATTCGAACTCATGACCATCAGGCCGCTAGATAAGCATGCAAGTAACTACCCCACCGCAGCCCCCCACACCAGCACAACAATGATGAACAAATCAGATTGGACAACACGGTGTGTAGCCGACGTCAAGCTGGAGTTTAATTACACGGGGGTTTTAATCGACAAATTGATCACAACTGACTTCTAAACTCCATGCCTTCACTTTACCTCGACAGAACCTCAGTTTCTAGGTTAGGCCTGGTATGTTCTTCTCAACAACACTCACACATAAGTGTGGCGTATAAAAGTGTTTTTTAATGTTTCTTCCAACTTACTCATCTCATCTGATTCCTCTTGTAACTTGCATAAACTGCGGGGAGAGTGCCCGTTTATGAGCTTCATAGATGGAGATTATCATGGACAATGTTATTTCTTCTGTCCATCGTTTATGTGGTCGGCCTACTCTTCCGGTTCATTTGGTCTGTACATTATTGCTTGTTGTGGTATACTGTCAGTTGGTTAAAAAAATTGTTTGCATATCCTTACAGGACATCGCTGTCAACATCAGCATCTTTCAGCTGATTGTTGATTTCTTGGCAAGATTACGCTCAGTAGTTTGCCATTGCTTTCTGAGCGGCCGGCTCCATACTCTCATAAGTCACTGGCGCGACTCGAACCGCTTCCAATTCTCGTGCGCTCACGTCAACCACGAGAGTATTCGGGGTTACGGAGAAAGGTGCTAACTCTCGACCAGGGATTTCGGCTGTCAGCTGGTAGCCTAGTTATTTGGCCGAACCATTTAAAATGTTGTTTTCTAATACAATCTAGCACGTGTACACCTCGGAGGAGCAAATGGATCACCATAGTCTGGTTAGAATAAGGCAGCGAGGAGTGACGAGGGGATCTGGCCGACGCTCGACGCTCAGAGGAAAGGCGAGACGGACATATAATCAGATTGCTACTGGAACTATTAGTGTTGGAACTCTTCGCTGGTTGCTGAGGATGGGGACGGAGCGCTTATGGGAATGTCCCGAATGCTGTGATGTCGGTTCCTAGATCAATCAACCAATCAAAACAATCTAGTACTCCTATAACCCGCACTTAAGTCCCGATTTCATCATTTCTGATTTTCTCTCTTCTTAACTTACATTCACATATTGTTTGTCTGGTAGCAGATAACTGTATCTGCATGCCTTTATGTACACATTAACTTTCATTTAACTCTGTCAATACCAAGCGACTCACTGTACGTTTATTGCATTCTTCGAGGATTACACATGGCTGGGGGTTGTGGTGTCCAACCCAGGCTCAGCATATATCCTGGTTCGACTTCAGCAAAAGGCCTGACATTTTCCCAAGAATCATTAGTATCTAATGACACGGCCCACTGATTTCTTGGGAAGCTAGTCTTTTCGGATAAGGGCGAAAAACTGGAGACCGCTTGTGCAAGTTGCAGAGAAATCGCAGAGTAGGCTATAATGTCGCAGCCTTGGCAAAGTGTTGCGAATGAAAGTCTAGCCAGGGTGAGAGTCGTGTACATTGATTGGAATCAATCCATGGAGAGAGAGGGGCATTTGCGGACATACCCGCATGCATCGGAAAACCCCGTTCCAAAAACGAAATGTACGTAACATCTGCAAGGGTTGGACTATGTGTCTGTGTGACTGCTGTTGTGACTGGCTTGGACAGATGTTCAATACGTGAAAACATGACAAACCGTCTCCAGAAGTAAATACAGGCTGGTGAGGATTGTGTTACTTCACGATTTGTTTCCTGCATAATACATGTGGTTAATGTCGCCGGTGATATGTGGATTGTGTGTGTACCCAGACGGTTTGATAACATCACTTGGTAGCTGACGACGCAATGTCATGGCTTTACAATTATAGCAATTACTTTTCTTTGACATTTCGGCTTCGTGATTATGAAGTTTGATACTCGGGGAAATGTATGTATCTGAAATATGTATGCTGCGTTGTTGTTGTTGTTGTTGTTGCTGTTGTTGTTGCTGTTGTTGTTGTTGTTGTTGTTGTTGTGTAGCGAAAGGTGTAGAGGCAAAGGGAACTCCAACAGTGGGTGAACTGTTGTAAGATGTGTAGAGAAGTAACTGGGGAGGGGGTAGAATAACTGCGTGGCATTTGCTAATACATCCACACATAGTGTACGCATCTAGACCATGCAAAAGGAACATACGGTTCGGGAGTCATATGAGGCCTGCAAAATCATTTTATCTGGCCCTGCCAAGGCAACCGAAGCAACTCGAAACCCAATTTAAAAAAAAAAAACATGTGCTTTAAAATCAATCATCAATAAATCTAATAGCCACATCATTAATACCAGCTGAAATCACACGCCTTGTCAAGGAGAAACAGTTCCAGCCATCACATTAGGAGTTAGTGGAATCAAATGTTTGACCAAATATGGCAGGCTGATATTTTTAAGCTGATAATTGTGTTATGACCCGCGAATTATGCTGTCTATATCTAAACAGCCCTTGGCAGCATAAAGGTTCTCCACTAGCTCTAAACTGCAAACAAAGTACAGCCTTGAATCATAACAAAATATATCTACAGATATTTGTTTGCGCTCGTTCGCTTTGAACTCATTATAGTAGTGATGGATTGAATTTTGCTTGTGGATTAACTTTCTTTATTAACAGTGTCCCTCGCCATCAGGCGAACCCACTCCGGCTTCAGAGGTACTTGTAATTTACGTCCCCATGTCGAGGACGACAGGTCAACGTTTTAGTCCAGCTGTCTGGTGTAGGGGTTTAACTGCTTACCTCGGCATCAGCACAGCGAATGTTTAAGAACACGCGTTCTTATCCATTCATCCATGCGGACCTGCAGATGAGAACAGGTCTCTTCCATACAACATGACAGAACACATTTGTATCATAAAATATATGCACATACCCATGAGAAAATGTCACTTCCACGTAACTACTACCACTACTGCTGCTGCTGCTACTACTACTACTACTACTACTACTACTACTACTACTACTACTACTACTACTACTACTACTACTACTACTACTACTACTACTACTACTGCTGCTGCTGCTAACTGACAGCTTGCCGTCTTGACAGACGATTGTTTGTAAAATGGAGTTATACCGCTCCATAACACAAAGTCTGGGCTGAATTTAGAGACCATGTGTTGCCCATGCAGCATGATCCCTTTCTCGGCCTGTCTAGTGTACTCCAGAGGAAAGGTAATATATCAATACGTCTGGAGCAAGACAAGCTGCAGAAGCTGCCAGATCAGCAAAGCAATACTCTAACTGACCGCCTGTCGGAGCTTCGATCCTAGACCAGTTGTCAACCAAGGCTTAGGGCCTGGTCTGCCCTACCATGACATTATGTCATTAAGTTGCATGTCCTCCCACTAGGATAAGGCTTGTACCCTCCGCCCGAAGCCATTGGCACAGTGTGGGGTGTCGGGTTCGGTAACATCCGGCGCTAACAGAAGCTGGTAGTACTACTACTACAACGAACCCTCTTATACGTCACTTCCATGCAACTACTACTAAAACTACTGCTGCTACTACTATTACTGCTGCTACTACTATTACTGCTACTGCTGTTTTGTTGCCGCTGCTGCTGCTACTACTACTACTACTACTACTACTACTACTACTACTACTACTACTACTACTACTACTACTACTACTACTACTACTACATACTACTACTACTACTATTTTTATTATTACGACGACAACGTTCACAATATTCGCTCGCCTTTTCCTTCAGTAAACACACTATCACACACTTTACCAGAACTCATCGACACACAATAAGAGGCATCCAGCCCTCTTTGTAAATGCATTTTCTTTGTTAATATTTCAACTGCACTTTTGATAACTGCAGGCTGTATTGTCTGGCGCCCGCTAACATTCCACGATGTGGTCCGTTTGCTTTACTCCGATGCACACCCACAGAAGAGCTGAACCAGCCTCCGCTACGCACGCTTAAGCACATTCATACTGAAGCACACACAAGTAGTCGTCTTCTGACAACCGCACTCGCACACAAAAGCACGCGCAAGATGGTGAACCGGTGAAGGCTGTGATTACCAAGATATGGGAGGTTCCAAGTCTATACTGCACAGACTGAAACTTCTAGAAACGCCTTATCTACAAGAGCAATCATTATAAGGAGATCAATTTTCCACTATAACCGTCATACTTCAGTGCGTTTTACATGGGCGGCTGGGTACCCGCTAGGCCCTGGTATTACCGTGACCTTAACGTCCATTCATGTATCTTTGTCGGGCATCTCTTATGCCCAGATAACATACTAGACCATCTTAAAGCCGAGATTGGCAGACAGCAAAACATCATCATTATCATCATATTTAAGTAGGTTGCATTGCGCTATTTTATCAAGCCAGTGGATCCGACAAGCATGCTTTCGGGTTTGCTTTTCCTAGTCTTTGACTGTCCCCAGTCCATCTACAAGGCTTATGTATCATACTGTATTGGTCAATACCCCTTGACCGGTCCGACATTGGAGACCTAGTCAGTAGCTGCGCTACCATCGGCAAGTCCTTCTGCCACTTCAAGGTGGATACACAACAGAGAGGAGACAACAATCTGTTCTTTACCAAGCGGCTCACCATACGTTGATCAGTTACTTTATGTGATAACAATAACTTTGGTTTTCTTGACGTCTTCACTCATAACGCAGCTATTACTTTATCATTCTAGATCTTAGTTGTTACTTTTCTCACACTTGTTACTTTAAATGTGTTTGTTCTACTTGTTACTTTGCATTGTGTCTATTCTAGTTACTTTACGTGTTACTATCCTTGTTGTTACTTCACATATGTCTTTCTATAATAGTTGTTACTTTACATATTTCTTTCTATAATAGCTGTTACTTTACATATTGCTATCCTAGTTTTTACTTTAAGTGTTTCTAACCTTGTTGTTGCATTAAATGTACTTACGTAATTGCTATTTTACATGTGGCTGTTCTAGTTGTTACTTTAAATGTGTCTATTCCAGTTGTTACTTTAATGTGACTATCCTAGTTGTTACTTTAAGTTGCTTGCTTGCTTGAGTTCACTGGCTGTGAACTCCAGCGTGAAGTCCTGTATGTCGGATGAATACACCTTGTTGTCCAACATCAATATGATGTCATATCGGACCTGATGTGTGCGTGAGTACCCGTTGTCCCATGTCTGGCTTATTGGTGTGCAGACTGTTGGTTCATCGTCTCTAACCTTATTGTTACCATAAATGTGTCTTTTAAAAGTGTCTATTCTCGTTGTTGCTTTTAATGTGCCTAATTGTTACCTTGACTGCCTCTATTTACCTACTAGATGCTATTTTAACTCGTATATTACTACCAAATTCTTTGAACAGAATGAGTTAAAGCTGCTAGCTTCTTCGTCTCTCTCTCCTGCCTTTTCATCTCTCAGTGGAAAACAGACTCTCATCCAATTCCACGGCACCCACCTAGTGCCCCTGAGACAACAAAGAATGGAACATATCCCCTCCATGTACGGAGACTATATATATATATTCACGCGCGCGCGCGCGCTTCAGGCATGCTACATCCTATATCAAGAAGCAAACTGATGAAGAGACTTGAAATTAAGATCAAGTTGAAAGCGAATTAAAACAAAAAGCAGACAAGCGGCGCAGATACCACAATATGGCGCCAGTTGGACGAAATTTCCAGCAAAGAATAGCCGTTAAAACCAACAGCACTTTTGCTGAAATGAAACTTGGAACAAGGGGCCTTAACTTGGCCAGTTCTTGCTGCAAGTAAAACTAAGCTATCCAAGGACGGTACATTGTCGTGGCCTGCTAGTTAGCTTAACATTTTCCACACCATTACTGCCAGTCTCACTCGAGTGACTTTGCAATGCGGCGAAGGAAGTGGTCCTCTTATAGCTCTTGTCCCCCCGGTACGTCAAAAAGAGGAATATTTTAAAGGGGGGAAAATTGTGCGATTCAGATTCAAATGATACGGTCTGGGTTGAGGAGAAAGGCTTTTGTCGCCTCTTACAGAACTGGGGAATCAATATCGTTGGCCCTCAACTTGGCCATGCTTTCTGAATCAGTCAACAATAAAAGGGCAGCTTTGTGCGACAAAGTCGCATGTTGTTTTTTCCATTTTAAAAATGTGGATGGTTCTAGCTTTGTTGACAAGCTATAATCGATCTAAATCTCAGCCTGTTCCCTGTGTGTTATAACAACAACAACAAACAAGTCCCAAATCAGGACCTGCTATGGGTCACTGATGTGCTGGGAACGTCACATTTGAAGCTCTGATTGCATGTAGAAATAGGTGACCAGTCTTTTCATCCCATAGCGAGCGACAAGCCTAGGAATCGACACCAACCCTCCGCCCTCAAGCCGTTAACGGCGCAACTTAGTAACCGTTACACCCAGACACCAGCTGTCCCCTGCCCGTCGCATATTTCTTGGTCACATTTCTTCCATGGTATTTGGATATTTCTTTATGCTTCATAGATTATACTAAGGCATTTGATAAAGTAAAACATGATGAGCTGATTAAAATATTGGAAGATATCAACATTGATGGGACAGATTTAAGAATAATAAAGAATATATACTGGAACCAAGTAGCAGCAATTAAAATGGGAAATAAAGAGGGTAGTTACGAACAGATACAGCTAGGAGTACGACAGGGGTGTGTCTTGTCACCCGATCTCTTCTCCCTATATAGCGAAGTAATAATGAGAGAGATCAAAGAGAAGCCAGGAATATAATCGGAGGATATAATATAAACAGTATACGCTATGCAGATGACACAGTATTGGTGGCGGATAATGCAACAGACCTACAACAATTATTGGGCATTGTAGTATCAGAGCGCACAGAAAGGACTCTCCTTGAATATCAAGAAAACAGTAACAATGGTAATATCAAAGAAAATGGGGACACCAAAATGTGACATAGAAATAGAAGGGGAAATTCTCAACCAAGTGGATAATTTTAGATACCTAGGGGCACCTATAACATTAGATGGAAGATGTACAACAGAGATTAAGAGCAGAATAGGGCAGGCAAAAGCCGCATTTCAGAAAATGAAGAGTATCTTATGCAATAAGTCGCAATCAATGAATGTAAGAAAGAGAGTGCTAAAATGCTATATAGAACCAGGTTTGCTGTATGGCAGCGAATCTTGGAATGTAAATGAACAAATTAGGAAGAAATTGGAAGCAACAGAGATGTGGTTTTTAAGACAATGTTGCGAATTCCTTGGACTGCCAAAGTAACTAACAACGATTGCCTGAAAGAGACTAATACAACTAAAACACTATATACAACAATAAGAAAGAGACAAACAGCTTTCTTTGGTCATGTGATGAGAAGAGAGGCATTGGAGATCATCGTGACAAGTGGAAAAATCGAGGGGAAGAGAGGCAGAGGCAGACCAAGAGAAAAGATGCTGGACGGATTGAGACGGTGGCATGGAGGAATATCATCAACAGTGTTGATCCAGAACACCAAAGACCGAGATCTGTGGAGAGCCATAAACGCTTACGCCAGCCGGCACGGCACATGATGATGATGACAGATTCCTATGCAGTGTCAAGAGTTTAGGCGAAGATTCCTACAGATTCCTACGCAGTGTCAAGAGTATAGGCGAAGATTCCTACAGATTCCTACGCAGTGTCAAGAGTATAGGCGAAGATTGCTACAGATTCCTACGCAGTGTCAAGAGTATAGGCGAAGATTCCTACAGATTCCTACGCAGTGTCAAGAGTATAGGCGAAGAGCCAAGAACCACATGGTGAAGTTCTAGCACGTGTCGCACAAGTCACCATCATCAAGTATGTCAGCTCCTAGGCAGGTCTTGAACCTTCTTGGTGATATCATTGCATTGTTGTCAGTCCTGTACTGCTCGCTTCACTTCCATCTGTGTCTGCATTGATCGATCTATGAGTGTCTGTTTTATATGTTTGTCTTGGTCTATCCCTTTCTCATTTGTCTTGTCAGTGTTATTCTTGATCTTCTTTTCTTGTATGATGGTTGGTTGTTTGGCTGGATAATTATGCATTGTCTGGAATGCAATGGTTTAGACCTACATTGTCAAAGAACATTTCGAGCCAAGAGAGGCCATACCAGCCATGTTAGAACTCACGGCTTCACACTTTCAACCCCACTGGATGAAATGAATGGTCATCATCATTCTTGATGGACAAACACTACAACATTAAAGAGACCCGTTTTAAATGCCAAATAAATCAAAGAATATCAAAGCAATCAACAACAAAATTATATGCCATGGACAGAGTGTAAGACGTAGAAATGTTAGGGGCGAATATAGAATATCCCTCAATCGGAGCGCAGTACAACAAACTGATGAAGGATGTGATTTATGTATCAAATATAGCGCTGCTTTGTTTTTGTTTTCTGATGAAGACTTGTTTACCGCAAAGCCGACTCTGTCATTCATGATTATATTCTTGCAAAGCTGATCTTTTCTACTTTCTATTTACCGTTTATCCATTACTTTTCACTGCTGTATCGCTCTTAACCCCACTTGACAAATCCCAGAGTAGAAGAGAAAATGCTATAAATAAATGCACGAAGAACACAGCATTATGACATCTAACGTCGTTTTCCCTTGCTACAGCCCGTATCTATTTCAATCTGTATTATTCTTTCAAATTGTATTCTCCGCGTAGAATGTTCTGGCAATAAGTGAATGACCAGCGACCAATGAGCAATACTCCAGCCGGCCCGCCATATTGTGTCGAGTGACGGAGGGAGCCACACTAAAGAGAACGCCACGCTTGTCATCGGGGGATTCCGGCCGGTGATCGATTTTAACCGACTCTGGCAGATCGCTATGAATGTTGAATCCCCCAATGAAATCCCACAGCATAAGCAGGGTGTGGGGAAGTTAGCAGGAACCGAACGCTTCCCCAGACTCTGTGACTACTTTCATAAATAATAATGTCCCTCCACAGCCGCCCATTCTAGTGGGCAAGATTCCTTGTGAAGTTATTTGATAAAGAATAAAATCTATCGTACGAAGAATATACACTGAACATTGTGCTTCAACGGAACTTATGCTTGAAAACGCCAATTTTGACTTGTCCGGGGCAACTGTCTTTCTACTATTAGTGTGTATCAGTGTTGATCGGTTGGTTGGAGGCGGAATGCTCTGGAATACTGAGCATAAACTCATAAGTCCGATGTACTGTAGACTCTGGTGGTCGTATGGGATGGCGAAACATGAACGCCCAGGTTTATCAGCATGGCACATGATGATGATGACTGGAGTTCAAGTTGTATGAGAGTAGTCCCACGAGAGAAACCTTTTGTAAGTAAATAAAGTGTCAGGGGGACCATCACAATATTGTAGGGCTGGGTGCCAGAAAAAATGAGGACTGCTAGCATCAAACTTGTATGCAGCCGCTTTCATGCCATTGCCAACGTAAGGTACTAATTGTCAAGCTCCTAACATCGCGAGCTATAAAATAATGAATTTACCCCCCTCCCCTCCCTCCCTCCCTCCCACCACCACAATTGTTTCGTTCACTCGCTGTGAACTCGAGTGTAGTCCATACACATAGGGTGTATTTGTAATTACTGTGGACTTTTTGAAAATATTGCCCTAGGGAGTGCAATGGACTAATTTGTGAGTGTGGGACACTTTCCCTATTACAAGTGTCCCCTGTCATCAGGCGAACTCACTCCAACTTCTGAGGTACTTATGATTTACGTCAAGGACAAGAAGTCAACGTTTCAGTCCCACTGACCGGTTTAGGAAGATAACCCTTCTTAACTTGCCATCAGCGCACAGGAAGTTTAAATATGAAACAATGTTAGACTGCACAATAGAGTGTATTTTTAATGACTGTGCAGCGTTTGAAAATATTGCCGGTCCAAATGTTGTATTCAGCCTCTGTAATGTTCATGCAATATCCATCATCTATCATGTGCCTTGACGGTAAGCGTGGGCCGTCATGACTCGCCATTTCACTCGATCACCAGAGTCGTGAATCAGCTCAGTGTTCTTGTCTCGCCCATACCACGTGGTCAAGCCATCCAGATATTTACTTCTCTGTCTTCCCCTTGTTCCCTTTCCCTCATCTTGCCAGTTGTCACCAAGTTCTCCAATTAATTTCTTCTCATAACATGTCCAACAATGTTGACTGTCTACGTCTAATTTCTCTCATCAATTTACGATTTTCATTTGTTTCATTTGTACTTGGTCACTGGTTTTTCTGTCTTTCCATGGTATGCAACATAATAGGTAATTACAAAACTTGGACCGACAATATTTACAAACACTGCACAGTCATTAAAAATACACCCTGTAACATCAAGACAGTTGATATTGGGCTGAAGATGTAAATTGATGAGATCTTATTTTCCAGACAGCGGCTAGCACTCATCCACCCCTTGACTAAGATTTCATCCTGTCATTATTGATTACTGTCCACAGGTGTTTCAACTAAAGGATTATTTGCACGCCTTCTCATATATCAGTGTATAGTTACGGTTACATATTTCTCAGGTTGGGCTTGCCTAGGTCGCTTGCCTGCGGTTCCGGGGGCGATATGTTCGAATCCCCATCTAATTGGGGCTTTGTAACTTTAACCGGGGCTTTCAGATCGACCCAGCCCAATATATATATATTATTTTGGCGCTCGCTCGCTTTGAACTTCAGTGTAGTCCACACACACTACTTCCGATAGTGCTGGACTGAATTGTTCGTGTGGATTAGCTTTCACTATTAACAATTAGTTAGTTAGTTAGTTAGTTAGTCGCAGTTCCAACTTCACAGCAACGGGTCGTCCCCATTATGCTCCGTTTCTGTGCCAGTGAATATCACACAAAACACTCCCCACTGCCCAATGTGAAAAGTGGAAAAGACAGGAGTCTCGACAAACAACAGCCCGCACAGATACACTGTGCATAATGCTGCCGCCAGAATGTCAAGACAATAGTCCCCCACGAAACACCCAGTTTATCTCTGATGGAATCGGCAGTCATTTTCCCATCTTGATGTTTCCTAGATGTTCAGCCACATAGTCCACGAAATACAGTTCATCGTCGATGGCAGTGGCAGTCAACCAGAAGCCCAGCAGCCACGCATTTCTGCATAAGGCAAAAACCGGTCAACTCTGGGACATAGCCATCTGCCATCACTCCGAACATGCAGTCACATTCCAAAAAACCTCGGGCAGATTCAAAAGCATTTCACACGAAACTCACAGCTCACAGTGTCGCGCCACGCACTCACTCAGTAGCAGGGCGACGGAACCATCAAGCCTCCTTAGTCGCCTCTT
Organism: Cepaea hortensis; assembly: GCA_963921405.1. Taxonomy (NCBI): domain Eukaryota; kingdom Metazoa; phylum Mollusca; class Gastropoda; order Stylommatophora; family Helicidae; genus Cepaea; species Cepaea hortensis. Next base: position 93,069,369 of record OY992881.1, on the reverse strand, counting down.
ACGACATGCGTGGTAGGCTGCAGTGTTGCTATTCTTTGCTTCCCTTATGGGCCCCGGCAACACACGGGAGTCACTATTAACAATGTCCCCAGCCATCAACAAAAATACTTCAGGGGTACTTGTAATAATTTACGTCCCGAAGTCAAGGACAACAGGTCAACATTTTAGTCCAACTATCCGGTGTAGGGGTTGAACCCCTTACCTCGGCATCAGCACACAGGATGTTTAAGAGCATATTTCACCCCTTCGGCCATGATGACATGCATACCATTTCAAACGCCTTGAGGCATACGGGATATAGGGTGCCAGGCCAATATGTGTATAGACTAGTGGCCGCTAGATGCGGTCAATATCTCGCCTGTCGCGTTTACTTCTCACACCATCCCCTGGTACAAATTTTAGCTAGGGTCAACCTAAGAGCCACATACATTGAGAAAAGCAAAGAACTATAAATAGAATGGCCTTTCTTTGGAATCCCCAGGACAAAAGAAATAGAGGACGACCCAACAGCGCAAGGAGAAGAGAAGTAGAGGAGTAGACAAATTACAAATATGGGGAAGGTATGGAGGAAGCTACATGCGAAAACTAATGATAGGACGGACTGGAGCCTACTTACTGGCCGAGGCTCTATACCCCACTGGGCGATGAACCGCCAGGAAAGAACCCAATAATATTGAATATCCGCTTCAATGGAGATTCAAACACATGACAATCGGGCCGCCAAGGGAGAGGGGGATTCAAAACGTCTATATAAGAGTCAGAACTTAGTCATCTCTCAGTATCTGTGTCATTGTTGTCCTGGTTGATTACCCGTCAGGAGTGTTACGAGTAGATATTTCATACCATTTGTTAATTTTAATTTGTATTGCTCCAGCCAGACTAATAATAATACTACTTTTTTTTTATGATAAGAGTATGTCCCTCACCCTGTTCAATTCTCAGTACTAAGTGAACTGACTTTAATGAGCTCACTTAGTACAACTATCAGTCATTGTTTCTTTATTTGCCGCTGCTTCGAGATTTCTATTTTAATTAGGAGTCATACGATATCTTTTGCTTCCTGTGGTGTGTGAATGGTAAGGCTGGTATGGGAGCTGATAGTGTGTCGGTGTGAGATAGTCGTGTGTGTGTGTGTGTGTGTGTGTGTGTGTGTGTGTGGATGGTGGCGAGTGTGTGTATAAGGTGGGTGGAGGCGTGGCTGTGTGTGTGGATGGTGGCGATGATGACTGCGGGTAGAACTGCGTGTGTCTGTGGAGGGAATGATTGTGAGGATTTAACATGGTTACCAGGAAATGCCATGGGAAGGACAGGAGGCTGGCGTGATATAGATCACATCATCGCTCAAGTGCAGATTGGTCTATACTATAGATAGGACCACATGTCCAGTATCCCACAAAGCGGTAAAAATGGTCCTTTGCTTATTTTACTTGAGGAACACCTAACCCCAAAATAATCGGTGTGTCGTGGTACTTTTATCCTGACAGTTCTGTTCTCAGGGTAGTGGGAGATCCACTGTTTTATCTCCCACCCCCACATACACACCTGCATTTCTATTCAATGTATCTCTCAATCCCTCCGTACATACTGTATAAAAGGCCTTTTCTAAATGTACCCAGAGCGCGAGTGCCTGCGTTTTCTCTTTGAAGGCATTCTTTGTTGTCTGGGCTATATAGGTTATTTGATTATCAAACTCAAGAAACTGGCAACAATAAAGAACATCCCTGTGTGTGGGACATGAAAGAAAAATAAGGCCACCGCCCCCGCTTCCACTCATCGAAGTATGCTGGTGTTATGGTGTTGGGCTTATATTTTAGTGACCAACCGACACTATATGGCTAATACGGTCAGTGTCACAAACACAGCGTAGCCACTTTCTCGTCTCACCAAATTACTTGGTACTTTTGTTATAGTGCAGGGCGTATCCCAGAACCCTGTGGGAACGAAGAAATTCTGCGAGGTTTGAATTCAGAAGCTCCGGACATGAAGACATTGGACAAGCTTTACTGCTAGATAATGGGACAAGCTTTACTGCTAGGTAAGGGGGGAAGCTTGATATACTTTCATAAGTACACAAAGGGAACCATTGCACATAGTTACAGCTTCTAGCAATGACACACGTGTTACATGTTGATAGCACCCCGAATCATTGAATAATGCATGTTCTTGGCTCTTTTATGTTATTAAAATTGCCTAAAAAATCAACGTGGGGGTTTATCGCAACGTCCTGCAAAGACCATTGGTCATTGTTAGATCACTAAAGGTCAGAGTTTGTAGCTTAGTGAATGGAAGTTTCGGAATTCCCCCGACATAGGTCATTGTTAGATCACTAAAGGTCAGGGTTTGTGGCTTAGTGAATGGAAGTTTCGGAATTCCCCGACATGCCGAGACCAGGGCTGGAAATCAGCAGCGCGCGATATTAACGAGGGTTGTTTTGCGTTGATTTAGATGGATAAGGCGTCTGCCTTTCAGAGAGTAATAGCAAGAAACTGGTGTAAAATGTTCAAGTATATCACAAAACAGCCAACAACTGCTGGGGTTGCAACATCCTGTTAAGGACATGCAGCTAAGTTTTAGATTCCTACAGAACTGTAACTAACGTTGCCGACATTGTCCCCCCTGCAACAGAAGTGTTCCCATTAGCACGGCGTTATAAGACCGGCAGCGTGTGATTCTGTGACCTGAATTCCAGACCTCTTTCACAGAGTCGTAAAACTGCGAGAATGCTTCGGAATCTGAGTGCGTCCTCTGGTCACTGTTACAAACGCTTGGGAGTGGAGAAGGGAAGGAAGGAATAAAGATGGGAACGGCATGTTGTAGGGCATAAATAGCACTAGGAAACGATGAACTTTTATGTACGTTAGAGAACTTGCCAGCGTTGGTAGAGGGCGCATAAAAACTAACTGACTGCTAGTCGGATGCCCAGGTCAAGTGTACTGATTTGGAAATGTCAAGGCAAAGTATCAATAAGTGAGGAGGTTGATGTTGCTGGCGGTGGGTTGGTATGCTTCATTACCCATTACAATGTGGAGTTAGATGATTAGATTCTTATTTTTCTTTATAGTCCATGCCGCATGGCGTTGGTGATCATGTCTGTTTACAGCATGTTGTCAATGTGCCATGGCTCGGAGTTCTACCCAGTATCATAATACAGGCACCAGTAAGGTCGTCAGTTTCATGTTGACACCATAAGCCACTGGGTGTCGTTTGGTCAAAACCAGGCGTGCCGCTTGATGTTTGGTGTGTGCCCAGTCTCACATCTCCAATAGACCCCGATGACTTAAGAACGTAATAACTGCATCCGTTACGCAAGGCGTGAAGCAATACTGAACACCTGGCGCACTCATTGGTAGAATCTGGTACGAACCGAAGGCGATTAACAAATACGTTCTTGATTGTTGTAGCGCCAAGTTTATACGGAGATGCAATTCTTGTAGGAGATTCAACACTTACTAGCGTTTCCTATTCAAATAAACAACACTTTTCATTGCATCCATTTATTCCAACGAACAATACACCACTTCATCCGAGATCATAACGTTATGCTTGCTGTCCGAAGCTGAGAAAGGGAGAAAAATTGACATAAATAAAAACAGCATGATAAATTGTGACAGGAAATATAATCCACACGTAAAGCCTTGTGTAATAGACACAGCGCTTGCTGCCATGCATGTGATTTATACCCATGTTAGCAACGCCTGCCGCAAATCTAATGGAAACATATGAAGTCTTTCGAGTTGTTTCTATTTCGCTTTCCTTTCATGCTGAAGATAATAATGTATTTTTTTTCAAACTTTTTACTTTGCATGTGTTTTTAAAAGAAAGGCCACTTGAGACCAAGCCAGGCGTATATAGGATATTCTCTCCCCTGGGCGCTGCCGAGCATGTCGCCAACTGAATCAGGTCTAATCAGGCGTAGACTAATTGTCCAGGAATACCGATCGTATGTCGACAGAGCGATCTACGCCAAACCCCATCTGAAGCAGATCTACGTCGTCGACTCCGAGTTGTACATCACTTTTTATATGGCGGGATGCGTGTGCTTTGCTGCGGGATTTTCACGGTTCAAAAGAGCACATTCTTAGCTGGCAACCATACGTCTTCGTCGGCTACATCATAGGTCTATGAAAGCTGCTTTTTCCGGCAGGCGGCAGCATTGCGGAGCACGTTGTTCGTGATTTAATGGGCTGCAATGATGCAAGTTCTCAAACAAAGGAACTGTCTCAAGAAAGCAGAAGCCGCCGCTGAATACCGTGCCGGGATATAAAACAACACAAGTTACATATTAATGCAGAAATACGATCAGTTAGTGATCCTTGCTGACAAGTCTGGATCCGGTTTTCTATGACCGGTGTCTGATTCAGGTTAATCCACTTGGCCCTTCACGCCCTCTGTGGGTGGAGAACAGCCAACTCAATTTGAAACATATTTTCATGACATTTTCCGGAATCTAATTATTTCTGTATGGGTAAATGGGGGAGCCAACACAGGGATTAGATGCATGGCTGTCTCCTCTAGTGCACTCCCGAGCGGGTGCCTTTGTCAGTGAGTGCATGTGGCAATATATTAAGATGCAATTAACTATGGACATAAATTAAAACACTGGTCATTGACTTAACATTCTATGTACTTTATGGAATAATTTGCCCATTTTCTCTACGCATCGATGATTTTGGAGTCTGCGATGTTATGTTTCACCAGTATAGTGGGGTACTTTCAGGTGCTTAATGCACCCCTAATGTAGCTTTAATAGTTACAGTTCAAACAGTATATCGCGCTATAATTATATAATCAATATATGTGTTTTTCTTGATGTGCTTATGACTGAGGACAAACCATGTCTGTGTGGGGGGTAACACGTTTCTAGTCTTGTGTACGCGTGGCAGCCTAACACTAGCCAGGCATTGCTGCCTGTGTGACTTCACCAGGTGGTTGGCAACAAGGCCGAGACTTGCAGACGGCGGAAGTAATATGCGCATAATTATACTCCTCATCATCACGTGCCATGCCGATATACGTGGGCGATCTGGGTTCGCCATATTACACTATCATTTTAGAGCGATTCAATACTGTTATTGTCCCGATTATACCTTCTGGTCAAGCCATCCAGATATCTTTCTTTGTAGTCCTCGTGGTCTTTCCCCTGCCAGTTGTCACTAAGTTCTCCGTTTTATATCTCCTGATAACCTGCCCACAAAAAAAAACGACTAAAAGCGTTATATAAAGGTCGACCTGATTGCACCGGGTTTACCCCACATGGTTCGGTCCCTTACCTCAGAAGGCCAAGCCGCCAGTCTGGGACACCGCATAAAGCACGAACTCCGTGGCTCCAGTACTTAACCTACGTGAGTGGCACTATGGAGGGTTCCAAGTCATTACTATCGTTATCCAGATCTCCTTCCTCTTCTCTGTCCCTCTTTCGAGGGTAGTGCGCCAACCTCGCTGTGTACCTCTAAATGTAGTGTGTCCGACTTCGGTTTGCCTTTGTGTAAGGCTTATTTCCTCTAGACACATTCCATGCAAAGTAACGGGCGTTATCTACCCGTGTGTAGGTTCAGATTTTCTTAACTATTTTGTATGGGGAGTTGCCTTACAGCCTACTCTTTACGATTTACAGCTGTAGTGAGATTTTTAACGGGCACACGGGATTTCATGTTTGTCGCCCTTATCCGGGAATGTTAGGTGTCAAATTTACTACCCAAGAGATCAGGGCGCAAGTGATGGCATTAGATACCATTAGTTCCTGGACAAATGCCCAGCCATCAACTTTAGCCAGACACCGTAAAATTTCAGTCACTACTCACCCCTGTAACCAGATGGATAACCACAACCAGATGGATAACCACAACCAGATGGATAACCATAACCAGATGGATAACCGTAACCAGATGGATAACCGTAACAATATGGATAACCGTCATCAAATGGATAACACACAAAGTAACAACTGAAACAGAATAAGCCCGCTGAATGAATTTTAAAAAAAAGACAGTGAAGTTCTTACAAGAGACAACGTTACAGATATAGGGACTTTTGAAGCGAACGAAAGAAGGAGAGGAAGAAGAGGAACCGAATAAGCAAAGATGAATGTCAAGAGCTGAAGATGAAAAGCTCAAGTTTTTGTTTCCAAAACGCAGCAATGCATTGTACGTTGCTAGGCATAGCAAGAACTTAAAAAAAAAAAAAAAGCAAGTTATACTAACGGTCAAAGTGCTATCTATATGGAACAACTAAAGTTTAGAAACAACACGGATCGGTTACAGCAATAATTTAGATAACAAACAAAGTAACAACTTGAACAGAATACGCAAAAGTAACTGCCAGGGACTGAAGACTTAAAGATTACAGCGCATGTGTTTCATAAACGAAGTAACGTGTGGTGCGTTGCTAGCAGAAACAACTTTTTTTAAAAGTTACAATAACAGTCAAAGTACTATGTGTATGGGTTAACTAAAGAAGTTCAGACAGAAACAACTATATATATTTAAAAAACAAACAAACAGTGACACTAACAAAGCACTATATGTATGGATCAACTGAAGAAGTTCAGAAACGACACGGCAGACGGAACTAATAAGACACGTTTGGAAATGCCGAGTTCAGACATAACTGTGATAGTCTATCTAAAGACCTCCTGTTTCTGGCGGTTACGTGATTTGATAAATGTTTTCTAGAAAGCCCTGAATGAGTCATCTGTGTGTCAGGCAGCAGGAGCTACCTAGTGGAGAAGGGAGAATGTTTTCCTAAGTGGATCTCATGTCAGGCCTTTAGGTAGTGTGTGATAAGCGGTGGTTGCCGTTTCCTCCAGGCAATGTGGCCGGTGCGTACACGTTGAAGACTGTTCTGATTTTGTTCCTATCTGCGCCTCTGAATAAGGAAGGGCAAAGGTTATCTTGTTACCCCTCTTTCTCTCCCAGTTTCCAACCTCACGTAGTAGATTTTGCTTGCATCTCCGACAGATCACTGTGCACTAAGCAAACTGATGAGAGAAATCGGGTAATCCATCCACAGATTGGCTCTACCACAATTCTGTTTGGGCAGATTACGCACAAGAGCAGCCTTAGCCAATGGTTGTCTCTAAACGTTGAAGTGTCGGTAAACATACCACTTCTTCAGCTATAAACATACCACTTCTTCAGCTATAAACATAACACTTCTTCAGCTATAAACATACCACTTCTTCAGCTATAAACATACCACTTCTTCAGCTATAAACATAACACTTCTTCAGCTATAAACATACCACTTCTTCAGCTATAAACATACCACTTCTTCAGCTATAAACATACCACTTCTTCAGCTATAAACATACCACTTCTTCACCTATAAACATACCACTTCTTCAGCTATAAACATACCACTTCTTCAGCTATAAACATCATAGTGTTTATGTTTGTTGCTCGCTGGCTTTAAACTCAAGCTTAGTCCACATACCTGCTATTACTTCTAGTGCACTGAACTGAGGCGAAACAGAGAAGTATGAATATGGAAGCTTAAAAGCTGGTCAAGAAATAATAGCATGAGTAACACCAAAAAGGAGAGGGTATAAGCAGCCGAGGAGGAGAAAAGAACAAGAAGAAGACAAAGAAGTATATAAAGACAATATAGAATCCCCTTTCGGTTATATATTTCATGGTTCGAGGTTCATATATTCTTGGCCAAATGGCACACTGTCAGAATGGGGCCGGTAAGCGACTGCATTAGCCACTTGGTTCAGTAGCTCATACAAAACTGATAATTTCTCTAAAGTAAACCAAAGGATTCATGTAACAAACCAAACCACAAACATACAGCGCGCTGATGTCTGACTGACTGACAAGCAAGCAATTAATCCCATCAGCATATTTTAATAATATACTTTGAGACTTACAAACATTCCCCTTTTTGAACTGAAACCCTTCAGTGGCGGATTCAAAACTAATTCCGTTAAAGTGCGCACGAATTCAGCTAAGCAGAACTACACGAACCGACAGGGGTCAATAAGGAGCCAAAGGTCTTAAACTATCCTTAATTCTGCGCCATAAATCTGCGCCGTCACTGTGATTTATCCGGCCAGGTGACAATGATACGTCGGGAGCGACAGACATAAAACGTGTCACCGACTCCCGGCCAGACAAAGCCTCATAATGGTAGGGATCCGAGAAGATGGGGCTGGACCCGTGCCATCAGCCATCAAAATTCCTGCAGAGTCACCGAAAGCTCGAGTTATGCGCTATATGCGACACATACAGATAATATGCCTAGGCACTGACTCCATGGCGAAATCATTGTCATGAAGATTACATTTCCAAATGTCAACGCCAATGTTGACAGTCGGGTAGCGGGTGTTGCTCGTCTCCTTTATGATACCTGCATTTTCTCCGGCAGTAAACCTTGACACAGGTGTTGACTCTCCAATGAAATATTCAAAGCGGCCGATCTCTTGCCTTCATTACTGCCAATTTAAAGTCTGTCAGCGCATTGTCTACGGACATCCAGGATCTTTTATGTTTCTGATCGATAGGAATATTTTGTTATCCTCTCCTTGTCTGTATATCGTATGGCTGTGTGCAAGGTCTTGTTTGTTGATTTTGGTAGTCTTGTGTGGTATTTTCCCGTTATATTGCACATATTTGAATGCATTAGGTCTCCTTTGAGTTTTAGGTCTCCTTTGAGTTTTAACTTTTAGGTCTATACTTTGTCCTCTCCCCCCTTTTCCCGTCAATATAAAACTATCAGCGTATGTGGCCAAAGGGTGCCGAACTCGTTTCACAGTCCCATTTTCAACATCATCATCACGTGAAATGCCGGCTGGCGTAGGCGTTCATGTCTCACCATAGATATCGGTCCTTGGAAATCTGGATCAACTCTGCTGATGATATTCCTCCGCCGTCCCAGGTCCCCCAGCATTATTTCTCTAGGTCCTGCACACCCGGTTCTAAATCAACTGCAGGCGATTTGGAAGTAGACCACCTAGTGTTCATGTTCACCAATGTGTGAGCGTCGGTCGTTCAGAAAGTAATGGCAAACTACTAAACTGAACTTAACTTAGAATATTATAAACGGCCCCTAAGTCACAGCGCCGGCTCGAGGAAGTAAAAGTGACTAGAAAATCAAGCTGGGGTTGGTCGCAATGTCCTGCAAATATATCCTGCATCTTCGTGGATACCGAGCTTTTATGGGCTGTTAATAAAATAGCCCTCTTTTCCAGTAGTTAGTTTCATTTGTTGTGTAGTTTCCTTTTCCCTGGTAAATCAGTTGTGTGATCTTGTTGATTTCCCTGTGTATTGAAGACTTCCCGTTACATACACGTCTTAAGTACTGCCCTCTAATCCATGAATACAGCCTGTGAATGGAAGAGAATTAGACGGCAGTGACCGCTATAATAGACAGGGCTTTCTGTTCACAAACCGGCTCCCAGAGTTGTCCCCAGTTCTGTGTCCCAATACAGGGTAAGAATTAGGGGGAAAGCTAAACGGTGTCTGGCTAAAAAAATATTTTCCTACTTCAATCATCCACAACTGCTACAATGACTGAAACTAGTCGGTCTGTTTTCTCCGTAAGGAGTTAGTTCCCCATACTATGGCAGATTAACTCCCCTGGAAATGGGGCCAGATTAACCAGAACTGGGTTATTATTGTTGTCAGGTTTTGTCCTTCAAGGAAGGGCGCCTGAAATGCTAAACTTGGGTCTTTTAGTAGCTGTTGGTTATATTAATCTCTCTCTCTCTCTCTCTCTCTCTCTCTCTCTCTCTCTCTCTCTCTCTCTCTCTCGTGCCGTCAAATCGCTACGACTACTCTACACTATGACCTACTAAGATAATTTGATGTTCAAATATTGATTACACACAGTAGGCACAATAACACATGCATACAGTGTGTATACAACGGCTTTGGGATCCACGAAGTCAATGGAATATACCAAATAAAAGAGAATGCACCGCACAAAAGAGAATAGACTAAAAGGAGTAAAATACGCACCAAGACACGAGATAGGTGAGAGCAAACAGCTAAAAGGACGCGCCAGACAACAGAGAAGACACCAGAACACAGACAAAAAGTCAGAAAACAGAGAAGACACAAAGCAATAGAAAATGCATCAAGCAACAGACAACACACAAGACAACAGACAACACACCAGACAACAGAGAACACGCCAGAAAACAGTGAACACACCAGACAACAGACAACACACCTAGCAGCAAACAGAGAATACACCGGACAACTTTGAAAGTGCCAAAAAGGAGAGAGCGTCAAGCCACTACATTACCGATGCACCCCCTAGATTTGTGACAGCTTTTCCTGTTTGTTACTTCGGTTGTACAATGTTAAAATATGCTGTTTATCCATCTTTGTTATATCGGTTGTACAATGTTAAAATATGCTGTTTATCCATCTTTGTTACTTCGGTTGTACAATGTTAAATTATGTCGTTTATCCATCTTTGTTACTTCGGTTGTACAATGTTAAAATATGCTGTTTATCCATCTTTATTACTTCGGTTGTACAATGTTAAATTATGTCGTTTATCCATCTTTGTTACTTCGGTTGTACAATGTTAAAATATGCTGTTTATCCATCTTTATTACTTCGGTTGTATAATCTGCCGTCTATCCATCTCAAGATGCGAACTGTGTCCGTCATTATCTGCGTCACCATCAAATATATCGTTTCTTCTTCTTATTCGTTTCTCTAATTCTTTGTGTGTGTGTGTGTGTGTGTTGTTTAAACAGGCATTTTCATGTTAGTTAGTTACATATGCTTTACAGGATGTAGCAATCAATCCCAGCATTATTTGGCTGTATGTGATCTCTTGACAAGTTTACGTTTACCATTGATTTCTGAATGACCGGAACCATTTTATAAAAAAACAAAAAAACCTAATGCAAGGCTGTCTGCTGCCAAATCGCCCACAACTGTGTTTCAAACGCGGTATGCGGTATTACGAACTGCGTACGTAGCCTCTTCGCCTCGTTTTTACGTGGCCAAACTATTTATTTATAGCTGTTTATGTCTTAAACCAGGGCTATTTTCATGGCTAGCGTCTCTGAGTGAGACTTCTATATTTGCACGAATAGAAAGGGGGGGGGGGGCAGCTGGCCACTGACCGGCATGGAGAACGAACCCACCACCGCAGACACGGAGAAAGTTTAAGCGAGTTAACCCTTTCGGCCACGTCGACCTCTTAACACAGACCATGTACAGAAAACTTGCTAGTTTTTAAACCGCCCATAGACGCCAGGCGGACTCTGGTAGTCGACCCCACCTTTCGCCAGCGGGCGACTCGGTTTATGGGAGGCTATAAACAACAGTTATTACATCTGATATGGTCTTGAACGACTGCAGACAATAAAAAGCGCATGAAACCACGAGCAGAAGTAACAACAAGTTAGTGATTTCATTGCCAAAAGGCTTCTGGGTGATCAATTTGTCTCAAGACAGGTGGGCAGACAGGACTAAAACATCCTTGATAATACATGTTGTTATTTCTAGGATTATCTACGGACTACTGTTGTTTTTCATTGACTGAAATGAAATGAAATGTTTTGCGTATCCTTTTACAGGACTTAGCTGTCAACAGCAGCATCTTTCAGCTGTCTGTTGATCTCTTGGCAAGATTACGCTCAGTAGTTTGCCATTGCTTTCTGAGCGGCCGGCTCAGTATCCGCAAGTCACGAGCGGGGGTCGAACCACCTCAGTTCTCGCTCCGCTGCGAGACTCTGCGTGATAAACGGGATTACAGAGAGAAAGTGTTGTAACCCCACAGCCAGAGAGACCGGCTTTTCATTGACTACCGCTAAGATATTCGTAATAAGTAAGCGACGCTTCAGCAAAGTTGGTAGCAATAATGTCATAAGCACGACAGGACGCGGTTTCCACTCCTCGGCTGGCGCCTGCGAAAGTTAGGGAACGATTGACCACCTACTCCTCCATGCATTCAGACATACACACTAGGATGGCGCTCAGAACCATAGCAGGAAACTACTTTGGGGTAAGTAAAGGGCCTGGTGACCTCACATACCATCGAAAACAACTCAGAGCGGTCCGCCTACAATTCATGGTACTGGAGCAAATATCTGTTCGTGAATCAAGACAACGTGGTCGTGTTGACACAAACTAGTCTGAATACTGTTGGTCATTTGGAACGCTTAGAAGGCAAAATATAGTTGCAGGGGATGACATGGTAGGCAGCTACATGTGGATTATCGTTAACACAGTGAGAGATGCGGTGAACATCATTTGGTAAATTGCGTTGTACTGTTTCGCCAAGCCTGTGGCTCAGTACATCCTACTTCAATAAGCATTCTTTTGGGATTTGCTTTCCCCAGCCTTTGACTGCCCTTAGTGTACTTATAAGACAGCAGGTGTGTGTCTCTCTTCGTCTGGGCCCTGCCCATTGACCTGTACGACTTTGGAGGCTCTTGAGCAGCTGTGCTACCGTCGTCATCGTTCTTGGGGTCATCGGATCAAGCAAGCCCTTCTACCTCTGCAAGGTGGAGACCCACCATAGTGGCCAAGGAGGTCAAATTGGGTATATCGTGCTGGAGACATATTGTTATTACTTTAGTTATACAATTCTGTACACACCTCTACAAGGTGGCGACACATCAGAGTGGCAACGGAGGACAATGAGGCAACACATTTTCATAACCAAACAACAACAATAGCGGACATGACAAATACATAAAGCCATTATAGAAGAAAACGTCAAAGAAGAAGTACGAAATGTACCGCAAGGTGTCATCAGTTAGGCACGGTAAGGCAATGAAGGTATACAATAAACAAGATGGCAGGTTGCCTTTAACACGAGACTGAAACAAAAGTCGAGAATGTCAAGGTAGATCTATAAATAGGATTAGCCTGAAATGAAAACCACCCAAGGCTGTTGTGAGACAACACCACGCCACCTATATCCCAGAGTCTCCATCAAGGGTTCTGAACTCTTTGTGTCCCATGCGGTTTTTGCTTTAATTCTTTTTTGTTTGTTAAATAGATTTGAACCAAGCCTGGTAAATAATGTTTACGTTTCATAATGCGTAGATCTTCGCCTTGTAAGAAGTAGCTGTTAATAAGCAAAACCAACAACCGCAAGAAACTTAAAAAGTACGGTCCTTGTTTTTTAAATTTTATTTTAACACAAGTTACATCCCGCTTAACGTTTCTCGGTTATGTCAGCTGTACGTGTTTTACAGGTCACGGCAATCTACCTCAGCAGTTTGTGAGGATGTTGTGATTTTCTAGCAGTTTTACGTTTGGTAGTTTGCCATTTGATTTATGCACGCTTCACACACACACACACACACATACACACACACACACACACACACACAGGGGGGGGGGCACACAATTTTTAAAAGTGGAGATTAGAAGACCCACTAGAAAATATTAACGCCACCATCTGCCAAAAGCCGTCTCCCTGGGCTTAGGGATTAGCGACTTTCCCCGTGATCCCATTCATCCACGTGACTATTAGTGTTGGAACTCTTCGCTGGCTGCTGAGGATGGGGACGGAGCGCTTATGGGAATGTCCCGAATGCTGTGATGTCGGTTCCTAAATCAATCAATCAATCCACGTGAGCAAACGTAGCTGCTGGAGAATCGGTAGCGGTTCTCGTCGAGCCCATTACTTACAGGATAAGTGAGCCGGCCGCTCAGAAAGCAATAGCAAACTACTGATCGTAATCTTGCCGAGAAATCAACAACAGCGGTAAAATGCAGGTGTTGACAGCGAAGTCCTGTAATAGGATACGCGGGAAAAAAAAAGAAAAAAAATCTGTCAAAAACAAAAATCTTAAATCTCGTGGCAAGAACTTGCTATGTATTTGTGTAATGCTGTGTACAAGGAGTAACAGAGGACCCTTCCTCCCCCCCCCCCTCCCCCGCTTAAATTTTTTTTTTACCTCCTTCCGAAGCAAATGACGAGAACTGGCATCAAACTGAAAGCTACAGGCAGTCCGCGATCCTACAGATAAAGGATCCAACAATCGGGAATTACAACTTAGCCGGCCACGGAATAGTTACCCTTATAGGTCCATGAACTCCCAAGTTAAGAATCCCTGGTCTAATGGATCAGGTAAAATAAAACAGCTTACCAACCCACTGGCAAGCAACGACGACCAGTGTAGGCCGGTGTAGGCAAAGCCGTGTTCCAACTATGAATACAAGATGACTAAACCCGGCCTGTTCCCCAGGCAGCAATGTAATCCTACAGGGCAATGGGAAGGCTTGGCTGAAATGTAGGCTAAAGAGACCAGGAAGATAGGGTCACTGTGGGAGCTGGGAGGCTATGTAAAACAGAAACAGCCTTGCCAGCTATGTCAAAAGCAGAGCGCAGAATGAAAATAAACATCAAGCATGAATCCGGGGAGGCGGCAGAAACAATATGTCGAAGAGTTGCTCGTTTAAAATGTATCAGCCGGGGAGAATATGGGGGACTTGGTACGTAATTGTGTGAGTGTGTGTGTGTGTATGTGGTTTCACGGAGAGAGACGGGGAGGAGCGAAACAGATACAGTAACGGAAGGAGGTTGCAGGAATTCAGTGTACAACACAAACCATGTTTATTTGTTTACTGGCCCCTTTGCTCCTCTGAAACATGATGATAGTGACGCCGTGTGCAATGTAAGTAAAGTACCTATCTACACGTCTGGGGCGCACTGGACAGATGGTGCTAGACCCATATTTGTATAGTCCAATCAGCACTGGGGAGGCGGGGGGGGGGTGTGTTGTCAGTGCCACGCCGGCCGCCTTGACTGCCCAAGGTATTTCCTGGTACCTATTTGAGGATGGATGGGCCTGAGAGCAATACATCCACTACCACTTGGTAATACTGCACAGCGTTTGACTCCATCCAGCCATCGCTTCCTGCGTCGACCTGAGAGCAATACATTCACTACTACATGGTAATACTGCAAGCAAGGCTTTTTACTCCATCTAGTCATCTCTCCCTGGGTCCTGGGTCGACCTGAGCGCAATACATCCACTGCCACTTGGTAATGCTGCACGTCTTGTTACTCCGTCTTTTTATGTTCATTTTAAAAATGTTATTTTGAATTAACAGAAGTCTTAGTGTTTGTTTCTTGCTAGCCTATCGAGCCTTGAGAATTCTTGCTATAATCTTCTGCCTTGTGGCACAGAGATCCTCCATTAGCACGAGTAACTGTCTTATGTCGCTGGCTCAAAGCACTAACTGAGCTTGTGGGGACGCACAAATCTCACCCCTCTGAGCTTGGTTTTGTAGTCACCACATATTGGTGTCTTTGCAAACTTCTTCTGGTACAAATATACCGACTTTCCATTGGGTGTCGTGGAGACTTTTCTTGTACAAATATACCGACTTTCCACCGGGTGTCTTGGGAACTTTACGGCGTCTAGCCATCTCTTCCTGGGTCGTCCTCTCGCGTAGAACGCCCCAACTGATGGTTGATCTTGATTCAGTTTAGTCAAATGTCTGAACCATTTAATACTTCGGTGGTCTATAAAGTCAGCAATCAGTGTTATTCCTACACTGGCTCTTAGTTTCTTATATATCTCTCTATTTCGTCTTATTGTATTTCCAGTAGCGTTTCTTAAGCATCTCGTTTCATCTGTTGTGATGTTACGACTATGTGTTTCTAAGATTGTCCATGTATGCCACTGTTAACACAGGATTGGGACGAACAATGCATATGTCAGCTTCTTGTTTGTATGTGGATATTAACTAACTAGAACACACAAAGTTACTATGCAATATCGTGTTTATTTCCTTTTCTGTAGACTCTTTTAACAGTTGATCCCACATATTTTATTTGTATTTTAACGATGTCGGCTGCTATTTCACCTCTCATAGACAGACAAATTGTGTTTAAGCTTTGAAAGATGAGAATAATCTCTCGTGGCTGGCACAACTGCAGACATTTCATCACATTCTTGCGGACATCCCATACTCAGAACTCGCCCCAATAAATGTACAGAACATGACAAGCGTTTTCTGTTTGCTTAGTAAAAGATCAGAGATCACCGGAAATTTTCCAGTAAATCCACAAGATTCTCAGCAATGTCTCATTTCATCCTATCTCTGGAGGTCTAGAATGGACGAGACCAACCAGCCTTCCGATGGCGCTAAGAGATCAGCCTGCAATATGAGTCCGTCGGGCGTGAAATTGCTGAAAACGTTATCGCTGCCTGCTTTTTCCGGAGCAACTGACCAATCAAAGACCAACGAAGCAGAAAGAAACTAGAAGGCGTGTGTGAGAGGCAGATAATGTGTAAGAAGGACGGAAAGTGCTGGTGAGATATATGTTAGATCAGGAGTATTAACAAGAGCCCACAGAAGGAACCAAGGGTGCTCCTTAACCTCTCTTTCTTTAATTTTATTTAGTGTATCATCAGTGGATCGTCATGGCAGGGTTGTTAGCGCTCTAGCCCATAAACACGTAAACACAAGAAATAAATGGGGAGAACCGTTGGGGCCACTAAGACGATTACATAAATGGACACACATAGTATTATTTGGCACTCACAGAAGAAGAAGAAGGAAATAGAGATTAGAAGACGCACTAGACAACATAAAATTTGAAAGCTATAATAGTTACCAACCGGGATCGAACCTGTCGCCTCCAAACGACGACGGCGCCTCGCCACACTTGTTCCTGCAGCGAGGCGCCGTCGTCGTTTGGAGGCGACAGGTTCGATCCCGGTTGGTAACTATAGCTTTCAAATTTTATGTTGTCTAGTGCGTCTTCTAATCTCTATTTCCTTCTTCTTCTTCTGTGAGTGCCAAATAATACTATGTGTGTCCATTTATGTAGCCCATAAACACAATGGCCAAGGTTCTCCAACAGTATCCGAGTGTTTTTTTTTTTTAAAATTTAAGACATATATCTCCGTGTGGACCCCGTCTCGTAAAATAGACACTGTATAATGTTCAGATAGTTCAGGGAACTGGGTAGAAGAGGAGCCGAAAAAGGGAAAGGATTAACCCACTTTATTATACGGTGACCCAGTAAGCGTACATCAACTGATCGCACCAGTTCTTAGCTACAACAGACACAGCAACAGCAAGCAGCCTCTTTGTCAGGAAACACCAAGAACAAGAAGACAAGCACTGTTAACAAATTATGTCCGGAACCTGCGTGCTGGCAGACGCACTCACGCACACATATACAGATTGTTTCTTCGTCAATCGCGTGAAGGTTACATCTGATACAGGCCCGGTGTCTTGTGCGTGAGTACCGAGTTACGAGAGGGGAGATCAGAGGAGGAGTCAAGTGGCCAAACCGGTGAGATATCTTTTCTCCGATATCATAGAAGCAAACGTGCCGTGCATGTGTCTGTATTTCGAGGCTGCTGATTCGAGACAGAAGAACCGACCTGTAATTCCCTCTTGTGCTGTTGTTTTTTCTGCTTCCACATTTGGGGCGGGTTGCATAAAGCCAAGGGTTAATTCTTTGCTCGGCAGATGATACCTAATAGCCGCAACTATCTATAGCATAGCGAATAACAGCAGGATACTGGAGTAAAACAACACCATATAACTATGATATAAACAGTAAAGTACCGTTTGCGCCTTAAATCATAATGGATACATGGTGCCAGAACCAACTGTTACACACCAATCGACACTACGGAGATGGTGTGGTCAAAATAACGCCCGACGCCTTACCCGAAAGGTATTCCCTGGCACCAATTTTAGGCTCGGTCGACCTGGGGGACAAGGTCAGTTTTAACAAGCCGTCTCGATGCCGAATCCACGACCACTGGGCCAGTAAGTGAGCGCAGGGGCACCACGCTACCGTGGCTCCCAAACAATTATGATATAGTGGATTAAAGTATAGCTAAAAGCTTATGTCATGTTTGCATGAAGTATACAATACATAAATATAACACTTACAATTTACTCGATTGAAGAATAACCTAACAATTGTTATATTGGATGACAGTATAGCATAGCTACTGGGATATACAGGATGCCAGTATAACATAACTACTAGGATATACAGGATGCCAGTATAACATAACTACTAGGATATACAGGATGCCAGTATAACATAACTACTAGGATATACAGGATGGCAGTATAACATAGCCGGTCTCTCTGACTGTGGGGTTACAACACTTTCTCTCTGTAATCCCGTTTATCACGCAGAGTCTCGCAGCGGAGCGAGAACTGAGGTGGTTCGACCCCCGCTCGTGACTTGCGGATACTGAGCCGGCCGCTCAGAAAGCAATGGCAAACTACTGAGCGTAATCTTGCCAAGAGATCAACAGACAGCTGAAAGATGCTGCTGTTGACAGCTAAGTCCTGTAAAAGGATACGCAAAACATTTAGTATAACATAAGTACTAGGATATACAGGATGAGAGTATAAAATAACAACTAGGACATACAGGAGGGCACTATAATATACCAACTGGAATATGTTAGCCTAAAGCATATAACCTAACAAAAAGAAACTTGTGAGCCTGTATGCAGCAAGGCTATTGCCCTTAAGTCAAACACCAGCAATGATATCGACGACTTACAACAGCCCTGCTAGCTATTTCTTTAAGAACCTTCAAGTTAGTTGTATATCCTTTACATGACGTTGCCAAAACATCCAGCATTTGTTGACTGTTTCTAATTTACTAGGCAATGTTAGTTCAGTAACCCGCCATTGCTTTATAACCGGCCAACGTCTCACGTCATTGAAATCAACGCAAAGCAGTCTACTCCCAAATCGCGCCTCGAACCCTGGACACGGTATGTCTTGAAGTTATGACACTCAGTTTCCCCGCCAGCCAACCATAATTTCCTACGCATAGACTCGACCACCTCCTTTCATCCAAACAACCAGACCAACCCACATGTCCCCTCCATCCCCAAGGAAAAACCACCAGAAACGAAGACTGCTTATCTGCAGTGTCTTTCAGCCTGCCGGTATTTATTTCTCATGTAAACAGAAGATAGGAACAGACGTGGCGACTGTCAAAATAGAGTTTCATCAGGTGTTCTGGTTTGTTCTGCAATCGGACACTGGTCAGTTGTTTATATCTAATGGGGAAGTAACAACACTGGGCACTCTCCATGCCCCGTCTGCTACTCTTCTGGTCAAGTTTACGGCTGGCAGTGTGTTCCTCACCCGGCTAGGTTAGCTCTGCTGTTGCTATTGTAAATTGCATTGTCATCAAGTCTTTAAGTTCCCTGGGGTTTGCAGAGTTGAACTGGGGATCGAGTGACGTAGAGGCACGGTGAGGTTTCTTTCTATCTTGGCCATTTGTTACTGAAACTTTTGTCTATCTTGGACATGTGTTACTTAAACTTTGTCTATCTTTGTCATTTGTTACTGTAGCTCTTTCTACCTTGGCCATTTGTTACTGTAACTCTTTCTATTTTGGACATTTGTTACTTAAACTCTTTCTACCTTGGCCGTTTGTTACTTTAACTCTGTCTATCTTGGCCATTTGTTACTTAACTCTTTCTATCTTGGACATTTTTACTGTAACTCTTTCTATCTTGGACATTTGTTACTGTAACTCTTTCTATCTTGTACATTTGTTACTGTACCTCGTTCTATCTTGGCCATTTGTTACTAGCCAACCACCCAACCAAGCAACCAACCAACCCAAGTAATAAACAGTTTAGCATAACAGAGTTAATATAATAAAATGTAGGACAGAAGAAGTTAAAAGTTAGTTGTATATCCTTTACAGGACGTCGCAGTCAACCCAAAATTTTTTGACAAGTTTACGTTCAGTAGTTTGCCATTGCTTTCTGAACTACCGGCACACATACCATTGAATAAACATCAACGCAAGGCGGCCTGCTTCCAGATCTCCCCCCGCTGTGTTTCGAACGCGGTATGCGGGATAACAAATTGCGTTCGCAACCTCTTCGCCACAGAGCCGGCAGAAGAAGTTAAGGAATATTTGAAATTGTGTGAATTCGTGAAATAAATGTGTGAAATAGTACGCTTAGCTAAAAAAAAAAAAAAAAGGTGTGAATTCGTGAAATAAATGCTTGAAATAATACGTTTAGCTAAAGAAAAAAAAGGGTGTGAATTCGTGAAATAAATGTGTGAAATAGTACGTTTAGCTAAAGAAAAAAAAGGGTGTGAATTCGTGAAATAAATGTATGAAATAGTACGTTTAGCTAAAGAAAAAAAAAGGGTGTGAATTCGTGAAATAAATATGTGAAATAGTACGTTTAGCTAAAGAAAAAAAAGGGTGTGAATTCGTGAAATAAATGTGTGAAATAGTACGTTTAGCCACACAAAAAAAAGGGTGAGAATTCCTGAAATAAATGTGTGGAATAGTACGTTTAGCTAAAGAAAGTGTGAATTCGTGTAACAATTGGGTGGAATAGTACCTTTAGCTAAAGAAAGTGTGAATTAGTGTAACAAATGGGTGGAATAGTAAGTTTAGGTAAAGAAAGTGTGAATTCGTGTACCAAATGTGTGGAATAAGGTCCCTTTAGCTAAAGAGAGAGTGAATTAGTGTAACCAATGCATGGGACAGTACTCTTTAGCTAGAAATAGAGTGAATTTGTGTAACAAATGTATGAAATTGTATGTTGTAGCTAAAATCTAGAGTGAATTCCTGTAATAAATGTATAGGTATTAGGCACGACATCATGTGTGGGATACAAAGATACACTTATAGTGAGTGAGTTACCAGGAGCAAACTGAATGACTTCAAGTAGTCACAACAACAACACATAGTGCTCACCATTTTCTCATTTCCAAATAGATTATCACCTGTTGGAGAAAATACCTGGAGGAATAAAATGAAAACATTATGATGTTGTATAAACAGATCCATTTTCTTTCTTTCTTTCTTTCTTTCTTTCTTTCTTTCTTTCTTTCTTTCTTTCTTTCTTTCTTTCTATGCTCCTGTTTTATTAAGGAGTGCTTAATATCTATTTATGTATCTATCAGACCGACTTCAGCAGGTATCTACCACATTGATTATTTCTAGACATATTAACCCAAGACAACAAGCCTGATTTACATGCGAAATGTCTTTATTCTAAATCTGTTGCCAGTGTGGTCACCTTATGGCCTACCCTAAGCGATTCCCAAGTGTGGTAATTATTTTTAAACGTGTGCATCTTACGCACGGGTTATTCTGTCCGTCAAAATATTGGGGCGTTAGTCTTGCCTTTCCTCCTGTCCACATCTACAAACGGAAACAAGGGCTAAGAAAAGAAACTACCAATCTTCAACATGAACCGACAAACATATCGTGCTCACGCTCTGACCCGCGAACGATCATTACACCCCCGGGGTGCCTGGCAGATACCACACAAGACGCTACTGCAAACAACATGCACACGGCAACATAATCACAACACAATAATAAGGGGTATCGGAGGAAACTAAGACGTGAAAAAGAGCAATCCCTGCCCGAAGGCCACCTTAATGAGCAGCACACTTGGACAATAACCTAACGACCGCCTCTACGATCCCCTCCTCCCACCCTGTTTTCTTTTTGCAATCCGGTTAAAGAGCCAACAGGATTTTCTTTAGCTGAGTTGTCGTTCTTCTATTTCATTATAACAAATTATTATTTCGTTCCCTTTCAAACGTTTTCTCCAAAGTCCCCTTCTCAATCTAAATTTTCCAGAGCTTTCCAAGAGGCGGGATAGCCCAAGGCCAGCGGATTGGTTCAAGTTGCAGTTTCGCGTGAAGAGAAGGAAAGCGCCTCTCTTAACGTTCTACTCCAGCATACGGAAAGTGAACACGGAGTAGCTTCAGGAAAAATGTTTGCCTATGTGGTGCTGCGGGATGATGGACGGGAAATATTAACAGTGCAGACATATGTAAACATCCCAGTTGTCAGTAACAATTAGTTAACAATTAAACAGTGAAGAAAAAACAAGAAGAGAAAGACTGACAGTGTTAGACGGAAAGGGAGATAATAAAAGAAAACTAATGAGTGCATGAATCAATCAATCACATAAATAAATACGAAAGAAACAAAAAGAAAGCAATATAGTATAAAAACGAGACAGGGGGAACACGTGAACGTAGTCAGTTATGTCGACACATCCTAAAATTGGTATCAGGAAATGACATGGGAAACAAAGACGGCCGGTGCGATACTGACCACATGACCCTCTGAGCGGCGATTGGTCAGTAATGTATGGGTCAAGCAACCCATACCCAATACGTTTTACGGCGTGTAAACGGGTTCTGTACTTACTTTACAAGAAAGAATAACCTAACGTAAGACAACACGCAACAAAGCGCGAAAGGCAACGAATAAAGAAAAGAGAACTAAAAACAATGAAATTAAGAACAATGTTAGAAGAAAAGCAAGTAATCAAACTACCAGACAACACTAGCAGTCACCACAAAACAGCAGCAGCAGCAGTGCTAACCCTGGATTACCAGCATCTGGTCTGACTGTAGATTTCCCATTAGAACTCACTCCCCTTATTTTCAGACGCCGATCTTAATGAGCCGTATCGAAATGGACATCAAATCAGTGTCTACTGAAGGGGCTGCCTTTAGGGGCACCGTGCTGGTCAGCGGAGACTGTGCAATACCCTTCGGGACACACTGTGGTCAGCGGAGACTGTACCCATTCACTATGCCATAAGTGTCACTCTTCAGGAACTCATGCCCGCGCCCCTACACGCCCAGGAATCTCCGGTTTACTACCCCCCAAGGACACAGTTGACTCATGCCAACACCTTGCGTCCAGCACCTGTGTTTGGGTCCTATAGTCCGATCAACACCAGGGTCAATAGGGTTCAATTATTAAATCACTACTGTTGATGGAAACTGCTTCCTTGGGTAAACTGTCAGTGGCAGCTTTGGGTAACCCAACCCAACTTTGTCAAATCTGTGATAACATTAAACAGGTACGTTCACACGGTAACACTTGGTCGGTTAGCTTTATGCCAGGCTTTATGCACGGCTGTTGATAAATACATCCATATTGTCCGAGCTATTCATCTGCCTCCAACTGTCCTACAAACGTCCAGTATTGACCCATATTGTCCGAGCTATTCATCTGCGTCGACCCGTCCTGCAAACTTCCAATATTAATCCATATTGTCCTATCTATTCATCTACCTCCAACTATCCTACAAACTTCCAGTATTAACCCATATTGTCCTAGGTGTTCATCTACCTCGACCCGTCCTATAAACGTCGAATATTAACCCATATTGTCCAATCGATCCATGTACCTCGACCCGTCCTACAAACTTCCAATATTAACCGATGTTGTCCTAGCTATTCATCCGAAAATAAAGATCGATCAATCAATCAATCAATCAATCAATGTCCTACAAACTTCCAATATTAACCCTTACAATGTCATATATATTTATTTACTTCCAACTGCCATGTTAACCCATATAATGTGCTAGCTAGCTATTTACCCCAACACGTATGATATAAATCTACTCTACCCCATGTAGCATAATGGTTAGTTCTGTTGCTTATCATGACAATGGCTCTTGTTCAATTCCGAACTCTGCTAGGGCTGTTTATTTATCTATTTATTTACTTTAATTTCAAAACCATTACGCTCTTGATACAATTCCACATTTGTACAGAGACATATTAGTATGTTAGCTAGCAGCATGTCGTTTACCCAGCATTCTTGGCAATTTGTGATTTACCAGGCATGCTTACGTTCAGTAGTTTGCCACTGATTTCTGAACGACCGATGCTCATACCATTACTGACAATCAACACAAGGCAGTTTACTTGCAAATCTCCGGTAGCTGATTTCGTACGTTGTATGAGGTATTGCGAATCACGTTCGCTGCCTCTGCCCCACATATTCCGGCAGGCTAGTCTGTAGCCAGTTCATATTCAGCACAGCACACACGGCCTGAAGAATTCTCGGTGGTGTAGTGACCAGAGTGTGCCGGCTCGGTGGTCATGAGTTGTGAGTTCGCATCAAGTGGGATTTGTAAAATTGATCCGCGCTCCGAGACCAAAGTGGGTACCAGGAAATGTCTTGGTAAGTGAAGGCAGTCGGTGTGAAGTTGACCACAGACTCCCTGCAGTGGTCTATAAAATATGGGTCTATCTATACAATATGGGTATATCAAATATGGGTATATCAAATATAGTTCTTTCAAATATCAAATATATGAGTTTAGCACCATATACCCAAACTGCCTTGAGGCCTGGATAAGGGTCCATTATGTTTGACTTATAATACAGGTTGGTGGGGTTAGGCCCCGGTGGCCATGTTTTCTTCGAGGGTTTTGGTTTTGTTGATTGCCAGTAGACTCTAAGTCGATAACACCAGGGAGTTGATATCTATTAACTCATTTAGTGTCGAAGGATAATATGTCGCTAAATATGACCTCTAATAAATACAGAAGGATGATATATCGCCATACTAGGGTCATCGTGTTATTTGTTTTATTCCGTTTTCTTCCGCAATTTCAATGACCATTGAATAGAACTTTACTTTTTAATACTTGTTCATTTGAATGTGACCCTTGTCTGGTTCAAACCTACATTTTGTTTGGCTTTAACTCCGTAAAAATCAACTCCCTTGGATAGAAAGAGTTAAAGACAAACAAATGGGTCACTGGATTGGTACAGATTCACCCCTGGTTACGCTCCACGCAACTTCAATTATTTCAATAAATATCACATTTTACCTATAACTCCAACTGAACGATGGAAACAACTTATTATAATTGGTAATTTTCGGGCCTCCTGGCCGGGTTATCTGATTGCGCTGGTCTGATCACAACCCTGATAACGACGGGCAAATCTGACATGCAAAGTGTCAGCAATCTCGATCACCATCGACCATCAGCCAAGGGCAGATAATATAAGCAGCTTATAGGACCACGCTTAAACGCAAGCCTAAGGCGTCATCTTTCCCGAGTTCGCATCCTAATCATGGCTAAATTTCAATTTTCTAACCGTGTGACATCCATGGCTGTGTGCCTTCAGTCTCCTGTTTCTATCCGCTGTCATGGGGACAGGTCTTATTTACCCATTAAGTCCCCACTTTTCAATCCGTGTCTACGGTCATTAGGGAGCTTCCTCCCCAAAGCAGTAGATGTCTCCGGGCGGAAATGTTTAGCTTTAAGGGTGTTGAGATGTAGTGTCACTTGCCAGCCCCTTCGCTCACGAGTCCTTAGAGACAAAATTTGCAACCTTCTCACCCAAGGCCATCAGCATCATCTGGTAGGACTATTACCCTTCCGCTCTCATGCCTTCCCCCCTTTGTCACAGATAGTTTAACCTTTCCCTACTCCTCTCGGGATCGCGAACGGTCAATTGGTCATTGCAATTTTTCTGATGCCACTCTGGTCATATCTGGACAACGGCATGCAGTGACTCGCTCCCAATCATATCTCCGGACCCCCTGAGCCCCTTAGGCCACGTTGTACAGATTGTGACACTTGAACAAGACTTTCAATAGAAACAATAGGGCCCCGAGGAGGCTTCAATTGTAAGAAGCAAGAAGGAGGTGGATGTGGGCTGGGTTGACAGAAGGAGGCAATTCTCGTGGGCCCTATGAGCAGACAATGCGTCGCAAGCTCCTGTGTGGTGGCGGACAGATACAATCTGGACTAACTCGACCTCACACAATGCACAATAAGTTCAGAAAAAGCAGATGAAAAGTAGAACTATTAAGGATCTTTGTGAGACGTGTTCACACATGAAATAACCCCCGAAACACCACAATGTAGTGTGCATGGTTTTCAAACACATTTCTAATCGCGCTGTCTTATCTCTTCACATATTCATTAACTATTGTGAAGACGACGTGAATTCAAGAGTTAGCACGGTGCACGTTGATTTTGTCAATTCATGTTTCTTTCTTTGTCAATTGTTGTTTTAATAAGTGGCTGGCGTTAGGCCTTGTTAGATGCAGCTAATATATTTTACAAGTATTAATTGCAGCCTTTTCTGGGCACTGGTGACCTTTCAGTTACTTTGTTTTCTGGCCAATATTCTTAGACCAAGACTGCTACTGTGATGATGATAATGTTGTTGATGATGATTATGATAATTTTAGAAATGACGAACATCACTGATCTTCTAAACCCATGTTCTACATCGGTTGCTATGGTTTCCCAGCCCTTCTCACATTTATCTCCAACATCCTCAACCATTTTGATGCCGCCTTTGTTTTATCCACGACGTTTCTTTGCAAGTAACAAACGCCAGTGACTTGGTCCATGCGTCCCAGCTCCCGCTTACGTCATTCGTGGCTGTGGAGATAACGTCTTTCAATTTGAAAGTCTGTCCTGGGCGAGTCAGTCAGGCGAAGCCGTCCTCAGTCACCTCTTTCACAATGGAGGCATCAAACAAATTAGATTTTTATCAATAATCCTCCCATTTGTTGTCCTTTGTTGATTTGGTCTAAATTTAACGCCTTCCCGTGGCTTTTTCTCACAACCATTCATTTGAGTAGTACAAATTTGATTGCTGGAATATTAGTACAAAGAAGTTTCATTTCAACATATAACTGAAGAAAACTGACTTAGCCGAATAGTGTAGCAGTTACAAATATATCAGCCATTCGCAGAGTTCTCCGTGGTCTGATTTTCGTATCTATGAGACTTTGGCAGTATTGGAAAGTATTTGACATAACCGACTGGTAAAACTGCAACGCGATTTTCATCTGAATTTAAAAAGGAAATGCTGCGACAAAAGGAACTGTCACCTCATATCCTAGAACGACAACAGTATGTGCAATCATTGCAGTGCTCTAAAGATAACACGCATTACTCGTCTACAACTAGATGCTATTGGATAAAATTGACCCTGTTTTAACACATCATTTAATCCAGTCTGGACACCAAGATCCCACATCAGCTATTTCTCGGAGACAAACAATAATTTATGATCCATAGATAAACGGATCTGAAAGAAAAAGAGTACATAAACAGGGCACGGAGATTGTCCACTCATTTGCCCGTTGGCTTTAAAGTGACACATTTATGAAGTGCCGGCAGACATGAATGTCACCCTCTGAATATGATTAGTACTTTGAATGATACTGTCAGAGTATCCAAGCCTTTAAGAACACTTTCTTTAAGTGTAAAACATCAGACATTGAATGTTAATGCAGATTAACGGTTCGCGGTATCTTTTCCATACCTCAAATATGTGTTTGTACCGAAGCTTATCTTAAGGGCGAGAATGTGTTGTAATTAATCTATCTGCGTGTATTTCACGGTATGTCTCATTTCACCGAAAACTGTAATGGTAATGCAATGTCAGATGTTGTTCAAATGTCAGATTTGGTTGTATTGGTGTGAAATGCTAAGTACGTTGCTTATTCTAGGTTGCTGAGATATGAGGGAAATAAATGCGTGACCGTTTCTCTCCCTCAAGTAATGGGTTTAAAGTATAACAGCCTAGTATTTTCCTCCACTAGTTTAGGCGGCTTGGTGGCCATGGGTTTGAATCCACATCGATGAGGCTTTTTAAAATGGATCCGGGCTGCGAGGAGACCCAGCCTCAAACGGTTACCTGAAAATATTGAGGAGGTTACGGTGACCGGTGTGATGGTCATCACATCATCATCAAGTGCTGGTTGGTCTATACAAACATTTGTTTATCACCATATACCCAAAGTGTTTTAATGTACGTAAAAAGGTCTTGTATTTTCTCTCTCTCTCTCTCTCTCTCTCTCTCTCTCTCTCTCTCTCTTTCTCTCTCTCTCTCTCTCTCTCTCGTGTTTTCTAACCCAGTTATAGAGGTACATGTGTGTTCTAATGACTCACGCAGCTTTGCTAATGCTGAGGGTAGTCTCTGATAGGGCCTCACAAAACACACATGTTAACTGGCAGCGACCACTCTAATAATGATGCGATGGCTTCTGCTGCCTTGCTGTAGGTTATGCCAATGGAAGGCAAACGACAACATTGGGTGAACTGGGTCACAAGCCTGATACATCAGTGCAAAGTACAAGATTCTATCACCTAGTATTGAACTCGCCATAATAGCCAATGCAGTCAGGAAAATACTGCCATAACTATGATGCTTAAATTGATTCAATCAAGATAGCAACAGAGAAATTACTAAATACCAGCCATGGTACACAACCTGTGGTGCTATTGACAGATGCAATATCAGTACTCGAGGCGCTCCTGTCTGGGAAATTGCCAGTACTAAGGACACTACTTTCTGAACTTAGCAGTCAGCATAAGGTCACCATACAGTAGATACCGTCCGACTGTGGATTACCTGGAAATACAGAACTGATCGATTGGTTAAGGAAGGAGCAAAAGAAGACAAGCCTGATGTGCCCTTTACATACCACCAAAAGAAAAGAATGATCAAATCAGTCAGAAAGCCACCAAAACCTACCCAAGACGACTAACACATTATGGACAGACCAGAACAAGTCATAATTCTGCTCCTCAGAAGTGGACATAATAGATTACGCAACCACATGTATACAAAATTCAAGATTGGTGAATCAGTCATGTGCAAATGTGGATTGGCGTCGCAGACAGCAGAGCACACACTCCAAGACTGCCCAAATTACAAGATGTCTAGGCAAACCTTCTGGCCTAGAGAGACGACAGTGGAAGATAAGCTCTATGGACCGCTGAGTGAACTAAAAAAGACAGTTAAATTCATACAAGAGACAATATTGCAGTTACAGACATATTTCAAGCGAACGAAAGAAGAAGAGGAAGCAACATCAGTCAGAACTCAAACTACTGAACATCCAGATGCTACCCCATCGCTACAAAAAATGCCAGCGCCTATGTGTGGCTTTTAAGACAGCAATATTTCAAACGTGGACAGGCTAATTCTTATTTATATAGTCCAACCCGTGTGGCGTTGTTGATCATGTCTGTCCACATCCTTCTGTCTCTCGTGCTGCAAATCTTCTTATAATCTACGCCGTGTGGCGTTGGTGATCATGTCTGCCACACCCTTCTGTCTCTCGTGCTGCCAATCTTCTTATAATCTACGCCGTGTGGCGTTGGTGATCATGACTGTCCATAGCCTTCTGTCTCTCGTGATGCAAATCTTCTTATAATCTACGCCGTGTGGCGTTGGTGATCATGACTGTCCATAGCCTTCTCCCTCGTGTATAACCAATTACTTCTGATGCCAATGTTCCCCCATGCCATGATGTCAAACTGTCCAGCATATTTCTCTTGACTTCCCTGCCTCTCCTACCACCGAACCCTTCCTCTGTGTCGATATATTGCATCTTTCCTCCTCTCGTGACTTGTCCCAAGCTTCTGGACTGTCCTCATCTGATGGGAGTTAGCAGTTAGATGTATGAGTTAACCTCAATCATGACTTCTTCACTACTCTGTCTAATGGGAGTTAACAGTTGGATGTATGAGTTAACCTCAATCATGACATCTTCACTACTCTGTCTAACCGCCCACGGTGTTATCATTCTTCTTTCAAACTACATCTTGGCAGCATCCACACAATTTCTAACTTGCCTGCCAATTGTCCATTATTCGCTTCCGTACATCCGGACTGGCCTAAGCTCTTAAGAACTGGTTTTCTCACTACGACATAAACATACATAAACATATCCGGAAGCAGAAACCTGCTGTGGACCTGTAATGTGGTAGGGTCATCATATTTTGAAGGTCTGTATGCACGAATATATGGCAGTCAGTCATCGCCTCACTTAGCGAGACGACGAACGCAACCGTAGCTCCCAATCAACCAAGCTACCACGCCCTCTGATGTAAAACAACCTCATAATACATATGTATGCTGAATAAACTGGTTTCCGGGGATGGGGGAAGACAGGTGGCGGTGTAAACAAGCAACCTGCCAACAGACACACAGACAGGCCAAGTGCTAGACTCGGTGTCAACTCACCTATCCCAGCAAACAATAGCCCACGTTTGGGATGCCGGTAAAGAAACTGGTTGAAGACACAAACGCCGTCATATCCTGAGCGTTTCAGATCATATTCCCCGATACCAAAGGCCCCCTCTTCAGGCGAATGTATCCCCGTACGCTGTAAAATGGGTCTAGTACCTATTCAGACACTCTCTCCATGGATCAGAATTCTATTTAGGCTCAGGACACTGCAACAATCACCTACCTCCATGGAGTCTAATATCTGGCCGCTTAGCACTGTGGAAATGTAAATAGAATGGTCCGCTTTTCACTACTCTCTTTTGTGATGTTCTTAAAATTATTTTTACTGCACCTTTAGCAACAAAAACTCTAGTTTGGGGCTTTTCATTTGAGTCAAAGCCGTTTTAGTGAGTAGGAAAAGAAGTCATTTTGTTAACTGTTGGATACATCACCTCAATATGATGCATACATTTGCGGCACAAGTGTTCGCTTGAGTTCGGTATACTACGTGGGAGTGCCACTTAGAGGCATCGTTTCGTTCAGCGTTCGCATACCTCATTCTAGTGTGACAGTTTGTGCACAGGAGTATGCACGGGTACTATCAACGGGAGGTTAACAGCAAACTTGGAGGGGAATAAGTGTTTATAACGGATTAACGGGAAGAGAAAAGGATAGACAGGGAATAACAGCAAACTTAGAGGGGAATAAGTGTTTATAACGGGTTAAAGGGAGGAGAAAAGCAGACAGACAGACAGATAGACAGACAGACATACAGACTGATAGACAGATAGATAGATAGATAGATAGATAGATAGATAGATAGATAGATAGATAGATAGATAGATAGATAGATAGATACGTGGTGGATTTAGTTAGGTTGGTAGATAAATTGAGAGAGAGAGAGAGAGAGAGAGAGAGAGAGAGAGAGAGAGAGAGAGAGAGAGAGAGAGAGAGAGAGAGATGCAGGATTATTATATACGCATGTTGCTGTCGATTTGTCCTTTATCAAAAGGATGGACATGATATCCCAAATGTACCTCCCATCCAGTAACCAGAGATATTTTACTTTCTTGTGTATACATGAATGTGTATACACGAAATGATGCTTACTTCTGTAAGACTTAGTGAATGCAATGCGATATAGAAAATACAGAAGTGTATAAAGTCATCTTTATTGTTCCTATTATTCATTACTTTAGCTTACTTTACAGTAAAGAACACGAGATAACACAATGAAACAGGGCCCTTGATTTTTAATTTGCTGTCTTAGCGACATAAACATTGCCCTAAAGTAAATCCTAAAAACAGCAAGTAAATTTATGAGAGCATCCCATCGTGTGGCCACGACTCCTGCTCACAGTTGTGGGGTCAGATAATTGACTGACCTCGCTAATATTTACACATGTGTGTGAGAACAACTTGGTCGTGGATCGTAGTACACAGCGAGGAGCTGACATCCTTTGGAGTTGGGATGTTCGAATTCCACTGTATATATACCGTGTAATTTTTACGTTGCCTGGTGTGTCCTCGTGTCTCTGTTTCTGTCCTATACTCGTATACTTGCTGATCAATACCTAAAAACTGTTTATTATGATGTATTGACGGGAAGCTTGGTAGCGCAGTGACTAGCACGCTTACCCTTTGCCCCTCCAAGGGAGTCTCCGTGGCCAAGTGGTCAAGATGTTAACCTCTCGCTCCGACTGTTGTGGGTTCGATTCCGGGCTACGACTTTCGGTTCACGAGTGCATTTTTCTCGGAGACTCCTGGGGGTAGTCGCCGGAGCTTCGGAATTCCTGCTTTGTGCGATGCTTTCCGCAGGGCGACCTGCGGAAAGAGACCAAGCCATATGGGATAAAGCCCGGGGCAATGAAGTCGATCCTCTCGACTTTTAAGACTTTTTAAGTCTTAGGAGCGAACCCGGGGCTCTGAAGCAGACCGAGCCGACAGCTGGTACCAGGGAATGCCGTGGGAAGCAAAGGCGGTAGGTTTTAAACTGACCACGTCACCCGCTCCAGTGCTGAATGGTTGATAACAATATGGCGCCGGCACCATATGTCCAATGTGGCTTAAAGTGTGTAAGATGGTCCTTTATTTTACGTCATTTGTTAATGGCCTCACTGACTCCCCGGCAGTTATCTCTCTCCCTCTCTCTCTCTCTCTCTCTCGTTGTCTCTATGTCTCTCCCTCTCCCTATTTTTCTCCCTCTCTGTTTTTCTACCCATCACTGTCTTTCTCTCCCTCACGGTTTTTCTCTCTGTCTTTCTCTCGATGTCTTTTTCTTTCTCGCTCTCTCTCTCTCTCTCTCTCTCTCTCTCTCTCTCTCTGTCTTTCTCTTTCTCTGTCGTTCTTCCCCTTTGTCGTTCTCTCCCTCACTGTCTTTCTTTCTTTCGGTCTCTCTCTCTCTCTCTCGCTGTCTTTGTGTGTCTCACGCTGTCTCTGTGTTTCTCTTTTGCTGTCTGTCTGTCTTTCTCGCTGTCTCTCTCTGTTGCTGTTTCTGTCTCGCTCTCTCTTTCTCGCTGTCTCACTAATGCTCTCTCTCTCTCTCTCTCTCTCTCTCTCTCTCTCTCTCTCTCTCTCTCGCTGTCTCTGTCTGTCTGTCTGTCGGTGTACAATTTGTAAACATGTGCCCATGTGTACGTATATGTACGTATATGTGACCTACAGTAAACAGAAAACAGGAGGCAATGTGTCGCTTCTGCTGCAGACCCTGGCTAAAACAGCTGATTAGAGACGTTTTAGCTGAAAGCACTAGTCATATTTAGCAAACTCATCTTGGGCGCAATGAATTATTCAGGTGGTGTGCTTCGCCCTCGTTCGGGGAACTTGCCGAAGGAAGTAATGGTAACGTGAAAATCCTCTCTTTGTTGGCCGGGAATTCCCCCGGTCATCCCCACCCATGTGAAGCCGTTAGCTGGTTACTGGGCTTTATCGAGGGATAATCAAATTATGGGGTCCAGTCACTGTCGATAGCGGGTGGCGGGACACGCCGGCCTCGAAATGGCGCTGAAAGTGCTGTCTAATGTTGTTAGGTGTCCCAAGCTTAGGCACTACGATGCCAAATCCACTTTCTCCCTCACTCTGACAGAGCAAAGTTTTTGTATCTAGAGAGAAATATTTTGGTAGAAGGACGAGTAAAGTGATGGAAATGTGAGGAGGAAATAATAGCGGGGGTGAACAATAGCAGAAATGTACCAGGAGAGGGAGAGAGAGAGAGAGAGAGAGAGAGAGAGAGAGAGAGAGAGAGAGAGAGAGAGAGATAAAGAGGCGCTAAATCGAAAGATAAAGGGACAGATAGACATAAAGACAGACAGATAGACAGAAAGACACACAGTCATACAAACATTCAGACGGATGGACGGACGGTCAGGCAGGGATGGACGGACGGTCAGGCAGCGATGGACGGACGGTCAGGCAGGGATGGACGGACGGTCAGGCAGGGATGGACGGACGGACGAACGGACGGGCGGGGGACGTTCAGATAGACAGACAGCCAGACAGACAGACAGACAGATAGATAGATAGATAGATAGATAGATAGATAGATAGATAGATAGATAGATAGATAGATAGATAGATAGATAGATAGATAGATAGATAGAACTTTATTTTCAAAGGGTAACAAATTGGGAACGCAGGCCCGTCTTACAGTCGGCCTTTCCAATCACTCATCTTTCGTTCATCAGTGCATAGTGCATTCACATAGGGAAAAAAAAAATAAACATTGTCAAATGAATGTTGTAGACATAAACAATGCATGTTACCATGTTATGAGACAAATCCACCACCCACCCACCCATCCACTATCCATGCGCGTGCCCCCATCCACCCATCCACTATCCATGCGCGTGCCCCCCCCCAACACACATCCACCACCCACCCACCACACACACCCACAG
Source organism: Cepaea hortensis (assembly GCA_963921405.1). Classification (NCBI taxonomy): domain Eukaryota; kingdom Metazoa; phylum Mollusca; class Gastropoda; order Stylommatophora; family Helicidae; genus Cepaea; species Cepaea hortensis. Next base: position 93,035,744 of record OY992881.1, on the reverse strand, counting down.
GCACATACACTCCCCCATCCATCCACCTATCCCCCAACCCACATATCCCACACACACACCATCTCCCCACCCACACACACACATACATCTCCCACCCACAAACACACACATATCTCCCACCCACCACACATCCCTTCTCACACATCCCTCACCCACCCACACACAAACCCAGGCACACATGCATACATCCACCCATCCATCAGCTATCCACACATCCCCCACCTTCACACATCTCCCCACACATACGCACACATCCTCCACCCATCCCATAACCTACTAACACTCACCCACCTACATATCCTCCACCACCCACATCCCCCAACCACATATCCAACACTCACACACACATATTCCCGCCAACTCACATATCCCGCACCTACCCACACACAAAACCCGCACCCACCTACACATCCCCCATCCACACAATCTCCCCCACCCACGCATCCCGCACCCAGACACTCACATATAGATACACCCAGACACTCACATATAGACAGACAGACAGACAGACAGACAGACAGACAGACAGATAGATAGATAGATAGATCCCGAGTTAAGAGTGAACGATAAACAGAAAGATAATGAGAGAAAAAGAGGAAAAGACAGAGAGAGATAGAGAATTCTTCAACAATTCCAATACATTAAGAAGCTGCCACCATCATAATAGACAATCTAACCAAATAAGAGAGAGAGAGAGAGAGAGAGAGAGAGAGAGAGAGAGAGAGAGAGAGAGAGAGAGAGAGAGAGAAATATCTAGAGAGCTAGCCAGATAGATAAACAGACAGACAGACTAGCAGACAATACTAGATGGAGATAAGGATACACACATCTAGCCAGCTAGTTCACTCAGGACCAGGTCATTACTGCCAGACATGGCTCAGAGTGCAGAGCGGAAACAAGTTATGGAGCTCTTGCATTGACGTAACAGAACTGCAGACCACTGATAAGGCCGGGAAGGAGCAGCACGCCCTGTATCGGGAGGATTGTCAATTAACATGTGAGTGTGTGTGTGTAACGTGTGTGTGTGTGTGTGTCTGTGTGCGTGTGTGTCACCAACGGATGCTCTCTTTGATGTCTTTTTGTGTGTTAATTCAAGCATGTCACTTTGTACGAAGCATGTCTGTCTTCACCGTTCTCAGCACGACCTTATGCGTCCGTTACACTCACGTGTGTTGTTTGTCCTCCAGCTCCCGGAACGCCGGCGTGACTGTCTCCACCTCCATTCAATCTAGATGCTGTGGTATCGTATGCCAGGCTCTCCTGCACTACACACCTTGAATTAACCTTCACTATGAACTCCCAGGCACTTATTTTGCCTTTTGGTGCAAAGCCATCGGCGTAGATGAAGAATTCAAAATACAACTAATATCATTAGTATTGGGACTCTTCGTTGGTTGTTGAAGATGAGGGCGGTATGCGCATGGGAATCTCCCAAGAGCTGTGATGTCAGTTCTTAACTCAACCCAGTTCAACTCAACTCTGTATTGTTCACACGCAAAACGACAACTAGACGCTAAACCCGAAACGGCTTGCATTTTTGTGGAGACAAACTCACTATTTCCAATGATGAGCAATATTCCACAAGATAAAGAAGAGACCACTATCACTGTAGAAGATCTACCCCATCCAATAATGTAACTGCAGCGGAGATGATAATGAGCATGGGGGTAGGGGCGGACAGAAAAGTCGCATCTTAGTGAAGATGGTCTCAAAATTTATTCACAGCAAAGACAAGCGTACTCCATAAAAAAGTAAATGGGGGGAAGAAGTCGATAGGTCTGGCCCATAAATCAGCCCCTGCACTTTTTTTACGACGTCCATGTTGGAGATCGATGAATTAAAGTTAAAATCGATTTGAAAATTGTCTTAGATGTTTCTATACAGCTAGTTGCGTGTTATGTTGTAAAGAAGAGGGGAAGAAAGGGGAAGATGGGTAGAGAGAGAGAGAGAGAGAGAGAGAGAGAGAGAGAGAGAGAGAGAGAGAGAGAGAGAGAGAGAGATCGCGATGGGAGTGAATGGAGGAGAAAACAGAAGAGAGAGAGAGAGAGAGAGAGAGAGAGAGCAAGGGAGAAAGAGAGAGAGAGAGGAGAGAGGAGAAGGAGAAGATAGGAGAGAGGGAAGAAGAAAACAGGGCAGAAGATTGATGACAGTCAGACAGACAGACACAGCGGAAAGAAAGAGAAAATTTGAAATATTTAAAAATGAGAGTCCAACTATTGCTATACACCTGGTTATTGAAGTGGAAGGGGTAGACAGACGATGGAGCGACCGGACCATGCATGAACATAACAACAGACAGACGAACGAATGAACGAATGAAGAATATACAGAGAGACAAACCGGAGGAAAACGGAAGAAGGATCAGACAGACACACAAATATAACCAAGAAGAAAAGCCAGACAGATAGTCGCTAAAACATACGAATTATCGATTGACATATGAAGAGATCGAAATACGGACGAAAGGACGGAAGAACAAGTAACGACACAGACATACCATAGAACGAATGATGAGTGAAGATAGAAATAGACAGACAGACAGACGAATGAACGAGTAAACAGACATTCCGAGACAGACACAGCGATCCAGCAGAGACAACTATGCGATAGAACTAACGACATTGTTGTAGTTTACACTTCAGACATACGTAGCTCAGTCAGAATGAAATGGGTGACCAATACCCTTGCTGACAGCTGTTCTGAAAATTATCTGGTAGCTGATAGTGGGCTCCGAAGATAGTGTCATTAGCAGGTTGGACGCCTAGGCTCGTCACTTGCGAAAGTGAGGGAAGACCGGCCTCCTATGTCCCTATGCAAACAGGCCTACAACATGCGTCGGCGCTATCACTTCGCGGACCCTAGTAGGACGTTGCTTCGGGACAAGTTTTAATGAAAGTGTTAGTTACAATGTTTTTATTTGGAAACTGGTTCGACCCAGGCGCTGTACTAGAAAGGGCAGTTAGTTTAGTTTAGTTGACGGATCAACATCACGGCACACGGGTGTAACCCATAAGTGCTCCGTTCTACTCCTAACTCAAGCCTGAGTCCGGAAAATTTCAGCTCAGTGCACGAACTCCGTAGCACCGGCGAGGATCTTGAAATGCTTCGGGTAGAGCTTTAACTCGAAATTTTGTCCGGGCGGCGTTTTTTTTTTTCTTTCGATTTCCAACTGCCAAGAGAATATTTTTTACTTGCGCAACAATACACACGGGCGTCTGATCTAACTACCCAGAGATCAGGGGAAATTTTGTTACTAGAAGTCCACGTGAAAAAGTCCCGGCCCTGTCCATATCTCGAGACCACTCAGCCCCCTCCCCCCTCCCCCCACTGGAAAGGGAACAATACAGCTACTACTAGGGTTAAAACTCTGACCGCTATCTTTCAACGTAATCGTCTCAAACTGGAAACCACCGTTTACTTTATGTCAGATGAGTTAACATTTCACAACGGTTCAGCGACAACAGCCCAGGACGTAGAATCTAGACAGTAGCTAAGCAAGATGAAATGATTGCATTAACATCTTAAGTGCAAATTACCCATCCAGATTGCTTAGCACCCCACCAATCTATCAAGGGTGACGTGTACCAAGACTAACGCCATCTTCCTGATCAGTAACCCCAGGCAACAGATATATATTTTTTTAAATTAACAGGATTTCCCTATTCCTAACGTCTTTACGTTTACGATTCAATTAGTATAGCTTGAAGCCAATTCAACAGGATCTATCTTGCATAAAATTGCGAGACATTAAAATTTACAGTGCAAAGTCAATTGGAGTGACCTGCCCATCGCATCATTAACATGAGTTCTAAAGAGACCAGTTGTGTATGAATTTTTGCCTTAAGTAGACATGTTTGCATATATTAGTTTATTAATGATGAGGTTATGGTGTAGTTTTATTTTACTGTACTGTTAGGGTTGGGAGATAAACACAAAATATGATCAGGAAGCTCGACGAGATGAAAAATACACAGAGATGTGGGATAGCGTTTCGACCAAGTCTACATCAATGAAACAGACAAATAAAATAGCAAACTAGAGACAAAACACAAACACACTTACTCGGGATCTGAAAAGTAATCTGATTCACACAAAAAACTAAGAACGGAAAACTTTAAGTGTTATGTAAAGATTATATGTTTCAGCCTAGGTAACTTATGGAATCTTTATGACAAACTCTAGGGAACAAGAAACGAGTAAACTGTGATATTGACATTCGTCAGAATTGGACATATCAATTAGGTGCCATGCCTACAATGAAGGTTTGCAGCAATGGGCCTCTAGCACTCCTTGTCTTACGCTTTTATTGTACGTTCCGACAAGACTGCATGCAGCTCATCTATCTACTACAGTATTGCAATCATGGTTCCACCATTTGCTTGCCCGCCTTCGGCCTTCTCCTCTATTAGTTTGTGTTTATAGTGCCCTTGAAGGGGTCCCCATTTATATTTAGTTTTTATAATAGTATTATGTCTTTAAACGTGGGCGAAATATTCCGCTGACATGTTCTATGTCCTCTTTAATTCCTGGATAAATGTCAATCAATCAATTAATCAGGTGCCGTCTCCACAATAAAGATGGGCTGCAATAGATCTCCAGCACTGTCTCTCTCTCTCTCTCTCTCTCTCTCTCTCTCTCTCTCTCTCTCTCTCTCTCTCTCTCTCTCTCTCTCTCTCTCGTCCTGACTGTACATTCTGTCAGATTGCTTTTTGTCCATCTCTTGATGTTATCTGCCCTCTTGCATTCAACCTTACCCTCCAGTATGGTTTTTATCAAAGTGTCTTTTAACGGAGCCAAAATATTTCACTTGTCTCTGTGTTATTTCTTTCATCAGCTTTGTTCATTCCCAGTTCTTCTATAACAGTGGTTCTCAACCTTTTTTGGTCCGTGCCCCCCTACATCATATTTTCAGAACGTCATTCCCCCTCCCCTCTTTTCGTATTTCCTACCTAAAAATTTGGTCCGTGCCCCCCTTCACCATATTTTCAGAACGTCATCCCCCCTCCCCCGTTCGTATTTCCTACCTAAAAATCCCGCCCCCGCCCCTACACAGTATACGTAATAATGGAAGCTAAATTTAATAGCACATACTAAAACAAGTCTAGACGTCCACATAGAACGTGATTTGTGGGTCTACTTACTTTATAAAATGAATTTTAGAAGCGTGAGACGTACAGAACCGTACAGTATGGAGGGGAAAACAATATCAAGTAATCGGTTCTTATATTAACGCGATCTTGAAATAATCTTAATTCCCCCCCCCCCCTCCCGGAAACCCTAAAATTTCCCACCGGTTGAAAACCACTGTTCTAGAGCATCTACACTTGATTGTCTATGTTTCCAAGAAATGCGACATATTCTTCTATATATCAACATCTCCATAGCCTTTATTCGACTTTCTCATTACTTGTTCACTGCCCAAGTTTTCGAGCCATATAGATTTGTTGACTATGCATAATATATGGCAAATCTCATTGTTAAAGCTTTGTTAATCTCTCTAGGTTTTAACACTGATGTCATTATTTTGGCCATTCCCTTAGATACATGTACTTTACTACAAGACAAGACATCAACATTTAAGCACTTTGTATCATTGCTGACATATTTTTTTTGTGTAATTGTAGTTGAGGTGTGTATGTGCATGGGTGTGCGTGTATTACTGATTCATGATTTCAGCAACCACACATTCAAGTACCAGGCCCAGCTGACCCGAATGTAGCACTCAGACATCAGCTAGCAATGTACTAGTGAACCATCAATCAAGAGGCAGGTTGGCCGTCTCTTACCTGTAACAAGACCCAAGTCTCTTTCAGGTGTACAAACACTTGGGGCTCTGGCGAGCCTCGGGAATGTCAAACAGTCATCCATACATTCTTATCTTTAACTCGATGTGCCCTAGATTGGTGTAGGGTTGCATTAGATCCGTTTGTATCCGAAGGATATAATTTAATATATCTATGAGTTAAAGAACCACCCTGTAAAGAGTGGGCGGAATTGTTATTGTAAGGACAGTGGTTTTGCTGGTTGGTTGGTAGGTTAGTTGGGTGGTTGATTACCTGGTTGGTTGACTGATTGGTTGGCTGGTAGCTTGGCTGGTTAAATGTTGGTTGGCTGGTTTTACTGCTGAACTTAATCTGATATATTGACGTTAGGGTCGTCTGCACTATGAACAGAGCTTGCATCTATCCGACTGAGGTTGGTGAGATTTCACCCGATCCTGCTCCACACCCGATCCTGCTCCACACCCGATCCTGCTCCACACCCTATCCTGCTCCACACCCTATCCTGCTCCACACCCGATCCTGCTCCACACCCGATCCTGCTCCACACCCGATCCTGCTCCACACCCGATCCTGCTCCACACCCGATCCTGCTCCACACCCGATCCTGCTCCACACCCTATCCTGCTCCACACCCGATCCTGCTCCACACCCTATCCTGCTCCACACCCGATCCTGCTCCACACCCGATCCTGCTCCACACCCTATCCTGCTCCACACCCGATCCTGCTCCACACCCTATCCTGCTCCACACCCGATCCTGCTCCACACCCGATCCTGCTCCACACCCTATCCTGCTCCACACCCGATCCTGCTCCACACCCGATCCTGCTCCACACCCTATCCTGCTCCACACCCTATCCTGCTCCACACCCGATCCTGCTCCACACCCGATCCTGCTCCAGAGTACCATCTTCACAGAGACTGTGTTGCTGCTATTTCCTTACCCCCTGGAAGTTCCACAAGCAGCGGGTGTGTGCAAGACCAGCACTGCCACATTACATATGTAGACAGGCATATTATGACTTAACCAGGGCATGTTTCAATACAGGCTATGCGACCTGGCTGGATTTGGGCCTGGGCTGGTTAATGTTTCTTCCACGGGTTTTAAGTATTTCACTTTCAACAATCAGAATATCTCATATTGACAAATAACATTTTGAGCCAAAGTAGACCTTGCTAGCCATATCAGAACTCACTGCTCCAAACCTTCAAGCCCACTGGATGAACATGAATGGTTATCATCATACTTGATGGACTACACACCACCAATACAAGCAAAGTAATCACTATGCCACCGTGGACCCCACACGTATAGAAGAAGAACATGTGTATTGTGTGTATTTGTTTGTTCATATCTTTGGTGACAATCGTTATTTTTTTTTAAACAGCGATTTCGCCTGAATCTCAAAATATAAACTCATCACTCAATGCGGCTTACTGGTATCAATGATCATATAAAACTGACCATTTGGCTTATCGTATGCCGCCCCCAAATGTAAACTAAACTTTTCTCCTGAAGACGTGGCGCTGCATCAAGTTACATGTGAAGAGACGATCAAGTTCTCCGTCTTGACAGGGTTATGGGTAATCGATCAAAATATCTGATACTGTAATAATATCATGACAGATCATGTAATGGAAGAACATCAAGGGGGAAGAGATTTGCATGATGATATGATGCCAACAAGTATTGTCTTTAATAACACTGGACACGTGTATGTGTGTGACCAACAATCCTTGCCTGCCCGTACAGAATCTTCTGGAATATAATTGTGAACACTGCGCCTCCTGTCAGCAGACACTTTAGGCTTTAGGAAATCGACAATATAGCACTCCATCTTGGTGCTGGTTCTCGTCAGGTACAAGGTTCGTCCTCGGAAGAGTTGTTTCCAGGAATCATATCACGGCCGAATAGGTCAGAACTCCTTTTTAATCACCCTGTGTGCTGATACCGGTGTAGCAAGTTCAACCCCATACACCGGTCAGTTGGACTAAAATGTTGACTTCTCGTCCTTAATTTGGGGACGTAAATTACGGCGGTCATAGGGAAAGCTAATCCTCACGCAAGATTCAGTTCAGTGCACTAGAAGTCGTAGCTCGTATGTGGTCTACGCTTGAGTCCAAAGCGAGCGACCGAAAAAAAAAAAAAAAAAAAACTTTCCCTGATCTCTTGGACAGTGAGATCAGACACTTAGACCTCTCAGATAAGTCCGAAAAACAGGAGGTTCCGTGTGCGAGTTGCGCACGTTAAATAAAGTTGTGTAAAATAAAGTTAAATAAATTTAAAGTAAATAAAGTAGTTGGAAATCACCAGGAGCAGGCCTTTGGGCTACGACCCCGGCAAAACTGTTGGCAAATGAAACCTACCCATGGGTAACAGAGCCCGTTGCCTGGGATGGAATTTGTCTAGAGGAAGTAAGCCCGACACACAAGCAACCCGGACTCAAACACACTGACCTGTGAGGTGCACACAACACGGCGTGACACACTTCCCTCGGAAGAGGAACGAAAGAAAGGAAGTATCGTTTTTCTAAACTCATTAAAACCTGTACAATAGTGTACAGCAGTCAGGGGCTGGTGTGAATGAGCTAACATGAAACTCCGAGTGAATTCACAGGGTGTATTTTTAATGACTGTGCAGTGTGTGAAAATATCCGGTCCAAGTTTTGTATTTACCTATTATGTTGCATGAATTTTGCAGAGGGTGAATACAAAACGTGGGCCGGCAATATTTTCAAACACAGCAAAGTCATTAAAAATATACCCTATAGAAGTAATAAAAATATACCCTATAGAAGTAATAAAAATATACCCTATAGAAGTAAAGAGCCCGTTTCCAGGCTTGAGGCGTAATGAGTATATGGTGCTAGTCTCCTAGTTTTATAGATCAAATGGTTCTCAATGAGAGCTGTGGTCTATATCAAGTCGGTGGACTCTACTTTCAAGAACATTTCCTGTCACCCATTTTTAGACTGGGTCCACAATGGATTTTCCATTCTATTCGATGTCACCATTACCCCTACTCCGTCCAACCTCAAGGATAAGTTATAGTAGGGTCCATCACCGGATGAGAATGATAGTCCTGTGACTAGTCAGCCACAACAGCAGCGGCCCACGGTTTTACCCTCACAGCCCTACTAATCCGAAGATGACTGTCGTCCATATGGGGTAATGGAACCAAGTTAATTGTTTTAAAATATCCTCTTCTCGGAAGGGAGGGATTAGAACACGTGGCCAACTGCTGGGCAGGCCTGCGTACTAGCCACTGCACCACTTGGGCGGCTCTTTCTGAGTGAATAAGTAGATGTGAAGCTCGCTGGTTCAGTGTGAGCTCAAGTACAGCCAGCGGGGACAGAGTGAGTTCCAGTACATTTGACAGGTCAGAGTGAGATCCAGAACATATGACAGGTCAGAATGAGATCCAGAACATATGACAGAGCGAAGTGAGTTTGCAGTTGTCTGGGACATGGGTTTAAGTACATTTGACAGGACGGAATGAGATCCAGAACATTTGACTTAGACATAAGGACATGGGTTTAAGTACATTTGTCAGGGACAGAATGAGTTAAGATACATGTGTCAGATCAGAACATTTGTCTAGGACATGGGTATAATTATATTTGACAGGGTTATAATGAATTAAACTACAACTGACAGGGATATAATGAGTTAAAGTACATTTGTCAGGGGCGTGATTTTAAGTACATTTGACAGGGATATAATGAGTTAAAGCACTTTCTACAGGTATATGATGAACTTCAACTGACTGGAACGGGTTAGATTTAAACATATTTATTTAACGGGGACGACATGAGTTAAAATGTACATTTGACAGGGGCAGAAAAAGTTAAAATGATATTTGACGGGGTCACAAGCATCAACCGGCTGGGACAGAGCTAGCTTCAACCGGCTGGGACAGAGTGAGCTCCAACCGGCTGGGACAGTATGTGTTAAAATACAACCGCTCCACAAGCCTGAGTAGGAAATGACTTAACCAAACCAATGTCTAACAGTTAACACATGAAAACCAACATTCTATCTGTTGCTTCATTTGCACCCTCTGCTGAAAGTTAATGCAGAGATAGAGTTACCACCTCGAAGCCGCGCTTTCAGACTTCTAACTGTTCACAGCGTGAAGTCGTCCGACTCCTCCAGATGCCTGAACGAGCCAGAGGCATTTATCGGCCATCCCAGGGGAAGTAAACCATGCCTGGCAAGGGAGCTTACCAGTTTGGCATGGGGCGTGGCGAAGCAGACTCTGGAGGATTTAGTTAATTATCAACTGCCGTCCAGCACTGTCCCTCCTCGATCCATGAGACCGACATTCAACACTACCAGATGATGGGGGTTCCGTGTTGGTGAACAGAAGAGCTGAGGTTTCGATGCTCCTTTCGTGTCTTTCTAGGAGACGCGGTTTTGCAGAGATTGGCCATGGGTTTTGGGTGGGTGAAATGGAGACGTGTACTGGATTCTAATTAGCAACAATGTCCTCTGAACAAAGAAAGCTCACGGGTTTAGTTCAGTGAGCCTTCAGAGAAACAAATAAAGTTTCCAAGATGAAAGGACTTGAGAAGGAATAACAACAGTAGCCATGGCGGCGATCAATTCCATTAATGAGCGACCTGAACTATACCACTGTGTAAAAATCAACCCAAAACGATCTGCTTCCAAGTCGCCCGCAGAGATATTAGAGTACCCGGAAATTGTCTGGGAAGTTAAAACCACATCACCCACCCAGCGTCGATTGCTCTAACAATATGGAGTTGGCACCATGTACTCAATACGCTTCACGGAGTGTAAAGCGGCTCCTTATTTACAAACTCAACCGATTTACTAACTTACCGATTTACTAACTTACTTACAAACATAACTGATTTACTAACTTACTGATTTGCTAACTTACTGATTTACAAACTTACTGATTTATAAACTTACTGACTTACTAACTTAATTACAAACTTAACTGATTTACTAACTTACCGATGTACTAACTTACCGATTTACTAACTTTCCGATTTACTAACTTACTTACAAACTTAACTGATTTGTTACCTTACTGATTTACTAACTTACTGATTTACTAACTTACTGATTTACTAACTTACTTACAAACTTAAATGATTTACTAACTTACCGATTTACTAACTTAGCGATTTAGTAACTTACACATTTACTAACTTACCGATTCACTAACTTACTGATTTACTAACTTACTTACAAACTTAAATGATTTACTAACTTACCGATTTACCAACTTACCGATTTACCAACTTACCGATTTACCAACTTACCGATTTACTAACTTACTGATTTACTAACTTACTGATTTACTAACTTACCGATTTACCAACTTACCGATTTACCAACTTACCGATTTACTAACTTACTGATTTACTGACGTACTGATTTACTAACTTATTTACCAGATTACTGATTTACTAACTTATGATTGATTGATTGACTGATTTAGGAATCGACATTACAGCATTCGGGGCATCCCCATAAGCGCTCCGTCCCCATCCTCAGCAGCCAGCAAAGAGTTCCAACACCAATAGTACCGATAGCAATCTGATTATATGTCCATCTCGCCTTTCCTCCGAGCGTTGAGCGTCGACCAGATCCCCTCGTCACACCTCGCTGTCTCATTCTTGCCAGACCATGGTAATCCATTTGCTCCTCCGAGGTGTACACGTGCTCCCACAAGGCCGCAACCACGTCTGCCTTGTCATGTATCAATACTCCACCAAGTTCTGCAGAGCCAGCCAATCAGTCCGACTGTTCATTTCCCAGCACACTGGCATGCCCCGGAGAAAAGATCCAGGCGATGCTTGTCACCCGTGACCTCCGAAGCGAAGCAAGCCACTCCTCACGAAGCCTGCCCATCCTCACCCTCGTCAGCATGCTTTCTGAGTCAGTTACAATCACGATGTGTGTGTGTGTGTGTGTGTGTGTGTGTGTGTGTGTGTGTGTGTGTGTGTGTCGTATTCTCCATCCAGCGGAGAGCTGCAGTGACTGCCTCCACCTCCATTTTTAAGCTGGATGTTGTGGTATCATATGCCAGGCTCTCCTGCACCAAACGTCGACCATTAGCTTTGGCTATGAACCCCCAGCCACTTCTCTCACCTCTTGACACCGAACCATCTGTGTATATAATTACATCACCCGAGTGGGCATTATCCTGAATTAGTTGCTGGATTTCCAATTCTGTGGCCCCTGCTGGCCACTCCCTGCACTCCCCGCTCAATGTTATTATAACTCTGCACAAGTCTAACTGCTCCGCTGGCACTCTGACCCACTCCTCTCCTCGCCTAATGTTCTCCAAGGGGCACACCTGTCTGATCGTATACTCTACTAACTTACATGTATTTAGTAACCTACAGATTTACTAACTTATTTACTAACTTACTGATTTACTAACTGATTTACTAACTTACTGATTTACTAATTTACTGATTTACTAACTTACTGATTTACTAACTTACTGATTTACTAACTTATTTACTAACTTTCTGATTTACTAACTTATTTACTAACTTACTGATTTACTAACTTACTGATTTACTAACTTATTTACTAACTTTCTGATTTACTAACTTATTTACTAACTTACTGATTTACTAACTTATTTACTAACTTTCTGATTTACTAACTTATTTACTAACTTACTGATTTACTAACTTATTTACTAACTTACTGATTTACTAACTTATTTACTAACTTACTGATTTACTAACTTATTTACTAACTTACTGATTTACTAACTGATTTACTAACTTATTTACTAACTTTCTGTTTACTAACTTATTTACTACCTTATTTACTAACTTTCTGATTTACTAACTTATTTACTACCTTATTTACTAACTTTCTGATTTACTAACTTATTTACTAACTTATTTACTAACTTATTTACTAACGTATTTACTAACTTTCTGATTTACTAACTTACTGATTTACTAACTTATTTACTAACTTTCTGATTTACTAACTTTCTGATTTACTAACTTACTGATTTACTAACTTACTGATTTACTAACTTATTTACTAACTTACTGATTTACTAACTTATTTACTAACTTACTGATTTACTAACTTATTTACTAACTTACTGATTTACTAACTTACTGATTTACTAACTTATTAATTTATTGATTTACTAACTTATTTACTAACTTACTGATTTACTAACTTACTGATTTACTAACTTATTTACTAACTTACTGATTTACTAACTTATTTACTAACTTACTGATTTACTAACTTATTTACTAACTTACTGATTTACTAACTTATTTACTAACTTACTGATTTACTAACTTATTTACTAACTTACTGATTTACTAACTTATTTACTAACTTACTGATTTACTAACATATTGATTTACTAACTTATTTACTAACTTACTGATTTACTAACTTATTTACTAACTTACTAACTTATTAATTTATTGATTTACTAACTTACTTACTAACTTATTTATTATCATACTGATTTACTAACTTACGGATTTACTAACTTACAAACTTATTTACTAACTAACTTACTAAGTTATTTTCTGATTTACTTATCTCCTATGTTATTTCCTAAGGTAATTACTTTCTTATTCACCGTATACCCAATTCGCCTCATAACGTGGAGAAAGGGTCCTCTAAAATTTACTGCTTGAATATAATCCAAATCTTATTTGATAATAATGGCAATGTTTGTTGTATACCTGCAATGAACACTGCTATTGTCATGTATAAGTTGTATGTAGTCAACTGCCTGCTATTGTCATGTATATTATATTATATGTAGTCAACTTAACCCTGCTATTGTCATGTATATTATATTATATGTAGCCCACTGAACCCTGCTATTGTCATGTATATATTATATGTAGCCCACTGAACCCTGCTATTGTCATGTATATTATATTATATGTAGTCCACTGAACCCTACTATTGTCATGTATATTATATTATATGTAGTCCACTGAACCCTGCTACTGTCATGTATATTATATTATATGTAGTCCACTGAACCCTACTATTGTCATGTATATTATATTATATGTAGTCCACTGAACCCTGCTATTGTCATGTATATTATATTATATGTAGTCCACTGAACCTTGCTATTGTCATATATATTATATTATATGTAGTCCACTGAACCTTGCTATTGTCATGTATATTATATGTAGTCCACTGAACCCTGCTATTGTCATATATATTTATATATATATTGTATGTGCTCCACGCACTCAGTTTCGTGTTCATCCTGGGGTGTCGAGCAGACGCCCAGACTGGCCGGTTAACCAAACGTGAAAACGAGTATAAGGACCACCGATAGAAGACCACAAGGTGGACAGAATGAAAGCGGGCATGACAGTTCTCATCCGCTCCTTGATGAGTAGTCAGTCTGCTTTGTTGTGTCCTTTCTTCCTCTCGCCCGGTTTCCTTCCTCCTGCTTTCTCTAAAAGCCACACTGACTAAGAACCCCAGGAAAGAGCGTTTAACGAGCATCATTGGTTCTTGCCTCCCCCTCCAGACAATGGAACAAAACACAGTTTAAGCCCTCTCCTGTCCTCCTCAATCATTTTCAGCCGTCCCAACTCAAATTTGTCTCCGACTGACGGGGAATCGAAGAAAACAAAACTAGATTAAATCATTATCGTTTTAATGAGAAACTTTCCGCGCGGTGAAAGATTTGTGAAGCTTTTTTCCCTCATGCCCGGGTATTGTTTTCGGCGTTACCAAAGTGGATGTGTAACATTTGTGGGCGTGATGGCTGTGTCAGAGATGTCCACTTTCCACTCTTGAAACATGATGTTACGGTTTGCCATATTCGCTTGTTCTTTAATGTTAGATTTCTTTGTTTTTTATGCCTCGAGTGATTGAACAACTCGGTGCGAACAACTGAGAAATAGTTTTCTTGTCCAAGCAATGTTTACACTGTCCCAAGATCAGCCCATCCACACAGCTGATTATGTATGTAAATATATCATGTTTACAATGTTAAAAGTTAGTTGTATATCCTTTACAGGACGTAGCAGCCAACTCCAGCATTATTTGACTGTTTGTGATTCCTGGGCAAGTTTAGGTTCAGTAGTTTGCCATTGCTTTCTGAACGACCAGCATTCACCCATTGCATATAAACCCACGCAAGACGGCCTGCTTCCAAATCGCCCAGAACTGTGTTTCGAACGCGATATGCAGGATTACGAATGTTTTACAATGTACCTCTCTAATGTTATGATCACAGCGTGGTGGTTAATGCACTGATTTCCTTGTACAGTGACCTGCGGTTCAAAGTGTCCTTAATAATATATATCCGATTAGCATTAGTACAAGTCTGTGACGAGCCAGATATTTCTTCATCTTACATTGTCAAGTTGTTCTCTTCCACTTCTTTCTATATGCTCTAATTCAGTGGTTCTCAACCTTTTTGGCCCAGACACCCCTTTAGAATGTTCAGAATGTCTTCCCCATCCCCCTTTTTTTCGTATTTCCTCCCCACAAATTCCCCCCTCGCCCCTACACAGTACACTTAAAACTGGAAGCTAAATTTATTAACACATACTAGAACAAGTGATTAGCGGCTCTTCTTACGTTATAAAACGAATATCAGAAGGGCGAGAAGTACAGAACAGTAAAGTATGGAAGGAAAAGCAATATCAAGTAATCGGTTCTTGTATTAACGCAATCTTGAAATAATCTTAATTTTCCCTCTGGACGCCCTAAAATCCCCCCTCCCCCTGCTCTAATTGTTCCCCTGGACATCGGGTTGAAGTTCCTTAACAATGATACACATAAGACGTGTGTGGGAGTCATGACAGACATAGATGCACATAAAACATGTATGGGAAACATGACAGACATAGACGTAATCGCAATTGGCCCATGTGAGCTGTGGTGAATCCGTGACCTATCCTGACATGTCTCTGCAGATGTGAAGCTGCACTACGTGTCTTGCACACCCCGCTAGTCTGTGGGCTTGGAGTGAGGAAGACCTTACCTTTTTCGTTTTTTTTCCCCATCTGTCTATGCATGCTATTCTTCGCATTGTCCACAGAAACCACATGTCCACCGGCAGTATATGTTTCTCCGCTGTGCTTCTCGCCCATGATACACGTGCATAAATGTGATACATCTTTCACAGAGGTGTTATCCCCAGCTGCATTCGAACACGACACTTTTCAAGTTACAGGCGATAGCCGAACTCATACGTCACTACGATCCATAAATCGTGAACACCATATGCCGAAGGAGAATCGAGCTGTGATCCATAAACTGCATACATAATATGCCTGAGGGGAACCACACGGATCTGAACTGCTCAATCAAGTGGTTGAAATACATATACGCTGAACAGACTGTACTTGTCACTTTAAGCAACATTACAACAATCATCATCATCTTCTGCCATGCGACAAGTGTGGGCGGTCATGGTTCACAACCCAAGTAACCACCATAGTACTGCTTCAGGTGTGTGTGCTTGACAGGACTATGCCGTCTGGTCAAGTCATCCAGGCATTTATCTCTCTGCCTTCCTCCTTAATCTCTTTCCATCAAGTGTACCAGTTATCACAACATTTTCAAAAATTGCTTTCCTTCTCTTAATATCCCTAGACAAACTTGACCGTCTACACTTAATGTATCTAATCAAATTGTGGTTTTCATTTGTTTCTTGAAGGACGTGTTCTTTGGTTGTTCAGTCCGTCCATGATATTTTGTCGTTTTCCTCAGAAACCACATTTTTACCACTGAGAGGTTTCCTAACTTGTCTGCTTATTGTCCATCTTTTACATGCATATAACTTGTTTTATATATATATATATATATATATATATATATATATATATATATATATATATATATATATATATATATATATATATATAAATATATATAAATACAAAGTGTATCTTTAATGTCTGTGAGGTTTTTGAATATATTGCCGTTCCAAATTTTGTATTTACCTTTTATGTTGCATGAAGTCCACAGAGGGTGAATACAAAACTTGGAACGGCAATATTTTCAAAAAACCCAGTCATTAAAAATACACCCTATATATTCTCACGGCAATTGACATCATTTTATCCATAAGCCTATCTTCCATCTTGCAACAGGCTAAATTTGCCATAGCAAATATAATAGCGCTAACAGTGACGAAACACTGACAGTGGCATAAAACGGGACTTCATTTTGGACAGTAGATGAAAAACGTTTAGCGTAGATCGAAGCGAGACAAGAGATTAGAAGCCAGCGTGGTGTCTCCTGGCTGATCATGAGAAAATAATGATCCTAGCCTCAGTTAAGACTCTAGTACAAGGTCTGAAATGGTTCTCTAAGCTCTTGCGACAAATCCCGTCGTGAAAGCGCTCGGAGGAGGGGCCCTAAAGACAGACAGAACGGCGAGCTCTAGTTAGCTAGGATTTACTGGGAGATCAAGGAGTCCAGATGACTCGGGAGAGTCGAAAGCTGGAGAGATCGCGGAGCGGGCATAATGTAGCAAGAAAATAGAATGAATGGCGAATAAGAAAGGGAAACTGCAAACGTTTTCTGCAGATTGCAATAAAGAAGTAGAAGGATCACGTAGTTCGCAGCGGCTGTTTAGGTTAATTTTATGCAAAGTTAAAATAAAACAAAAAGCAACAACAACAAAAACTACATTTTCTTTAATAAGTCAGGATGACACCAGCCGGAGTCAGCCTGGACCCGGTAACTTGCCACACACACTGATCTTGGAGATACATTGTTTGGCTGTCGGCAAGGCCATCTATGGTTGTGCACTTTTATACAAACAAAACACTTATAACGTAACTGCTTCAGTGCCAAGCAAATATGAAGGTTTGGACCAAACATGGTAGGCAATCAAATGAACACGTATTAGAATGTAAATTTCCACTCACTTAGCAATAAACTTGCGGAAGCTGCCGAGAAGCGAAACAAATAACATGATGACCCTAGTATGGCGATGTGTCGTCCTTCTGTCGATACAGGAGTTCACATTCGGCGATATGTTATCCTTCGGCACTGAATGAGTTCATGAATCTCCAGGATATAAATCATCAGATGTTCAGGTATAATTAACTCATTCCATACCACGTAAATCAGCAGATGTTCAGGTATAGTCAAGTCATTCCATACCACGTATATCAGCAGATGTTCAGGTATAGTCAACTCATTCCATACCACGTAAATCAGCAGATGTTCAGGTATAGTCAAGTCATTCCATACCACGTAAATCAGCAGATGTTCAGGTATAGTCAAGTCATTCCATTCCACGTAAATCAGCAGATGTTCAGGTATAGTCAAGTCATTCCATACCACGTAAATCAGCAGATGTTCAGGTATAGTCAACTCATTCCATACCACGTAAATCAGCAGATGTTCAGGTATAGTCAACTCATTCCATTCCACGTAAATCAGCAGATGTTCAGGTATAGTCAAGTCATTCCATACCACGTAAATCAGCAGATGTTCAGGTATAGTCAACTCATTCCATACCACGTAAATCAGCAGATGTTCAGGTATAGTCAAGTCATTCCATACCACGTAAATCAGCAGATGTTCAGGTATAGTCAACTCATTCCATACCACGTAAATCAGCAGATGTTCAGGTATAGTCAAGTCATTCCATACCACGTAAATCAGCAGATGTTCAGGTATAGTCAACTCATTCCATTCCACGTAAATCAGCAGATGTTCAGGTATAGTCAAGTCATTCCATACCACGTAAATCAGCAGATGTTCAGGTATAGTCAACTCATTCCATACCACGTAAATCAGCAGATGTTCAGGTATAGTCAAGTCATTCCATACCACGTAAATCAGCAGATGTTCAGGTATAGTCAACTCATTCCATACCACGTAAATCAGCAGATGTTCAGGTATAGTCAAGTCATTCCATACCACGTAAATCAGCAGATGTTCAGGTATAGTCAACTCATTCCATACCACGTAAGTCAGTAGATCTTCAGCTATTGCTAACTCATTCCATTCCACGTAAATCAGCAGATTCTCAGGTATATTTAACTAATTAACTCGGGGCTCATGGGGTAAAAAACAGTAGTAATAACAAAAATGGACATGTTCATTACTAGGACAGTTGGAGCTGTAACTCAGCACAACAAATGGGCGTTTTAAAGGCAAGCGAATCGACTTCATTGCAACGGGTGTTATCCCATATGGCTGGGTCTCGTTCCGCCGGGCGGCTGCCGAAAGCGCTTGATCTCAATAGCTCCAGCAACGACTCCCAGAAGACTCCGAGAAAACTGCACTAGTGAACCGAGTGACTTTGCCCGGAATCAACCTCACAACCATCCGACTCCCATACTGAGCCTGACAGTCATGCCCTGGCAAAGACGATCAGTGCCCACGACGTCATGGACCTGCCAATAACTGACTCTGATTTGAACCTAATCCTAGACCTATCAGCGCTAGTCACACAGGACAAACTAGACTGCAAGTCTCTCTACCAACAGATCGGTAGCAGCTGAGCTGACGCACACGCGCGCGCGCATACCCGGTGACTGAAAAGACTATTTGCATATTAAAGATGAGTGTTTGCCGTGACCTGTCTTATCAAGTGAGTGAGGATTTGAGCGGAGAATGAGTGGTTTTCTGCGTGCCCGTTGAGCTTTGTCAATATTGTTTTTCTAATTATCAGTGTTTCAGTTTTGTATAACCAGCGGATTGGCATTGAGCGGGGCAGTCCGTTGATGAATCGTTCTTCAACTGGGGTTCTTGGTTCCTAAACGCCCGTACATTATATTTCAGGAAGTCACAGAAACTGGGTTTACTTACAAAATAAAGAACTGGTCGAAGTTAAGCTACCCTCACACTCAAGGGTAGTGAATCTAATACCTAGACTTTTCGAATAAGAACGACAAAATAGAAGATACAGTGGTGCACGATGAATATGTTAGCGATTCTTCTGGCCATAATTGGTGGTTATATATGCGTCCTACTATGTTACGAATTCCTTGGACTGTCTGAGTGCTAACGACCAGTTCCGGGAAAAGGCTTTAGTTTTGCGTTCGCTCGTTTTGAACTCAAGCGTAGTCCATACACGTGCCACTTATTTCTAGTGCACTGAACTGATTTTTTAAATGTTAGGATTAGCTTTCCCTATTACCAGTGTCCCTCGCCATCAGGCGAATCAACTCCGACTTCTGAGGCGCTTGTAATTTACGTATCCAAGTCAAGGATAAGAAGTTACAATTTTAGTCCAACTGACCGGTGATGGGGTTGAACCTATTACCTTGATATCAGCACACCGGAAGTATAAGATCGAGCGCCTCTATCCCTTCAATGCTGACGCCTGACAATTCTTGTGAAAGTAGCAGGTATAATTCAAATATAAAATGAAGACAAACAGTGTTTGTTGGTCATGTAATGAGGACAGGGACATGGGAAATCATCATGACAACTGGAAAGATAAGCAGTAAAAGAGACAGAGGCAGACAGATAAATTTTGTTGGATGGGCAGCGACGGTGGCGTGAAGGAATACCATCTACAGAACTGATCCAGAATACTAGGGACCTAGGCCTGTGGGGATGCAGGAATGTCAAAACCAATTGGCAGGACACGCAAAGTTTTGGTGTGTGTCTAAATTTTTTCAGTTTTTTGTTGAACTATCTCACAATTTCTCTAGATTACCTTTATATGGAAGCCAATCAATACACCGATTTTCACAAATTAATATCTAAATCTTCAAACACTGCTTACTCTTAAGTGGGAGCCAATGACTACACTGATATTAATTTAATCTCAATGATCTTTCACAAGTCCCCATTACGTAAAAGCTGTTTCTATCAGTTCATATAGTTACCGCGATGAGCTTCAGATGGCGTTGCGATAACCACATCTTCCTAATGATAGTGATGGTGATTCAGCCACATCTTCCTGATAGTGATGGTGATTCAGCCTAACTCCACACTCCGACCTGTTCATGACTGAATGCTCTTGGCATGTACCCCTTTGGTGTTAAGCAGACCAATGCAAACGACTGGGGTCTATGTTTGTGTCATCCTATCTTTTCTAGACAGAAAACACCCCGAATTGCATTTAAATGGACACCGACGTTTAGCCGAATAAGATCAGCGTGTCTCTTGGGCACAGTTTTGTGTATTCACTCAACAGTCTTGCAATAATGGACTAGATCTGTCAAGAAGATTAAGGCCTGGATTCGTTGCTCGTCGTTAAGTCACTCTACCCCGGTTAGTGACATATAACACCTGGGTTAAATCGGGTGGAGCAAGAGAAATTGATATCTCTCCCAATATCGCTATCTCTCTGTGTGTGCTTGTCTCTCCTTCTCGCTCTCTTTCTCCCCCTGTGTCTCTCCCTCTTTAACCCTCTCTCCCCCTCTCTTCATATTTATTTATCTATTGATATGTTTGCAGGCTGTCTGTATATCTGCCTGTCTCTGTCTGTCAACCCCCCTCTCTACCTAGCCACCCCTGTATCTATCGATATGTGGGTCTGTCTCTCCCGCCTCCTCCTCTTTCACCTCCCCTTCTCTCTGGATACATATTTATCTATCGATATGTTTGATGGATGTCTGTCTCGTTCTGCCTATCTGTCTCCCTGTCTCTCTCTCTCCCTAGCTACCTCTGCATCTATCGATACGTCTGTCTGTCTGTCTACGAAAGTTATTCATGTAAATGGTATATACAGAGACACCAAGTTGCACATTACAGCAGACAATTAGGAACAACCGAAGACGAAACATAACACGGACACCCTAAGACACGAGTTGATTGCCCGCACTACCAGGCAATCTACAGAACAAGCAAATGACTTCTACAAGAGTTGACATGGTACGAAGACCCGCGTGACATGTTTCTTCTTTGTTTCAGGTAATAAATATGTTCTAGAAAAGTGCAAGCAAGCAAAGGTCTATTTTTGACGTCTCGATGCGTATTGTGTATATGGTACTCTTGTATAAGTGCGTAATAGTACATCAAATAATAAGTAAATTAGACAGGACAGACAGACAGATAGACAGACAGACAAACAGATAGACAGACAGGTGTAATAGTACATCAAATAATAAGTAAATTAGACAGGGCAGACAGACAGACAGATAGACAGACAGACAGACAAACAGATAGACAGACAGGTAGATAGACAGACAGACATGTAGATAGATAGACAGACAGACAGACAGACAAACCCGTCAATGGAAAGGAGGACGAAAGGACAAAGAACCGACTAGATAGCCCAGTATAACCGGAAAAGAAAACCTAACAGATCCTGAATGACACCAACACAAGACATGCTACCAGTCATTGTAAGAAAAACAAGAAGTAGTCTGTCCCGTCTTGACTGGTCTCCAGAAGAACTTAACAGCATCCGATTGTAGGGCATATACGGGTAAATGGGATGGTTGGATGCCTGTCCTCAAAAGCCATCCCCAGCCGAGCATGGAAATTGCCCCTATAATATCCCTGAGCATTGTCGGCGAGGTACCACAGTGAACGAGACAAACCCAGATGAACCATCCTTATCAAGTACCCCATGAGTTCAGGAAACGATTATGAATACCAATTTTAGCGGCCTGGAAAGCAATTGTTGGCCTCTGCCACATCCGCGGCTATCGCCATCCGTATAACCATCTCAAGGACAATTACCCTTTTAAGTGCTCAAATATATTCTGCCCGCACATAAAAATGCCCCGATCTGCTTGTGCCCCAGAAATTAAGAGTCGGTCCTAGTACCACCATTTTGACATTGGTAATTGTGATAGTAACGACCTGGTGTAGTTCAGGCTACATCCTGTCTTCTCTGACTAAAGGTGCCCCACTTAAACTTTGTGTTTTGTCTTTAAGCGGTGAATTCTGAACTTGGTCAGGGAGATTAAAATATATGGTCGTTTGTCCAGAGCTTAGTGGCCGCCATCTGGAGCATGCAACCATCGGGAACCTTGCATGTTTATTACCATCCAACTGCACTACCATCACCACTACATCTGAAGTATGTTGTCATTCTTCTTCTTCTTCTGCGTTCATCCGGAGTTTTTTTTTTTTTTTCTTCGGACGTGATTGCGTTGTGCCCGTTTACAGCAGAGCTGTGTTCTTGCGCCGTTAGGCCGACACATCCAACTTCTGCGGGCATTTGTTGACCGGGTTAACCTTCCCATTCTAATCCCTGTATTTATTGTCCGCTTGTCTCGTCCCAACACGACCACCAAACTCACCACTACCCACCATCACTATTACTACTACTACTGCTGCTGCTACTACTACTACTACTACTACTACTACTACTACTGCTACTACTATTACTACTACTACCTACTACTACTACTACTACTACTACTACTACTACTACTACAGTTGTCGCTGATTCTATTACAACTATAATCACAAATGCTACTGTTGCCGTTGATACTACTACTACTACTACTACTACTACTACTACTACTACTACTACTACTACTACTACTACTACTACTACTACTACTACTACTACTACTACGACTATGAGGACAACGACACAGAAGACTATAATAGTTACTACTTCCACGATTAAATCATACTATCGCTGCGACTGCTAATACCACAGTTATCAACAATGATTAATATAATTAGTAACATTGTTGTTGCTGGGAATCGACTGCCAAATGACTGAGAAAATAATGCCGAAACCACTCACATTCCTTTACAACATAAGAATTTCGGCTCAGTATCTAATCTGTTTGACTATTTCCCGCGGGCATTGCATCTATTTTACATAACACATTTGATCATCTTTGCTATTGAGAGGTTTGTTAGTTGCATATATAATACAGAACGTTGCAGTCAAAACCAGCATTTTTTGGTTGTTTATTTTTTATTGGGAAGTATTCTTAAACGACCGGAACTCATACCATTGTGTGAAAGCCAACGCAAGGTGGTATGTGGGATTACGAATTGAGTCCATAACTTCTTCGCCAGAGCGGGTAAAAAGTTACTTGCATATCCTTTACAAGACGTCGCAGTTAAACCCAGCATGTTTGTGATTTCTTGGCATATTTACATCCAGTTGTTTGCTATTGCTTTTTGAACGTGCATCACATCCAATTTATGAAGCACGGATACAAGATTCCCTCTCCAGTAAAGTCTCTCAGTGGTCGTTGTTTGACAAATCAAAAGCGTGGATATGCAGCTAGTGGTATTATAATAAGCTCGTATAATCTGCAAACTTTAGAAGACAATAAAGTTATACAACGAACAACAATAAAGGGTGTGGCGAATCTGGAGGACTTGAATCTCGAGGCACAGATAACCCCGAATCGTACAAGGAAGAAGTTTAAAGATAGCAAACAGAAGGTCAAAGAAAGGGAGGTTAAAGACAAACTTCCAAAAAGGCAAAATTGAAGAGCCCAGAAAGGAAAATGGAAACAGGCTGCAGGATACCGAGGAGATGGTCCTTAATGTGGAAGCTGTCACGACCAGCTATTCCATTAACTATAAGGATAAGAAACGAACTATAGACACACCAAATGAACTGTTCAAGACACAGAAAACTAAACTAGAAAAACCAGGAAGTGACAAACAGCTAGATATATAAATACAGCCAAACACGATAATAATACGAAACTTAACCAAGCGGCTAGTATCGACATTTGAACGGGGTCCAGACAAATTTTCAAAAAAGAAATTGGGATTCTGCTGCTCCCCAAACACACCAAGGTAGACGAGGGCAGACAATGAATGAAGAATAACAAAGACAAACCCGGAAAACCTATGTATCTAATAATATCTGGCCTTTCCGAAAACAGCTGTAGCACTTAGCCTACCCCCGCCATGCCCTCCCTCTCCCACGCCACCCTCTGGAACTGGAAGTCGGGAGGGAACATTTTGTCCGGATCTGGGCTGCTAACCACTGGTCAATAATGGTGATCATCGCGCTCATTGTGTGCCATCTAGCCAGGGCCAGTGTCTATGCGACTCTCTGGAGAGATATTCCAACACGACCAGTTGAGGACACGAAAACATTACTTTGGCGATAAAATAATTCGGTTCACCATCATTGTGGTAACTATCGTCTGTTAGTTTGAAGTGGTGGCTGGATGTAGTCGTTGGGTTGGTTTGCGTGAATTGAAAAGGAATGGTTTGTTGATAAAATATTTGGAAATACGGATGTGTACAAAATAATCAGACGTTGTACTCAACAAAGAAGATGAAAAACAGACTGGCCGTTTACCAAGCGATACATTTAAAGTCACGACCATGGTTACAGGTTTTAGCTGCTGGAAACACCTTCAAAGCTGATTCAAACTACTAGGAGACATTGTCTTTATTGATTCAAATACGAAGAGACACTGTCTTTATTGATTCAAACTACTAAGAGACGCTGTCTTCATTGATTCAGTCTACTAGGAGACACTGTCTTTATTGATTCAGGCAACTAGGAGACACTGTCTTTATTGATTCAGGCAACTAGGAGACACTGTCTTCATTTATTCAAACTAAACTAAACTACACTGTCTTTATTGATTCAGGCAACTAGGAGATACTGCCTTTATTAATTCAAACTACCTTTATTAATTCAAACAACTAGGAGACACTGTCTTTATTGATTCAGGCAACTAGGAGACACTGTCTTCATTTATTCAAACTAAACTAAACTACACTGTCTTTATTGATTCAGGCAACTAGGAGATACTGCCTTTATTAATTCAAACTACCGAAGAGAACATATCAAGCAAATCTGTTGGTCCGGACAAACAACAGTGAAGGGTGAACATTATATATAACTGAGTCATATATATATATATATATGTGTGTGTGTGTGTGTGTGTGTGTGTGCCTTTAGCTATTTATTTCTCGTGATAGACTCTCTGCCAATACACGGTCGCGTGCCTGTCACGTAATCAAGGTTGACCGCTACTTGTCACCCTATAAGACCTTTTGACCACAAATCTATCCCGCAGGTAGGAACTCACGCACATGAGCGTGAGTTCCTTCTCGTGGCCTGCTAATTGCATTGGATGTTTTGTCCGTGAGGCATTATTCTCCGGTCTAGACCGAGATGGCTTGTCTAATTCATCTGCGGCTGTATCTTTTTTAAATCACTAGCAAAGACCATGGTGTATCGGATTGGCGTTCTTTCCGCTGCTCGACTGTCTTGAACTTTTCATCGAGCAGGAGTTGCGCTCTATACAGAAGTTAAGTTAATTGCGTGTCCTGTAACTTCGTTGTAATCAACCCCAGCATTTATTGCCTGTTTATAATCTACTAGGCAATGTTAATTTGCCATTGCTTTCTGAACGGCCGACGCCTCTAACAAAACGACATTAATGCGAAATGACCTGCTTACAAATCACCCGCTGTTGGGTTAGGACCCATTTAAATCTTACCCCATACCACTATCTACATGTATGTATACAGTGCCTTTTTCAGCAGCACTTGGTCAACAGAGCGGAGAGTACAGTTTTAAAATGCGGACCAGGAAATGTATCAAGTGCCTGTTTCCGCTGCACTTGGCCATTAAAGGACAGTGTTACATTTTAAAACGATGATCAGGTTATGCCTTGGGGTGCATAGGCGACCGGCGCTCTACATACCACACCACCCACTGAGTTCCAATAAATACAAGCCTAGCACCATATACCAATGATCCTAAAGGTCCTTTACCTACTTAGAGATCATTTTCTGCCACACTATAGAAGCGTTCTATACGACTGTCATTAAATGAGCGGTCTGGGATGACGCTACACTACGAGCTAAATTAGGCCTCGCCAGCCATCTTAGAACTCACGGCTCCAAACTTGCAACTCCACTGAATGAAATGGTCATCATTATTCTTGATGGGCAAACACCATCAATCAAAACTGATAAATTTAGAAATGTTATTTTGACGGCCTTAGGACTTCTTTATCGTCGTCCCCTGCTTTCTTCTAGTCTTGTGAGCACACGCAGGGTATTCGCGTGAGCACGTGTTAATGCGTATATGTTATATGTTACTATGTGCTTCTTTCTTTCCCGTCATGCATTTGATGAATTTCGAAGCGGCCCTCAAACTGTACTGGGGATCACAGTGATACTCACATCAAGTTGGTGTAACAGGCTAAGCCAGCAAAAGCTAATGGCCGAAGTTTGGTGCAGGAGAGCCTGGCATATGATACCACAACATCTAGCTTAAGAATGGAGGTGAAGGCGGTCACTGCAGCTTTCCACTGGATCGAGAATACGACACACACACACACATCGTTATTGTAACTAACTCGGAAAGCATGCTGAGGAAGGTGAGGACAGGCATGCTTCGTGAAGTGTGGCTTGCTTCGCTTCGGAGGTCACGGGTGGCAAGCATCGCCTAGATCTTTTCTCCAGGGCATGCCGGTGTGCTGGGGAATGAACAGGCGGACAGATTGGCTGGCTGTGCAAAACTTGGTGGAGTGTTGATGCATGACAAGGCAGACGTGGTTGCGCCTTGTGGGAGCACGCGTACGCCTCGGAGGAGCAAATGGATCATCATAGTCTGGCAAGAATGAGGCAGCGAGGAGTGACGAGGGGATATGTCCGACGCTCGACGTTCAGAGGAAAGGCAAGACGGACATATAATCAGATTGCTACTGGCACTATTGGTGTTGGAACTCTTCGCTGGCTGCTGAGGATGGGGAGGAACGCCTATGGGAATGCCCCGAATGCTGTGATGTCGGTTCCTAGATCAATCAATCAAACCAGAATGGTACACAACATCAGCCATCTTGGTACGGGTCGCCACACTGATACAACACACCAATTTCTTAAGGGGCGTGACAATGCTACTAGCTACAGCACGACATACTATTACAAAGAGCCAGGCTGGTACTATACATCATGTGGCACTGTTACAAGTACCTTAGTGGTACAGGACACGGCACTGTTACATGTAACTCAATGGTACAGCACACAGGACAGTTATGAGTACCTCAATGGTACGGTACACAAGACAGTTACGAGTACCTCAATGGTACAGCACACAAGACAGTTACGAGTACCTCAATTATACAGCAACAGAACAGTTACGAGTACCTCAATGGTACAGCACACAGGACAGTTACGAGTACCTCAATGTTACAGCACACAAGACAGTTACGAGTACCTCAATGGTACAACACACAACACTATGAGTACCTCAATTGTACAGCCCGTGGCACTGTTACGAATACCTCAATGGTACAACACACAGCACTATTACGAGACACTCTTACGAGTACCTCAATGGTACGACATACGGCACTGTTGCGAGTACTTCAATGGTACGGCACATCACACAGTTATTCGCGCTTCAATTGCACAGCTGGCCAGACTATTGACATTGAGTTCCACAGGAGACAGCATGGCAGATGTAGATGGAAGATTCAAAGACTAACAGATTTCACAACCAAGAAACCCCACGTGTCAAACACAACCATAATGCTAATTCTCTCGTTAATCATGAAATTGCCAAGCCGAAAGCTATTCTGTTATAACATGGTTACCGTGAAACAAACTACACGCGCTTTGTGCTAAAAATAAACCGCTTATCTTCTTAATCTATACAAGTATTTTAAATCAATACCCTATCCCTCCTGATGAAGTACATTTGTAATCTGAAACCCTGTCCACATCCCAAATTAAGACGGAAAGAAGGCAGACCTTGAGAACCTATGCTCTGCTGAAACAGATTTGATTTCAATCGCCCATGCGAAACTGAAAGCAGCCATATAGACATTTACTTCGGCTGATTAATTAATAAGATATTGAAACACGAGGCGAACCGAGCCAGTTGTTGCGCGTGTTAAAGTTAGCCATGCATACAGTTGCAACCACAAATATCACCTCCGCGCTGGCTAATGTGAATGTGGTACTTAGGTAGCATTATCTATGTGTACGGTGATAACACATGTTATACAGGCATTAATTATATCAAGGGGGTGGAATGGCTTAGATGGATGTCCGCCTCTAACATAACAGGTGATGTAAGTGCTGGTCTCTCATGTCCCGCTAGCTTCTGAGCTTGGAGAGGAGGAAGGTGGACTCTGCGACACAGACAGACAGACAGACAAACAGACAGACAGACAGACAGACAGACAGACAGACAGACAGACAGACAGACAGACAGATAGATAGATAGATAGATAGATAGATAGATAGATAGATAGATAGATAGATAGATAGATAGATAGATAGATAGATAGATAGAACGTACATCCAATTCTTAATGCACTTCACACATAAAGCAACTAACTACGTGTACAAACAACAGCAACAGTTATACCAACATCATAAACAAGCGAAAGGGGGTGCAGACAAACAGCATAGAAAACCAAATATGCACATACCAAAATGACTCGCTCAAGCAACACATGCAGGGTGGGGGGTGGAGGGGCAAGGCCCGGCTCCTCTATGGCAAATGTGCCGCCTACAAGAGACGGTCCCATAGGGCGTCCGTCACAAGTATCGATCCACGACTTATCTAATTACCTCAGCGCCAATTTGGGCGCGGGCGCCCCCTGCACAAAAACTTTGGAAGCCATTTGCCACATGCACATCAGCAGAATCGGTGATTACCCTTGGTCCTTTATTCTCTTCTTATTCCCAAGTTATCATTTCTGTCAGCCGCCTTTCTTAGCTTCCTTTGTTCATTTAATTCAGTTTTGCGTGGCGTTCAAGAGTGCCGGGTCGTTTATTAAAGCTGTGAGGCCGGAGACACACAGTGGTTTAGAACAGTGCTGAGTAGAATGTGTTCTTGTGCAGCTACTGTCCTAGATATGTGGTGTATAAATTCTGTTTTGCCGGCTATTTCCCTATGGAGCATAGGCATTTAACCGTTTGTCCAAGGCCGTCTTGTCTTTTGCTTTCTCTTTCCGTCTTTACAATCTTTATTTGTTGCAACTTCCGTCTGTACTAACTACTTTGATATGTTGGGTGTCTTTTAAAGAAAAGTCGCTTAAAAGTCAATAGGGTCAACTTCATTGCACCGGGATTGTATCCCATATGGCTTAGTTTATTTCCGCAGCGAACTGCTGAAAGCGTCGCAAAAAGCACGAACGCCGTAGCTCCAGCGACGACCCCCCCCCCCCCACCAGGAGTCTCCGAAAGACATGCACTCGTGAACCGAAGGATGCGGTCTGGAAACGAACCCACAACCTTCGAAGCCCGAGCCAGACGGCTTGACCACTTCGCCAAGATTATATGTTGCGTGTCCTTGGCCCGACGTTGCGACCAACCCCACGCCGATGTAGATTTTCTAAGCAGTTTACGTTCAGTCGTATACTTTGCTTTCTGAACTAGAAGTCAACGCTGATGTCTAACTGACCGATATAGGGGTTGAACCTCTGACCCCGCCATTGCGCACCGGAAGTTTAAGCGCAAGCGCATGAAGCCCTGTTTCTACACTATACTACTCGTACAAATAAAAGTCATGGTCTTTTCGCGCCTTTCAGTGCATGTGGATATATGGTGCTCGGCCCATATTTGTATGGACCCACGGACATTCGGTGGACAGTTTGGACAGTGTGGTCAGTGTCAGACCTTTACTTCCCAAGGCGTGTCCTGATATCTATTTTACAACGAGTCGACCTACGAGCTCATGCTAGTTTCAGCAACACCAGGGAGTATTTTTAATGACTTTGCAGCGTTTGAAAATATTGCCGGGCCAAGTTTTGTATTTACCTATTATGTTGCACGGAACTTTACAGAGGGTGAATACAAAACATGGACCGGAAATATTTTCAAACATTGCACAGTCATTAAAAATACACCCTACTGAACCCACAACCTGGTGTTGCCAACACTATAAGTGGCCATGATGTCACACGCCGGCCATAGACATAACAAACGGTGTCCTATATTTCGCCTAACACCGCAAACGCTGGCTATAAACAGAGCACAGACGCATATCATAATTCCCCCACTGTCACCGCAATGATGACAGTCGGAGAGATGGCCCCAAGGAGGAGAAGACTAAACGACGACACACTGGACTCGGGGAGAATGATGAACTGACGCATGTGACACTAATGCTCAGGGAGTTCAGACGGGGATTTGATGCATCGTGATTGATTTGAAATCAATAAATCGGTGACAGCTGCGTGTTTGTTTCGTCGAGCCCATCATTCTCCTCCCCTTTTCCTTGTGTTATAATTTGAGACCCCGGGAAAAAAAAAATCATTACGGGGGGACTGGCCAAGTTAAAAATGTGGCGGTGTGTGTTGCAATAAGGCTGGCTGATTGGGTGCTAGGGGGACACATCTTAGACACGAGTGACCTCAATGCTGAGCACAAGTTCACATTGGCGAATGGTGTCTGTTGGTGGTATGTACGTGTGTTCATGTGTATGTGTGTTCATGTGTATGTGTGTTCATATGTATGTGTGTACGTGTGTGTGTGTGTGTGTGTGTGTGTGTGTGTGTGTGTGTGTGTGTGTGTGTGTGTGTGTGTGTGCGTGACTGATTTGGTTCTCGGAGAAACATCTTAAATTAATCTCAATGTTGGGCACAAGATCACATTGTCGAATGTCTCTGTTTATGGTATGTATGTACGTGTGTGTGTGTGCGTGCGTGTGTACTTGTGATGAGGTTAGCTGACTTGGTGCTGTGACACATCTTAGACAAAGCAACCCAAATCCTGGACACAAATTAACACAAGCAAATGTGTAAAGCGTGCATGTATGTTGAATGTGTATGTATGTATGTGTGTGCCTGCTACACGACTGACTGGATGGGTGCTGGGACGCGTCTTAGATGTTAGTTAAAGGTTATTGCAATATCCTTTACAAGACGCCGCAGTCAACACCAGCATTGTTTGATATCGTGATCTTTTAGCAAGTTTACGTTCAGCTGTTGGCCACATCTTAGATGACAGCGGCGAAAATCTTGGACACAAGTTAACATTAGCGAATGTACAGGGCGTATTTTTAATGACTGTGCAGTGTTTGAAAATATTGCCGGTCCACGTTGTGTATTTACCTATTATATCGCATGCCCCCCGGGAAGGTTAACCCGGTCACCAATGCCCGCAGAAGTCGGATGTGTCTGCCTAACGGCGCAAGAACGCAGCTCTGCTGTAAACAGGCACAACGCAGTCACATCCGAAAAAAAAAATAAATCCGGATGAACGCAGAAGAAGAAGAAGATATCGCATGCAATTTACAGAGGGTGGATACAAAACTTGGACCCGCAATACTTTCCAACACTGCACAGTCATTAAAAATGCACCCTATATATGTGCATAGTGTGTGTATTGTTGGTGCATATGTGTGTTGCAATAAGATCGGCTGTATAGGAGCGTGCAATCTAGATGAAGCAAGTACACACGTTTTGTCTTGCTTTGTCATATCGTGTGGATTAGCAAGAGAGCTATTCTGACTTTTTAGCGCGATAGAGGAGATGGGCGAGAGGTTACAGTGTACTCACTCCCTCGGCTCTGCAGGAACAGGGTTGGAATACCAGAAATTCTTGCAAGTACAAGTACCACTGATGTCTAGTTTTAACTCACGTCTCCCCCGATATGTTGGGTAGTCAGATCAAATATTTAGCCGGATCGGAAATAAAGGTCAAGGTTAAATAACATTTCCATCGTAGGTAATGGGCTCTATCAACCAGTGGGAAGAGTTTCAAGCCTATACCATTTGTGTCCAGGCGGCCGCCTTGCGGCCTACTCACAGACCTCACACAGACCTCATAATTGTCGCCTTCACCCAAGAGTGCTAAGTGTCCCGTCTCACTAACCAGGAGATCAGGGGACGAGTGATATCATTAGATACCAATTGTTCTTGGAAAACGGCCAGCCCTACGCACGAATCGAACCCGCAACCTTCTGAGCACGAGCTGGGCGTCTCAACCTCTCAATCATTTTAGTTCTTCCCTCTCTCTTGATGCATTAATTAACGTTTATATTTTCGTTGTTTTTAAGCATCTCTCGTATTCTTTTTCATAATTTATATTTTCTTAAATTTACAAATTATTATTATTATTATTATTATTTGGAAAAGCTACGTAAAATTTTTAGAGGAAAGGAAACTTAATTTTATAATAAATTGTGAACACATTGTGTACACATTGCTCGCGCAGAATGCCACTATCTCCTCTTTATTTCCAAACCGGAAGTAAAGTTCAGGATTATGGCAGTTAGAAAATGGCTCAGCTCAACACGTGATAGATAGCTAACTTGCAGGGGTCATGGGTTAAGGGTCATGAGGGGGAAGGGTTACGAAGTATGGTAATTGAAAGGAAAATAACGAGCTGCTGGTCGAGGCAGTAATTAAGCCAATGTTTCATGTGGTGTGTTCAAGTTATACTTTAACAATGGCTGTATTAACAGATCAAGGATTATTAGACGAAAAAATTGGACAGCCGCGGCCGAGAGATTACGTGTTCCCCTAAAGCTCATGAGGTACATCCATAGAAAGCCTTCTTGGCCTTCCATTCATTGATCCATTCACAGTTACCCACTCATACATCCACCCATGGCCTATTCATTCACTGATTCATTCATAGTTACCCACTCATACATCCACCCATGGCCTACTCATTCATTGATCCATGGACAATTATCCACTCATACATCCACACATGGCCTACTCATTCACTGATTCATTCAGTTATCCACACATACATCCACCCATGACCTACTCATTCACTGATCAATTCACAGTTATCCACACATACATCCACCCATGGCCTACTCATTCACTGATCAATTCAGTTATCCACCCATACATCCACCCATGGCCTACTCATTCACTGATCAATTCACAGTTATCCACCCATACATCCAACCGTGACCTACCCATTCACTGATCCAAGGACAGTTATCCACTCATACAACCACCCATGGCGTACTCATTCACTGATTCGTTCACAGTTATTCACTCATACATCCACCCATGGCCTACACATCCACTGATTCATTCACAGTTATCCACTCATACATCCACCCATAGCCTACACATTCACTGATCCATTCACAGTTATCCATTCATACATCCACCCATGGCCTACATATTCACTGATTCATTCACAGTTATCCACTCATACATCCACCCATGGCTTACTCATTCACTGATTCATTCAGTTACCCACTCATACATCCACACATGGCCTACTCATTCACTGATTCATTCACAGTTATCCACTCATACATCCACCCATGGCTTACTCATTCACTGATTCATTCAGTTACCCACTCATACATCCACACATGGCCTACTCATTCACTGATCAGTTCACAGTTATCCACTCATACATCCAACCATGGCCAACTCATTCACTGATCCATGGACAGTTATCCACTCATACATCCACACATGGCCTTCTCACTCACTGATTCGTTCACAGTTATCCACGCATACATTTACCCATGGCTTACTCATTCACTGATCCATGGACAATTATTCAGCCATGCATGCACCCATGGCCTACTCATTCAATGATCTATGGACAATTATTCAGCCATGCATGCACCCATGGCCTACTCATTCAATGATCTATGGATAATTATTCAGCCATACATGCCCCCATGGCCTACTCATTCAATGATCTATGGACAATTATTCAGCCATACATGCACCCATGGCCTACTCATTCAATGATCTATGGACAATTATTCAGCCATACATGCACCCATAGCGTAATTCTATTCAGTGTGTGCCTATATATGCCCATGAACTACATGTCACCCCAACGTTTTCTCTCTGGAAGCATTACGAGCAAACAATCAAGATACGCGTGTTTAGTAATGTCCAAAATATGTACTCTTGTGTTGGAAAGTACGAATGTGTTCATCCACTTCAACACTATACAGAACAGAAAACGGACACTCAGCAACGAAGCTGGACATACATCTCTGGCATTGGACATAACACTGGTCACAACTGGTCACACAGCTCTAATACTGGACACAGCTCTAACACTGGTCACATAACTCTAACACTGGTCACATAACTCTAACACTGGTCACATAACTCTAACACTGGTCACACAACTCTAAGACTGGACACACAACTCTAACACTGGACACACAACTCTAACACTAAACACACATTTCCAACGCTAGACAGAAACTCAAAACTGGCACTGGACACTCAGCACTGACCTGATGGTCTCTACTATTCTCCGAGTGTTGGTCGATAGCGTCTAGAGATCCTGAAGTCGATGTCTTTGGTGGTGCTGAAGTTGTCGCTGCCGATCCTGCGCTCTCTCGGTCATCTATCACTAGATCAATAGGCATCTTTCCTTTCAAACAGGATATATATCGGTGGCAGAAGTTGTCGCACAGCTCGTGTACCTAAGAGGATCCATAGAATATTGATACATACAAATATAACTGTCATATAGAATATTGATTCATACAAATATAACTGTCATATAGAATATTGATACATACAAATATAACTGTCCTATTAATATACTCAGAGATATTGGGCTCTATGAATACATCAGATGGAAAAGAAAAAAACAAACATAACACACAAAATAGTTAAAGCAATCGCCGCATTTCATTAGATACAGGGCATTCCGTGACACAACTTCTTGTCCAGACAGTCAGCGGTTATAGAGCTTCCTATACGTCTTCCTCTTCTTCTTACACCATCAGGTGACAACATGAATGTATCCAAGGAAAGACGCAGTCAACTTGATCTTCATGACATCTCCATAGAGTTTGCCTTCAAATGAAGCAGGTTTAGCTGTTCATAGTATTTGTTATTCTGCGTATGTTTGACACTTCTGCAATACATGTTCAGCAGCCATTCTATCAGCTACATTGTTCAGAATCTTCAATCTCTAATTTATTAAACATGTATCTCTAATTTATGAAACATTTTATATCTCTAATTTATGAAACATGTTCTATCTCTAATCTATGAAACATGTTCTATCTCTAATCTATGAAGCATGCAGTATTTCAGCCCTGTATGTCTTGTGCTAATTCTGTAGGTTGTAACTTGTTCTCTTTGATGGAGTTAGTAATTGGCATCATCTTTCTGGTGACCTGGGTACTATGGTTCCCTCTTGTTCTATAATTGCCTTTTATAAACCTCTTAGCCTCATCACAGGTTACCTCTTTATCAGACTGAAGTAGCCGCCAAACTCCTTTTCTCAGTCTGTTGGCCTCTTCATTTCCAGAAAAGCTGCAATCTGAGGGGATCCAGTTTATTATACCCATATTGGATGTTTGGTATAGACCACTTTGCACTGAGAACTACGTCTGACTCATGTGGAACTTATCAAGATTACAGGCAACCTATGTTTGTCGAGACCCTTGATCGCCTCCGCCACTCGATGTGGCACGTGATAATAACAATGAGAGGTGAAGACAGTGCCACGGGGGCTTGAGCGCAAATTACTCCTCCCCACGACGCCCTGACGGCAGAAGTGGAAGATGACGATGATCAAGGGAAGACCCAACGTGTTGTGTATGCTTACATACATCTACAATAAAGGATATATCTAACTGTCTTGTGTTTGCTTACATAAATCTACAATAAAGGATATACCCAGCCGTGTTGTGTCCGCTTAAATGGATGTTCGTCCATCACGAATGATGAGGACCATTCATTCATTGCATCTTTTAATTTGATGAAGAACGAATGACTTGCGCTTTAGATTGGATTATAGTGAGGAAGTGGTTGCGCAACTCCTCCGACCTCATTCTTTCGTCCGCGTCCATCTGGTTCCAGTGGCGAGCATGGCAAGACGACTGGAGACGGACACATATGCAGTGGACGTTAGGCTGCCACGGGCCAGTTATACCTGTATATATTGGCTCTAAAAAACAGATGGTAGCCTAGAGCCTCGTGCAAACTGCCCTTCCGTCAAATCCTTTAATTTTCAGCCTTAAGACAAGCGTAGTGACGAGCGACAAAATCTACAATAAAGGATGTATCCAGCCGTCTTGTGTCGGCTTACATAAATCTACCATAAAGGATATATTTAGCCGTCTTGTGTTTGCTTACATAAATCTACAATAAAGGATATATCCAACCGTGTTGTGTGTACTTACATAAATCTACAATAAAGGATATTCCAGCCATGGAAATATGCAACTGTGTAGGGTATGCTTACGTAAATCTACAATACTGGAGATATGAAACTGTTGTGTGGACTTAACACATTCTACAATAGAACATATATTCAGCTGTGTTGTGTGCGCTTATATAAGTCTACAATACACGACAGACAGACAGCTGTATTGTGCAAGCATACATCTATACTAAGCGTGTGCATAGTTGTTCTGTGTATTGTTGCTTCAGTTAAGAATAAAAGACACGTACGACCATCTGTGTTGTGTGCATTGATATGATTCAACTGTGTTATGTATACATAAATCTACAACAATGAATAGTTTCAGCTGCGTTGTATGTACTTACATGATTCAACAACAATAGACAGTTTCAGCTGTGTTGTGTGTACACAAGGTCTACAACAATAGAATAGACAGATCCAGCTGTGTTATGTAAGCATTCAAAGTCTACAGTGTAATAACAGAGACAGCTGTGTTGTGTGTACTTTCATAAATCTACAAAAATCAGATAAAGACAGCTGTGTCTAATAAATTAAGTCATTGATATAAACCGATGAAGGCAGGCAACAGAAGTGAGGAAATGGTACGGACGGGGGAGGCATAGACAAAATATTATACAGAGGAATAAGTGTGAGGTCAAAGATTGCCTGCGTCAGAGTAAAACGGGAGGGATCGGAATGAACAATTTATTTTTAATGAGCAGATATGCAGGAAAGGGATTATTTGCAAGTTAAAGACAGGTGGGGGATGGGGAAAGGAGCAAAGGAACTACTGCACAATGCACTGTTCTTTGTGTGTGGGCCTGGATGGAATAAATTTAAAATAAACAGCGCCTTTGATCGTTTCTCCATCTCATTTCTTATCCTTTTGTTGTGCAATGTGTGCGTAAGGAATGAATGCATTAGCGCTCAAACACAATAGAGAGAAAATGTATTGGTATTTTTCTCTGCCCTTTCCCTTCTGTCTCCTCCGTCCTTTATATTGCTTTAGTAATTCGCTTCGAACAAGAACCCCACACACACTGTCCAGAAAACGAACCAGCGAGCGAGGGAATAAATAGGCAGTTCTATCGCAGTGGGGGGTGATGAGGACGTCACAAAGACGAGACAACATTCACAGGTGTGAAGGGCAGGGGACTTCGTGTATACCAGGTTAATGTCATCAGTTGAGGTGACCAGTGCTTTTCTATGCTGCCTTTTTCTTTCTCATTTTCGTCTTCTTTTACTTGTAATACTACTACTACTTCTGGATTATATGTTGTGTTTTGTGTATGTATTTGTTTGCTAACGAAGGCTAGTCACCGCAACGTCCTGTATTTTTCGTAATTCCTGTTCTGTAAAGCTGCATTATTTTGTTTTATTTTATATTGTTTACATTTCCACAACTGTAATGCAGTTCCACTAATTGTATTCATACTACTACTACTACTACTACTACTACTACTACTACTACTACTACTACTACTACTACTACTACTACTACCTCTTCGTTTACATTAAAATACATTTTTGAACCCATCATTATTTATTCTCTATACATCTCTCTCTCTCTCTCTCTCTCTCTCTCTCTCTCTCTCTCTCTCTCTCTCTCTCTCTCTCTCTCTCGGTCGGTCCCTGCTCATGAGAACACACCCCCATATCTTGGAGACAGAACCGAGCAATATCTTAACACAAAGCAGCTTATCAACCGGCAGAGTTTGCTAACAGATTGAGATGCCTGCGTTGCCATGCAAAGTCAGGACTCCAGCAATACAGGTAGGGGCCGGAAAGTCCACAAAGCTAACAGAGGCACCTATATCAACCGGCATGCCTATCGTCGCTGGTAACGAATGTGCAATCCTGCTGCGTGTAAGTCAATGGTTCTCAACATGGGCACAGCTAAGGGGACAACCCAGGCCTGAGTGTCCATCTGTCTGGCAAACTTTCAATTGTTTGTTAAGACAACCAACTTCTTCTTCTTCTTCTTCTTCTTCTTCTTCTTAGTTCGAATCCCCATTGAGGCGGATTTTATGTTTAAATTGTCGAGGGTTCCCACACAGAATAAAATGGGTACCAGGAAATGTTCCAGGAAGTAAATGTGTCTGGCTTGATATTGACCTCATGACAGGCAGACTAACGGAGTGGCCGAGGCTGGAAATACGTCTTTTGCCATAGATATGTCTCAATCACTGCAATTAACACAATCACTCACTTTTTCTAATTCCAGTAGATGAAAACGTAATACTTGAATGGCTTGTATCATCTGAAATAAACACATTAGAAATATATTAGAAGTATCAATTTTCGTGCAAAGTATACTAGAATTGTCAGAAAAGGAGAATTCGAGTATCAGATTTTTGTATGAAAAATGCCTGAATTTCCAGACATGAAAATTATAAGTATCAATAGTTCGTGAAAATATACTAAGTTCTCAAGAAAGAACAATTAGAAGCATAAACTTTTCGTGCAAAATATAGCAGAATTGACAGATAGGGAATGTTAGACGTATAATAAAAAAGAATTACGTTTTGAGCATTATGTACTAGGTTAAGCGCGAAAGAAAACAGAAGTGTCTCCACTGTGTGCACTATACACAAGTATCCGAGAGTCGCGGTGGC
The DNA here is from genome assembly GCA_963921405.1 of Cepaea hortensis. Classification (NCBI taxonomy): domain Eukaryota; kingdom Metazoa; phylum Mollusca; class Gastropoda; order Stylommatophora; family Helicidae; genus Cepaea; species Cepaea hortensis. Next base: position 92,996,393 of record OY992881.1, on the reverse strand, counting down.
TCAGTGACTAGAACGTGTGCCAATGGTCATGGGTTCTAATCCGCATCGAGGCTGATGTTTACAACAGACTCGGGCTGCCAAACGCGGCTGGTGTGACATTTACTATATTACCTCTCGAGTGCTGATTGGTCTATTAAAATATACTACTAGCGATATATTTCCAATAGGTCTTACGGCGTAAACAAATGGGCGTTTACTTTTGTTTATACCAGTATTCCCTGGCAACATTAGAAACATTTCCTGCAAGATATACTAAATTTCGCGAGTAGCCAACATCGGAATTGATATGGTCGTGTGCAGTATAATTTAGATTTCCTTTGACAGGAAAACTGACGAAAATCGATAAGATTAGGACAAACAACAACAATGCTAGAGTAATGCCCTGGAAGTATAAATAAAGTGCAGGTTTTCAAGTACAATTGTCCTCCCAGAAAATTCGCTCACCCGCACATTCAAGCGGAGATGCGGCAAAGCCATGTTGTATATAGGCTGTACCATCTCGGGGGACTTGAAATCTCGGTACTGTCTATCAGCTCTCGGTCATCGTGTGATCTCCAACAGCTGGTTTGTGTCTTTGAGCGTCTTAATCTCCGCATGCTTCTTCAGTTGTTGAAATGTGGAGTGCACGGACAGCATACTATGGTCATTAGCAACCTTAAGCCAGGGCACTGACCATCTGGTATCGCCCGTCGGGATGGTGTAATTAGATAGGCAGTCCGACCACAGGGTAGCTGGACCCTTGTCAGGTGTTTACAGATAAGAGGGTCAGCGGTCAGCGCAGGGAGGTTTCCGGAAAGAGTATGGGAAGAGTGTGTTGGTTGGGTGGACAGAAAAGAACCCTTTGTTTCAGTGTTCACAGATTTCATGCAGAGATTTTCTAGTGTTTTTGGCCGCCGACATGCTCAAGATAATGATGTTGGCAGTAGGGATAGTGGCGGTGCTGTAGTACTTATTGGGACAGTAGTAGTGCTAGTACTTATTGTGGTAGTAGTTGTAGTAGTTGCTGTAGAAGTAATTGTAGTAGTAGTTTCTGCAGTAGCAGTTGTAGTAGTAATTCTAGTAGTTCTAGTATTATTATTATTATTATTATTAGTAGTAGTAGTAGTTGTAGTAGTAGTATTAGTAGTAGTAGCGGTAGTAGTAGTAGTAGTAGTAGTAGTAGTAGTAGTAGTAGTAGTAGTAGTATTAGTAGTAGTAGTAGTAGTAGTAGTAGTAGTAGTAGTAGTAATTGTAGTAGTAGTTTCTGCAGTAGCAGTTGTAGTAGTAATTCTAGTAGTTCTAGTATTATTATTATTATTATTATTAGTAGTAGTAGTTGTAGTAGTAGTATTAGTAGTAGTAGCGGTAGTAGTAGTAGTAGTAGTAGTAGTAGTAGTAGTAGTAGTAGTAGTAGTAGTATTAGTAGTAGTAGTAGTAGTAGTAGTAGTAGTAGTAGTAGTAATTGTAGTAGTAGTTTCTGCAGTAGCAGTTGTAGTAGTAGTTATAGTAGTTCTAGTATTATTATTATTATTAGTAGTAGTAGTATTGTTGTTGTAGTAGTAGTATTAGTAGTAATCTGCTAATGTCCTCTGTTGTTTTGTCCTTTCTGTATGTATCTCCCGGCTGTAGACAATCTATAAACGTGTGTGTGACTGTGAGTATTTGGCTGTGTGTATAAGTGTGAGTGTGTGTGTGTGTAACTGTGTATTTGCTTGCATATATGTGTGTGTGTGTGTGTATTTGGGTGTGTATGTGTCATGTGTGTAAGGAACGCAATGAATGTGACCTTGAAAACAAAGAAACGAAAACTCGCTGACATTTGGAATGACTTGACTTGTCTACATTCTCGCTTTAAGAAGACACTCCTGGGTAAAACCACACATCAGAGTATTTTGCATAAATTGTTCGAGATCTATCGCCGTTTGGACGTTGTAATGAAAACCACGATGTTCACACGTGGACTGGCACCTCAATGACCCAGAGACTACACTGAATACGACATGTCTATGCAAACCTTCTGGTCTAAATAAACAACAATGGAAGATAAACTTTATAAACCACTGAGTGAACTAACAAGACTGACATTTCTATAAGAGACAATATTGCAGATATGGACAGTCAGTTTCAGAACGAAATGAATAATTCATAATACATCCTCATAATATCTTGTCATGTAGAAAGGCTAGCAATACAGTGTATTTATTGCGAAACCAATATTGTATATTTGTGTGGAGTACAAAAACCATCACATTCAGTTCCCAAGGAACAACTTATCGGTGGGTTAGAAGTAGTGGAATAACCAGCAAGAAAAGGCATCTTTGCTGAACCATGTTCTATAACACCAGCACTATGAGCGCTCTTGGGTGTTACAAGCGACATACGAGCTTGGCATACAACTCGCTAAGAAGCAGATAAGCAATCCTTGGCTAGAACCAGGTAACCAGACGAACTAGACGCATCAAAAACACATTAGAGCCTTTAATTTCTCCGCTTTGGAGTAGGTGTTTCCTCTCCTATGCCACCAACGTAGCACTACCAATTAGAGTCAGGAAGAAAGGCTCGCGTATTTGTCACACCAGATTTGCTTCTGAAGTCTACCTTTGTAATTTCTGGCGCATGGCCTTTCAATGCTGTTGATGGATGGCGCTGAAAATTAACATACGGTAGGGGATTCTTCATGCCGTAATGGCGCTGGTCTTCTTTGATGTCGGGTTGGTTAATTTCTTATCTCGTGTTACACAAGAGAAGTTAACTTGTGGCGAATTAACAAGCTGTTTTCATTAGTGTTACAATAAAGGTCCATTCGTTGGCAACTATTAACATTCCAGTGGACTTTTTAATCACATGCAATTATAAGAGGACCTTATGGTGTTACTATGTATATTAACATTATAAATTACACACACTCATTGTACATTAACATTCCAATGTGGGGTCTCCGGGGCGTAGAGGTTAAGCCATCTACTTCGTGATCTAAAGATCGTGGGTTCCCTTCCAGCTTAGAACAGAGGTTAATTTTTCTAGAGACTCCATGGAGTTATCGCTGGCATACGGAGTCCGTGCCTTCTGCGATGCTCGCGGCAAGCAGTTCGCCGTTCTACGGGGAGAGACCGCGCCTGATGGGGTATAACTAGGTATAATAATTCGACTCTCTGGACTTTAAAATTCTAATGTGTTATCACTAGCATTTCAATTTGTTATCATTAAGATTCCAATTAGTTATCACTAACATTCCAATGTGTTATCACTAACATTCCAAATGGACCTTTCGGGTTACTGGAAACATGTGTTGACATTCCAAATTTGTATCCACAAAACAATCATGTTAAATACATCATCATCATGTGACATGTCCGTTAGCGTAGGCGGTCATGTTTTGGCAGCTCATTCGATCACCAAATCGTGGATCAGCTCTGTGTTCTTGTCTCAGCCATACAACGTGGCCACGCCTTCCAGGTATTTACTTCTCTGTCCTCCCCTTGTTCTCTTCCTCTCGACCTTGCCAGTTGTCACCAAGTTCTCCAGTTTATTTCTTCTCATAACGTGACCAAAAAACTGTGACTGTCTATGTCTAATTATTCTAATAAGTTTACGGTTTTCATTTTTTTCATGTAGGACTTGTTCATTAAATAAAAGGGGGTTTCAATAGAAAACCCTAATGGTGTGATAGAAAATCCAATAACCATGCTATTATCTTGTTGTTAAATATGCCAAAAGTGTTAAGCACGTGGCATCACGGTTCAGACGATCATGGTGATATCATAAGGACAGTTTAAAGATGGCCGCCCCATTTTTGACATGCACCAAAGAGGGGCAGCGTTCTGTTGTCCATGTTTTGTTTAATCGATGACCTCCACTTTCAGTGTGTACCACATACCCCATACTCACCAGACCAAGCCCCAAGTGATTTCCACCTGTTTGGACAACCCAAAGAGTCATTGGAAGAAAAGACGTGAGTGGTTACACACGCGACCAAGAAATGTTTCCCCCCTACAGGAATCCAAACATTTTATAGACACGCTGGAGGACTTGCATTGAAAGCAGCGGTGACTACATCTAAAAATGCTAAATTTGTTCTTTACTTTCCCAGAATATATTCACCGCCCCCAAAACAAATATTTAAGGTTTTCATCTGAAGCGACACCCCCACCCCCCTCGTATATACGTAGTTCTTGAACAATAACTGAATTCTATTTCAATCTCGCTTAAACAATTATGTATATGTAAGTGCTGTTGTTTAGGGACGGTTTACTCGTTACACACATTTACCCGGCACATCGAGTCGAGGGCTCGAAATCAGCCCTAGACGATTTGAAATCAGATAGCCTGCGTTGATTTCGACGGTATGTTCGTCGTTCAGAAAGCAATGGCAAACTACTGAACATTATTTTTAAAATTATCTAATAAATCATAACCAGCCAAAAATGTTGGTTTGGTTGGGACATTCTGTAAAGGACATGCAGCTAACATTATTGATGTACCTAATTTGATTCTTGCAGAGTTGATCCAGAACACGCGATCTGTGGAGAGACATGGACGCCTGGGCCAGTTGGCATGGCATGTGATGACGATGCATTAATTGCCGGTTATATGGAACATGTAAAGAATACCATTGGACAGACAGAACAACCAATGAGCAAGTCATACACTAAGCAGATGAAAACCGTAAACTGATTAGTGAAATAAGACGTGAGACAGTCACAAGATTTGGACACATTATGAGAAGAAATAAACTAGAGAACTTGGTGACAATTGGCAAGACTGAGGAAAAAAGAATAAGCAGAAGGTAGAGAAGTAAATATATAGATTATTTGGCACGTGGCATGGTCGAGACAAGACCACAGAGCTGATCCACAACTCTGGTGATCGAGTAAAAAGGCGAAACATTACCACCGACGCTTATCGGCATGGCACATCATGATGATAATATAGAGAATACAAATAAATGTGGATAGCGCAAGCAGTAAATCTGGATTAATCCAGTCATTGTTTTGAGGGGGAAAATCCATTGCTTTTGAAGATTGTATCCTTGCATTAGAACATTCCAAAATGAAGACGGCAACAGAGACAACGCCAGATTGCTCATTTGAAATTCATGATCTAGATTCGTGAAAACTGAATTTTCCCTGTCGTTCCGCGAATTCGGTCCAGTCAAGGTTGAAATTTTGAAATGCATGTGAACACTATGAATGTGACGACGCCAGAAACTAGGATTGTCTGCATCCAATTGACGCTGTGCTGCATTGTTTTCCCTGCATGAGAAGGCAGTGATGATATCAAGGAAGAATTTCTATCCTCAAAATTTCGCATGAAAGAGCCCGTTTCACAGGGGTTTGGGGGGTTTCTGAAATAGAGACCAGAGTGGCTTTCACGACCCTTCTTCCCGAGCTGCCAGATTTTAGGACAGGGGAAAGATTGATGCAGTTTTGGTTAGGGACGGCCTTTTTTCCGTGTCTGGGAGCCTATTGTAGTCTAATGACCAAGGTCGGGCGCGCTCAGTAAGACGGTGGCCACATTTTTGGAGACTTCGTCTACGGCGTTTGCCATCTGGCCTAGGAACACTCCCCGATTAAATATGCGGAGATGCCGGGGATTTCTGAGTAAGCTCGGGTGATTTGCCAACATGCTGGGTCTCATGAGCTTCTCGTGGATACCATATAGTAACAACAGAATTCTCTTATTCTTTCTTAGCAATTGTACAAACAAAAAAAGAAACCGATTCGTCACTGAACTTTTCAACAAGGACCAAGCTAGCAGTTCGTGGATGATTGCTCGTTTAAGAAAATCAACACAAACATCAAGATGTGAATATGAATCGAGCAAGAAAGCCAGTAAAATATTACGGGTAAAAGAATAATTTATGTCATTTATAAATACAAAAGATAGCCTCTCGAGGCCACCTGAAGTTGTTAGCAGCTTACTAGAAGTTAACATAAAACATAAAATACTGCTTTTGGTTTTTGTTTTTAATAGAGGAAATAGTAAAGAGCAGACCAGTGATTATCTAGGATACATTTTAAACAGCATAAACGCCTACAGCAGAATACTGACAATATATTTGGAGAGAATGAGCACCGTGAAGAAGAGCTCTTGTTACTGGAAATACTGTGACAGCGACAGTGGACGACTGGGTATAAAATATTGGTTCCCAGGTTATTAGTTAGTTAGTTAGTTAGTTAGTCGCGGTTCCAACTTCGCGGCAACGGGTTGTCCCCATATTGCCCCGTTCCTGTGCCAGAGAATATCACAAAATGCTCATCACTGCCCTTCCCAGGTTATTAACATTTTTTAACATACTGTCTAATGCTTAAGGGGGCCCACTTTATCAGGGATCTGCAAGGCTCATTTGCCAACGGACAAGCTGTCATCCAATCCAGTCCGCTACTGGATAGTTGGTAGATTATACTGAGTGTTGATGCGGCTTTATTATAACTCTACAACCACCAAATTGGTTATGGGTTAAGTCGGCCATTGGTTGCTTTGGTTATAGGTTGTTACTGAGTGTTGATGTTTGCATCACGATAATTCAACGTCCTGTCGTATGGTTATGATCCTCAGCTTGCCTTTTAATTGTTCATGTTCTACGCGCATACAACAATATAAATTGGGTCGTCGTGTTATATAACTATCCGACAATGCCCTAAAGCAATACATTTTGTAGCCAAGTAGGCTTCCAATATTTACAACTTAACCACGACAAACAATGTTGTTTGTAGCACATGACTAATGACCTGCCGGCTGATAGTGGTAATGATGACACCTCATAAGTGTAATTAACACACAGGCACTGGATACTTACCAAACTGTCTAATTCGTGGTTAGCTGAGAATAGGGGTTTTTCTGAACGTGCCTGAAAAGATACAAAAACCCACATTGAACAATGAATGCATTACTTATATAACCATTGAATAACGAAATCATAAAGTCAAGTCTTAGTCAGGTATGATGACTGAGTTACCATGTGACAATAGACGGTTATAAATGCAACCTAAAGACTAAATGGCTTTGTTGACCCGACAGCTTCTGCAGCTTGTCTTCTTCCAGATGTATTGGTGTTGCCTTTCCTCTGCAGTAAACTAGGCAGGCCGAGAGAGGGATCATGCAATGTCCTCAGCAGGTGCTAGCCAATCTGGGGAGAGAGCCCGAGACATATAAGAAAAACACCTGGTGCAATCAACTGGATAATCTTGCCTTTAACCTCATTTTATTTGCGGCCGCTGCTTACAGCGATTAATAGGCACTATGAACAATCACAAATGAATTCCTGTCAATGAGGCACAACATGCAGTAATGTTGTATCGAGCATAATATGTTGTTGAAGAGAAACAGTTCCGAGTTGTTACTGTTGTAGATCGGGGTGACTGTTGCCGAGTTGTTACTGTTGTTGAAGATCGGGATTACTGTTGCCAAGTTGTTACTGTTGTTGAAGGTCAGGGTGACTGTTGCCGAGTTGTCACTGTTGTTGAAGATCACGAATGCAGTCTTCTCGGAGACGCAAGGAAGTCGTCGCTGGAACTACTGAGTTAGAGCTGTGTGCGACGCTTCCGACAGGCAGCCCTGAGGAAAGAGACCCAACCATATGGGATAAAACCTGGTGCTATGAAGTCCATCCTCGTTCCTTTCAACCCTATTTTTTCACTGTATACTGGAGTCCGACAGAACAAAATAAAGCCTCAATACTTTAGTTCCCCAGCTAAATATCCCAGCATGTTTGTTCTTTGATAAGGAGGTCAGTGGAGAAGTTCGCATGAATCTATATATTTTCATTATCCAGTTGTATTTTGTGGTCTATTCGGATTGCTGTTCTGCTATATGGCAGTGAATAGTGGAATATGAATGAGCAAACTTAGATATGAATTGATACTTTATTCATCCTTAAATATAATTGAGCAGACCTGGAAGAGCTTGGAGACCGCGGAGAAATTGTTTATGAGACGTATGTTGTGAATACATTGGACGGCCTGAGTATGTAACAAAGACTGCCTAGAAAAGGCGAAACAGGTGAAACTAATACATGTACATGATTGAGAGAAGCGGTTTCATAGTGGGTTCACGTTCGCCTACAGGCGCAATGATTCTGGGTTCGAAAACTGAAAATTGACCTGGACTCCCGGATAGATCCAACCTCAAATGGGTACCAGGAATTGTTGAGGGAAATAAAGGTGGTCGATGTGATACTGAACACAACAGCCATCGGGTGCTGACATGTCTGTAAGATATGGGCCTAACACAATGTGTTCAATGCTTCTTGTAACGTGTAAAGAGTTCTTTGTATGCGAATAACTACAACAATGGACTTGAACAGAGGCTGTTCACAATGTTTGGGGATACACAGTGGAATGTCTAAACATCAACTAGGAAAACAATCACAGGGGAATCAAGAGACGTGGTCGACTCGAATACAAGACAATGGCCACTGTTGTAAGGACTCACAGATAGTTGGAGGGCATGTATGTGTGCTTTGTGAAACGTATAGTTTACGTGTGTAGCGAGTTTGTTCTCGTGATCGCCCATAGTAACTAGTATGTTGTATAGCGTCAGTGTGTTGGTTTGTGTGTGTGTGTGTGTGTGTGTGGGGGGGGGGGGGGGTGGGTTCCCCCACATACCAGCAAACAATACCTCGGTGGTTGCGTTTGTGTGGGAGCAGCCGCGTATGTATATTGTGTACCTTGTTGGTTGCTTATTATTTGGCGAATCCACTAGAATGACTAGAAGAACAGTTTTTAAATCTTGAGTCCGATGCCTTGTCATTCAGGCGGTTTGAGCCTCGGAAAGGAATTGTAACTGTGGAAGTGAGTTCATGTAGATTGTAGACTGCCCTGCCGACCGGGCACTGCGGTATTATCTCCCTTGGGATCGTGGTATATCCCCTCTCCAAGCTCAGACACAAGTGGAGTGTGAAACATCGCAGACCTGGAATACAAATGTCCAGGCTCCTAGGTTACAGTGTGAAACACCGCAGACCCGGAATACAAATGTCCAGGCTCCTAGGTTACAGTGTGAAACACCGCAGACCCGGAATACAAATGTCCAGGCTCCTAGGTTACAGTGTGAAACACCGCAGACCCGGAATACAAATGTCCAGGCTCCTAGGTTACAGTGTGAAACACCGCAGACCTGGAATACAAATGTCCAGGCTCCTAGGTTACAGTGTGAAACACCGCAGACCCGGAATACAAATGTCCAGGCTCCTAGGTTACAGCGTAAAACACCGCAGACCCGGAATACAAATGTCCAGGCCACTAGGTTACAGCGTGAAACACCGCAGACGCGGCATACAAATGTCCAGGCCCTAGGTTACAGCGTGAAACACCGCAGACCCGGAATACAAATGTCCAGGCTCCTAGGTTACAGGCAGACACCCCCACACCCCCTCCCCAGCCATACTCATTTTCCTTCCAACCCAACACCCTCGCCCAGAAATATCAACCGCGCATAGATCTACAATTACCCAACACAAACGCATCCTGTCGCAATGATTGGTGTACGAGATTAGGAACATAGAAAGAAGAAGCAGGGTTAGGAGATACATTTATTTGAGCACGAATAATAACAATGACCGTTAAGGCGATTGAGAAAATAATAATCACGTTCAGATAAAGTGACCAGCACTGGCATTCAACAAAGTGCGAAAGTAGACATTGGAGACAACACTAAACTGTCGGACTACTGGCCTTGCGTAGAAGCACACTTGCTTTTTCAGCAAGGCACTGTCTTCATCTCCAAGCAAGAAGTTCGAATCCCGATGTACGCATAATTTCAATGGTACCCCACTGTCATCACGGAGTTGGAGAACGTAGTTAGGATGTTGGGGTGTTGTAGTCGGACTAAGGGTGTAGTAGTCGACCTAAGGGTGTAGTAATGACCTAAAGATGTAGTAGTCGACCTAAGGGTTTAGTAGTCAGCCTAAGGGTATAGTAGTCGGCCTAAGGGTGTAGCAGTAGGTCTGTTCCTCCCTTAGGGAACGATGAGTGCTGACATTGATCTCCGTCGTCCGACCAGGCTGATGCCATTTTCAGCGTAATGCCCTAACGTTAACACCAACATATGCGTGTGCCCCCCAAGTTTTGTGCATCTTCCACCCCCCTCAGTTGTGTGTGTCCCCCCAGTTGCATGTGTCCCCCATTTGTGTCCCCCCCCCCCCTAGTTGTGTGTGTGTGTCCTCCATATGTCTTCTGTGAGAATTGACCACTGTTAAGGCATTTATTTCTGCTGCCATGACCAGTCCACACTCTTTGGGCATGCCACGAACAATGGAAAGCTGGAGTTCGTCGTGATAAAGAGAAACTTGGAAGAGAGGAGAGACAGAAGGAGCGCGCGAGAGAGAGAGGATACTGGACTATTTGACATCGTGGCATGGAGCAACATGGGTATTAGAAATATTTCTTAATACTCAAAGTATGTGAACAGACATGATCACCAACGCCAGGCAAGATTAAATATAAGAAGAAGGCTATGGACCTAGTATGTGTGAAACCCCATCGCTTAATACATCTGCTATTGGAACACCTTTACCATTTCAATCTAAATAACTTATTGATGGATAACAAGAATGGAAACACAGTTTCTGAAAGTATATTCTCTCACCCTACACATTTCCAACATTTAGTGGTCAATTTCAATTGCGCCAAGTTCAATAACAGGTAATGTGTCGAATAATGCTGGGGGGAAATTATTTATAAATTTACAGGAACTATATTTGGAAAGTCCATAAATCTTCTCCAAACTATAATGATTATATCATTAGATAGACGGTATCATAAGGGTGGTCGCGCGTGGCAAATATCCCCTGGCTTTGAAAGGCCGCGAGCTGGGAGGTCTTAAAGTAAAACTGACATACAAGCCTGCGCGCTTGAATTCAGTTTGTTCAATTAAAAATCAATATGCTAGCACGAGATCAGGAGAACGCATTGAAGGCTGGGATGACGGAAAGGTCGATAAATAAATTATTAAACATATTCAATGAGGGTGGCGATGAAGTTGCTGTTGTTATTGTTGTTTAGAGAGCATCCTACACGCAGGGTTTCTGCTCTGTTTTTACACCAATCATCATCAAGTGGCACGTCAGGCGAAGACATTTCCCCCGTGAATGTCTTTGGACATTTCTTCTATCAGAAGCCAGATGTCCAACTCCTGTTGCTGTTGTATGGGAATTACCCATCATATCCTGACTCCACCACCGTGATAGTCTCCCTCTTCTATTCATCCCTGGCATACATCACTCCATAGTTATCTTTTCCAGATTGTCGTGTCTGTTTACATGCCCCAATCATCAATCTTATTCAATATTAAGTTCTTGTTGGATAGATCTAGCGGACGCGCTAACGACGTTGTTAGTGAACTGCGCTAGTAATGCGCGGTCTGACGCTGGTTAGACGCTTGGGCTCGTCGCTTGCCAAACTGAAGAAAAGATTGGCCACAAATTTCTCCTGGCTCCCAGGCTCATAAAATGTTATGGCGCTATCACAAAACTGAATAGTAGGAAACTGCTTTCGGGACAATTTTTTTTTCTGTTCTCATTTTCATCCAATAAATATCTAATGCTCTTCTGTAACACTTATATTCAAAGACGCATATGTGCTTGTCCAAGCTTCACCCATATGATGTCACAGGAATTACACTTGTATTTAGTTCTCGTTTCGTTGATTCTATTGTGCTTTTGTTGTTTTATCTATTACAGTCCATAAAGACTTCAATTGTTTTAATTTCTACACACGCATGTTTGTTCTGGTAAATTATGTCATTGCATTTTCACCACCTTTCAGTAATGAACCTATTAACACAAATTAAACAAAACTATCAGACTGGGTGTGCATTTACTGAATCACCAAAGAAAATATAATTTGGGCTTTTGAGCTCAGATACTAGAGAAGGGTTTATAGAATATCCAGGACCAAGAAGAAGGTGCAAGAGATCGAGAGACTTTTCGACGCTCTTTAATGAGGACGACGTTCTGCAAATGACCTGCTGTATGATGATGATAATTAAGCAATTCTCCTGGTTAAATAATTCACTGAATAGGAATTACCAACCAAAGCCTTTCTGTATGTTCTTTGCTGAATAATGACCTTGTTAAATTCTATTATGACATCCCCGCTGATGTCAAGTTTCAATACCGGCCTTGAACACCCCGCTGGTTTCTGAGCTTGGAGAGGGGAAGGAGGGCCCTGCAGAATAATCTCACAAGAGATGGCTCCTTGGTACCGGGTCGGATGGAAAGTCGCTACACCAATTGACGGAAGAGCTTTCCGGGGTTCAGGCTACATGAACGCAATGCATCGACATAAGAGGTAAGACTCAGTCTTCTAGACAACTTAATTAATACAACAACAAAAACAATACATTGCATACATTCCTGTAGACAGATAACACATAATTTCTCAGTAAGCGGATTATTATGCTTGTTTTGTTTAACCCCTCTGTCCTACAAGATATGATAGGCAGTAGATAAACGTTTTGACTTATTCTAGTATAACAGTGGTTATTTTCTCTATCGCCTCGTTACATATGCAAGATTGTAAGAAGCTACTAAGGGCATATGGTGCCCTCTGTTAATTAACTTTCTGGCAATATGTCGTCTAATGTTGTGTTCCCTGTCGCGGGATTTAGCAAACTAAGTTCATGTATGGCAAACTAAACTATTCACATTTCAAACCTAGGAAACTACTAGTTGTCAATTTAATTTTTTTTTTTTTTTTTTTTGAAGTTTAGGAAACTAAATAACATTTTCAAACTTAACATGCAACATCTAAATCTGGGTCGGCGTCGTTATCAAGGTCAGAGCGTGGCCAGGAAAGGACCAATCGCTGCGGAGGGCTGATTGTTATCGGAAATTGGTCACTTTAAGAGAGTGGTAAGGCGGTGTGTCTAGAGCATCAATCATTGTTAGCAGGGATTAACGCCACGGAGGGAGAAATGGCATGCTGGCTCATGTTAAGGGAAAACAAAAAAGTACGGTTGTAGTTGGGGAGGGGGAGGGACGACTCTGATGTGTTTGGGAACTCTAAGAGACTGCTAGAGTTTATGTACAGGGATCGATACACACAGGGTTAGCGGCCGGTTGTGATATGTGCATCGCGCTGGATACACATTGGTTACGAGAGTATCGAGACTATAACTACACGTGTATCGGTCAGTCTAGTTTATGTAGTTACAGTGAGTGTTGAAACAAACTATAGTTACAATGAGTGTTGAACCAAACTATAGTTACAATGAGTGTTGAAACAAACAATAGTTACAATGAGTGTTGAAACAAACAACAGTTAGAAGTTCTGTTCAAAGCGATCCGATATAAGTTGAACACTTACTTCTTCTATGACCAGGAGATGCTTGGTTTTCTTGATCTCACTAGTCACACATAGTTGATTGTTTACAATCTAAACATTTAATTTCGCCAATTGCAAAAACTGTTTGTATACAGTCTGAAACTTGACATCATCATTCACATATTGTTGCTTGTATACAATCTAAATATTGACTTCGCATTTGCAAATAGATGCTTCTATACACTAAAACGAGGCACTGTTGGTCACATAACTGCACGTATACAATCTAAACATTACTTCACATGTTGCAAATAGATGCTTAATTCTGCCATTGCTGAGAAATTCTGAGAACTGAACCAAGACCACTTTTTTGGCAAGCAACCCGTGTCAAGTTTTTTCTATCTGTTTCTGTCCTTGCAGATTTAACTCTTCAGTCCTAGACCGATATCACAATACCATATCAAGTTCTTATGGTCCATACTCTGTGGCATTGGTCATCATGTCTGCACACGCTAATCATTTCCGATACCGGCGTCCCTTCATAACAAAATGTCAAACTTGACTAGCCTTTTCTCTGTAGGTCTACCCCTGCATCTTTTCCCCTCCAACTTTCCAGTTGTCACGACGTAATCAGGCTTTCTCTTTTCATATGTGCATTGTCTTATGATGAGAGTAGTCAGTTCTCTTTGTGAGTTAACGTCTTTTAGGTATTATTCAATAACGCCCCCCCCCCCCCAATCCACGGTGTTCAGGGTATTCAAGAGTTTACTGAGTAGGTGTCTGTGATGTCGGCGACTATGCCTTAGGGGTAAGTGAATGCTGTTTCACAATTTCCCCGATAGATCTGGTCGAGGGGTCGAAATCAGCCTTATGCTGATCACTTTGCGTTGATTTCGAGGGCGTGTGCCCCTGAGGTACAGAAGCCAATGGCAAACTACTGAACGTAAAATTGTCACGTAAACCACAAACACAATCTCCCTTCCCCCCCCCCCCCCCCCCCCACCCGGTCAAAAAAAAAATTAATTAAAAATGCTTGGGTTGAATGTAACGTCCTGGAAAGGACATTCACATAAATTGTAACTGAAGGACAACAAAAGTTAATACACGCGACCTTCTCATTAAGTCTGAAAATGTGCCTATCGTCTGAAGATCTGAAGGAGAAAGAAATGTTATCGAGGTTCCGTAGTTACGAACTAGTTTCATTTCATCCTATCAGAATAATTCAGTATTTTTACGGGCTTACAAATGCCTGAGACAACTATACGTACGTGTGTCTGTTTAAATGTAAATTCACGAAGAATAGAATCGGATTTCCAAAGAATGTATACAAAGCTTAATTAAAATGTAGGCAACCCCATTGGAGTGGCACGCATTCATAGCAGCTGATACATGATCAGAATTTCCCATTCTAGAATAGAGTAATATGAAGTGAGGGCGATTGATTTCCGCCCTTATTGATGTTTGTCTTCTCAACTATTAGCAAGAGTTGAGTAAGCATGTTTTGCTTATTACAGTGCTGATTCTACACACAGGGGAGACCATTACTGAATGACAGTATAGAGGCACTATTATCTATAATAATTCTCTACTTTAGAAACACCGGCCATCGCTTCCATATTATTGAATTATTATATGTACGCGGTACTGTACATTGGCCGGCTCTAGAAGAGATGATAGGACAATTCGACATCAAATCATGAAGGATCATCGGTTTAGAAGTGATTGGGAGTACACAAGACAGAAGGATGTGGAAAAACACCATCACCAACGCTACACGGCATGGACGATGAAGCAATGATAAGAAATACAAAAACATATTCTATAAACATGCTTAAAGTGTGTCCAGTTATTGAAAACTATATCAGTTTTCTTAAAAAGGCTGGCCATTTACTTATTAATAGATCAATGTGGCGGAATGGATAAGGGCTCGCATGCATTCTTACACTTTCGGTGTGCTGATGGGGGGGGGGGGGGTGGAGGGTTCAATCCCTACACCGGTCAGCTGATCTAAAATGATGACTTCTCGTCGTTGACTTGGGGACATAAATTACAAGTACCTCAGAAGTCGGAGTGGGCTCGCCTGATGGCGACGGACACTGGTAATAGGGAAAGCTGGGCTACACGCAAAATAATCAGTCCAGCTTGGTCTACGCTCGAGTTTAAAACAAGCAAACAACAACAAAAAAAATTTCTCAATGGAAAAGAATAGCAGGAAAAAGAAATGACGTAACACAACATGTTGACAACTTAAACTATAAATAAATTACAGGTACTCTTGCAACTATATGCTCCACAGGGAACGCGATGATATAATAATGCTAATTGTTTTAAAACGTAGCCAACATCCATGAAAGTTCTAATCTGAACAGATTGAGAGCGAATTTAATTAAATATACCATGTCTATCGTCTGCGTCATTTCCTCGTCTGCTGGTTTATTCACCGAACTTTGTTTTCAATAGTAACAACTGGCGGACAGGGTCGCTAATATGTTTTTCAAGTTCGGCCTGGTACGGCACAACCAGGTAAAAACGTGTTTAGATAACCCAAAATTGGTAGTGTTTTTAATACGACCTAGCAGGACGAGTCTAGAATAGAGCTAGAATATGAGTTGACTTAAATGTTATAACATGTCGCAAGTCCTTTGTGGATTTATGATCAACACCAGGTTGATTTTCTATGAAAGTTTACGTTCAGTAGTTTGCCATTGCTTTCTGAACGAGAAGTTAACGCTTAAGTCCGGGTTATTTCCGGTTTTACCTCACTACCCCGTCATCAGGGCACATTTCACTCTTGTCGACTTCTGCGAGTCATGTTATTGGACGTAAAATTGCCAGGTAAAGCACAAGCAGCCAATAAATATTGGGGTTGGTTGCAACGTCCTGTAAAGGATACGCAAGTAACTGTTAAAAAAAAACATATACAATGTATATACTGCTCACAAACACATAAAGAAACATATATTTTATATATGCTTCTCACAAATATAAACAAAAATATATAATTGATATATCCTGCTTATAAACACAAAAGCAAAAAATATATAATTTATATTAACTGCTCACAAACACATAATCAAAAATATATAATTTATATATACTACTTACAACACATAAACAAACATATATAATTTATATATAATGCTAAAGAACACATAAACAAACATATAAAATGTATATACATACTGCTTAAAAACACATAAACAAAAATATACAATTTATATATACTAACTGCTTCAACATCACCGTCCAGTGCCTTACCGGCTGGCGTGGGCGATCACAAATTACGATTCTCGACGTCATAGATCAATTCGTGTGTTGACTCCCTTCCGTGCCATGACACAAGACTGTCAAGAATCTTCTCACGCTGTCTTCCCCTATCTCTCTTTCCACAAAACTTTCCGGTTGTCACAACATGTTTCAGTTTTTGTCTTCCCATAATTATTTTACAAACACATAAACAAACATATATTATTTATATATACTGCTTACAAACACATTAACACGCATATATATATATATATATATATATATATATATATATATATATATATATATATATATATATATATATATATATATATATTGTTTAGAAAAATTACACGTAGAGAGTCAAGGATTGTTGCGCACATTATGAGAAGAAATAAACTTGAAAATTTAGTGACAACTGAAAAACATGTTGAGAACAGAGCACGGGGAAGGGAAGCAAAAAGATACATTCCCGAAAAACTTGGCCATATCGCATAATCTAGACAAAAACAGAGAGTCGATACACGACTCTTGTAATCGCGCGAGTTGGTTGAACCATGACCGCATCGCACATGATGATCGTGTTTCAGACTATAATGAAATGGTTTATGGCATGCGCCGTGTAAAATTATAGTATATAATGGGGTGTATGGTGCAAAATAAAACTGAGAGGGAAGACCAGGAGAACTTTTAATCAGATAGCTTTGGGAACGATTAGTAGTGTGACTCGTCGCTGGCTGTTGAACGAGGGGACGGAGCACGTATGGGAATGTCATGAGTGCCGTGATGTCGGTTCTTAACTCAACGCATCTCAATAATTTCAGAATAAAGTTTAGTTTAAAACTACAACAATCGTAAAGGTGTTACAGTGTACAATAGACTAACCATGTCTAGCCGCTTCGTGTCGAAGGTGTTACTGACGCAGTTCGTAATCTCGCAATCCCGCGTTCGAAACACAGCTGCGCGCGATTTGGCAGCAAACCACCTTACGGTGATTTTTTAAATGAAATATGATGTTCGCCGGTCGGTCAGGAATCAATGGCAAACTACTGAACGTAAACTTGCCAAGAGATCACAACAGCAAAAAATGCTCGTGTTGACTGCGACGTCCTGTAATAGATATGCAAATACCTTTGACCATGTCTACAGTGTTTTTTTTTTTTTTAAATATGTTTATTGTCCGTTCATGTTTTCTTCTAGCGCTAATTATATTATATTTTAAATTGAGTGATTCGTTACATATTGACTACTATTTATTGTGAAAGTTGGAAAATTAAATTGGTAATTTATACACACTATATTTTTCTTCAATGTTGTGCAATGTGTGTAAAATAAAATAAAAAAAGAAAACAAGCATAAGTTTACTCCAAATTGCCATCTCTCTGTCCTATGCGATGCGTCGATGATTTACAAGTTTGCTTTCCTTAGTTACCAGATTTACAAGATCCCTTCGAGTTTGGCCAACTTCCATTGCCCATGTATTATTAATACGTCTATTAATTGTTATCTATTTAATTGCCAATGTTATGTAAATTCGTCCTAATGCGGGCGTACTATAAATGTGTAATGACTGATGTCTAAAAATGAGACCATTATTCAAAAATAGCTTAAACACAACAGGTTCTAAATAAGATACATAAATATGTACTGAATTGTTAAGCACAACAAACATACATGAACAATCGTGTAATACAGACAAACAGCAATATATATATATATATATATATATATATATATATATATATATATATATATATATATATATATATATGTGTGTGTGTGTGTGTGTGTGTGTAATTGCATATCATTTACAGGACGTCACAGACAACCCATTATTTTT
Source organism: Cepaea hortensis (assembly GCA_963921405.1). Lineage (NCBI taxonomy): Eukaryota > Metazoa > Mollusca > Gastropoda > Stylommatophora > Helicidae > Cepaea > Cepaea hortensis. The sequence goes on along the minus strand of OY992881.1, from coordinate 92,978,063 downwards.
GGCAGTTTGACAAGCATCAAGTTTACATTCTGTAGATTGCCATTGCTTTCTGAACGACAGACGCTCATATCAATGTATGAAAACCAACGCAAAGTGGTCTGCTTCCAAATCGTCCGCTGCTGTCTTCCGAACGCGGCTTGCTGGGATACGATTTGCGTTCATTTCTCCTTAGCCACTGTGTTTGTTACTCGTTCGCCATAGGGTTCGTAATGCTACGCCACAGAGCCGATATATTGGAGATTTGCATAAAAACTGCCTCTCTAGGAGGGACAACACGCACGTCAGGATAAATGACCATCTGCACATAGAAACAAACACATCAACGGGCGTATGCGATGATGCTTCTCCACATCTAGCAATTTCCAACTGAAAGCATCAGTTCGTGTGTTGATGCTCTGTATGATATTGAGAAAAGACTATGAAAAACTTTCCTTGTCTTTCCTCATTTTGTTTTCCATAATTATTTCCAGTTGTTATGCTGTTTCCATTTTTATTTTCTAATATTCTGGCAAGAGAATGCCGACTGCCTCTTTCTGATATTTGTGTTAAGTTGTATTTGTGTCTCACCGATTTCAAAACATTCAGATGGCAATATTTTGGCTGCTGTTATGAGGGTCATCGCTGGGGCGCTCCTGTTTTAGCCATGCTCTCGGAAGCGGTTAGTCTTTTTGCGGAGACAGATCGAGACAGGTGGGGGGGAACCCGATGCAGTGAAGCTGGCCCTCTCGACTTTAGTAGCGCGTGTGAGTGTGTGTGTGTGTAACCCCGCCCCCGCCACACACACACATTTTTTAATGACAGTTGGTGTTTGAAAATATTGCCGTCCAAAGTTGTGTATTTACTTTTTGTGTTGCATGACTTCACATATATATGCTGGTGTGTGTGTGTGTGTGTGTGTGTGTGTGTGTGTGCGTGCGCGCGCGCGTGCGTGCAAGTTTATGGCGTATTCTCACGAAATGGGGCGTATTGGGTATAGGTGCCAGCTCAATACTTTTAGACCAATCAGCGCTCGATTTGAGTGGTGGCCAATATCACGTGGGTCGCATTTACTTCCCATACATTTTCCTGATACCCATTTTCTAGTCGGCCGGAGAGCCAAGGTGAAAATTTACCTATAGCAGACATATAAAGCTATGCATATCATACATCACATAACAATATTTATCAAAGAACACAAAGATAAACATTGTTCTCTGCAAGCAGTTGGTTATGAGAGAAATAGATAATCTACAACGTTCAACGCACCGCACAATCGTTACAATTCACTACAATTTAAAAATCGATTGCAAAAACACAGAAACAAATGAATACGGGGTTGAATTTGCTTCAAGAATTGAAATAAACGTTGATGCAACTGATTGTGGAGAAAATAAATAATGTATAGCTGTGTGGAATCGATACTGCCAGCCTGGAGACACAGCTGGGTCGAGTTGATGTTTGAACTGTGGCAAATGTGGATATCAGGAATAGCTGGTTGCGAGTGTCACAGAAGACTGGGGTTAAAGTTCGTCGTCGTCTTCTTTCTTTCTTTTCCTCCTCCACTCTTCTTCTTTCTTCCTTTACCTCTTCTTTTGTTTTCTTCCTCGTCTTCTTCTTCTTCTTCTTCTTCTTCTTCTTCTTCTTCTTCTTCTTCTTCTTCTTCTTCTTCTTCTTCCCTATTTTCCTTGTTATTTTTCTTCACGTCTAGCTAATCGATTCAATGACCGCATCACTCCATAGCACTCATGATCTCTCCTATGTATGTACCTATAGTTTCTGTCCTCCTGTGCTGTAATGTCAGCTTGCTGGTATCTCCTCCCTACTGCTATCTCCTGTGCTGTAATGTCAGCTTGCTGGTATCTCCTCCCTACTGCTATCTCCTGTGCTGTAATGTCAGCTTGCTGGTATCTCCTCCCTACTGCTATCTCCTGTGCTGTAATGTCAGCTTGCTGGTATCTCCTCCCTACTGCTATCTCCTGTGCTGTAATGTCAGCTTGCTGGTATCTCCTGTGCTGTAATGTCAGCTTGCTGGTATCTCCTCCCTACTGCTATCTCCTGTGCTGTAATGTCAGCTTGCTGGTATCTCCTCCCTACTGCTATCTCCTGTGCTGTAATGTCAGCTTGCTTGTATCTCCTCCCTACTGCTATCTCCTGTGCTGTAATGTCAGCTTGCTGGTATCTCCTCCCTACTGCTATCTCCTGTGCTGTAATGTCAGCTTGCTGGTATCTCCTCCCTACTGCTATCTCCTGTGCTGTAATGTCAGCTTGCTGGTATCTCCTCCCTACTGCTATCTCCTGTGCTGTAATGTCAGCTTGCTGGTATCTCCTCCCTACTGCTATCTCCTGTGCTGTAATGTCAACTTGCTGGTATCTCCTCCCTACTGCTATCTCCTGTGCTGTAATGTCAGCTTGCTGGTATCTCCTCCCTACTGCTATCTCCTGTGCTGTAATGTCAGCTTGCTGGTATCTCCTCCCTACTGCTATCTCCTGTGCTGTAATGTCAGCTTGCTGGTATCTCCTCCCTACTGCTATCTCCTGTGCTGTAATGTCAGCTTGCTGGTATCTCCTCCCTACTGCTATCTCCTGTGCTGTAATGTCAGCTTGCTGGTATCTCCTCCCTACTGCTATCTATCTCCTCTTCCATTACCTCTAACTAATAACGGTTTGGTATGTTGTTGTTTTTTTTTCGCTCGCTCGCTTTAAACTCGAACGTAGTCCAGGCTAGACTGATTTGTGCGTATGCACTAGCTTTCCATCAGGCCAACCCACACCGACTTCTGAGGTAGTTGTAATTTATGATCCCAAAACAAGTTCGATAGGTCAACATTTTCGACCAGTTGAACGTTGTAGGGTTTGAACCCACTACCCCACAATCAGCAGACCGGAAGTATAAGAGTGAGAGCTTTTATCCATCCGGCCATGATAACGAAGGAGTTAGAATGTCTCGCCCAGAAGCTGTTAATATTATAAATGGCTTGACAGGAGGAGATAATTTAACCCATGCTGTGTCAAAAGAAACAACTGTAGCAGGTCCAGAAAGAGAACCAACGAACATCGAACGAACATATTTTATTTTCAAAGGAGTTAAGAATTAGGCGCGCAGGCCCGTCTGACATTGTGGTCTTCTCATCTCTTTCCTCTCAAGAGATTCAAATTTAGATGCATGTCCTTTTACAGGACATCAACCCATCGTGTTTTTGGCTGCTTGTGATGTTAGTGTCATTTTTACGTTCAATCGGCCATAAAGAGGTAGTGTAATATTTTCGTGATGGGGGGGGGGGGGGGGGGGGGGGGCGAGATGAACATAATGTGACACTGAGAAGAGATAGATAGAAGCAGCTAATGTAAGCTTTGCCTGTGATAGAAGTAGATGTAAACAGAAGTAAATGTAACATTTGGCTGGGACAGAAATAGCTAATAGCTGTGTCTGAGGCACAGTAGATATAACAGGACATCAGGAGTTATATAACAGATTCTGCAGAAAAAAGGTTAATACAATTAAGATAAGGTAAGATTTGCAACAGATATGTGTGTTAAAAGGGCTGATGTTTGTAACATTTGTATGCGACAGAAATAGATAATGTAACATTTGTCTGAAACAGAAGTAGATAATGTAACATGTGTCTGGGCAGAAGTAGATAGTTTAAAACTTGTCTAGGACTGCAGAATTAGGTAATGTAATATTTTTTTGGGACAGAAGTAGATACTGTAAGATGTGTGACACGTATTTGTGTGACGGGCAGATAATGTAACATTTGTTTGCGACAGAAGTAGATAATGTAACATTTGTCTGGGGAAAGAAATAGATAATCTAAGATCTGTGACACATATTTGTGTGACAGAGATCAATAATGTAAGATTTGTTTGGAACAGAATAAGATAATATAAGGTTTGTGACATATTTTAATAAGAAAAGTAGATCACGTAACATTTATCTAGAAAACAAGTAGATAACGTAACATTTATCAGGAAAACAAGTAGATAATGTAACGTGTTGCTGAGACAGAAGCAGATACAACAGCTGACATACAGAGAAGCAGAGAGAGAGAGAGAGAGAGAGAGAGAGAGAGAGAGAGAGAGAGAGAGAGCGAGACAGGAGGGGGGGGGACACAGAGAGATAGAAAGAAAGAGAGAAAGAGAAAGAGAGAGGGGGAGACAGAGAGAGAAAGAGAGAGAGAGAGAGAGAGAGAGAGAGAGAGAGAGAGAGAGAGAGAGAGAGAGAGAGAGAGAGAGAGAAGATGTTTACATCAACTTTAGAACAGCAGCAACAAGGGTTCTGAAACACTCGCATAGACCACTGACAGTACTTGCTATAAAAGAGAACTTACTAAAACTTGCTTGCTGAAAACCGAGATGTCCTCGTTAAAGGAATCAGATGAGCAGACGTCTCCGCCAGTAACCCCAGGCTCTCGCGGTGTGCACGTAGCCAGCTCGCATTTCTCAAATATAAGAGCCAGCAATGGAAACAAGGGATGTCTGAAACAAATGACAGGAATCGTTAAATGAGAACACTTCTCGTCTATTGTGTTTTGCTTACATTTAGTCAATGGACGTGGTTAGACACTCGCCTGTTGGCCTAGCTGTCATGGGTTTATTCCACATCAGGTCAAAATGTAATATCTTAACATTGATTTGGGCTCACAGGTCTAAAATGGGTGCCATGAAATGTCTGTGGAAGTAAAAGCAGCCGGCGTAATACTGACCCATCACCCACTGCGTGCCGGCTGGTCTATACAAATACTGACCCATCACCCACCGCGTGCCGGCTGGTCTATACAAATATGGGTTTAGCTCCATAAACCGAGTTTGTTTTAAGATGTGTACAAGAAGTGTCCTTTACTAACTGACTGGCTTGCTGGCTTACGTACTGACTGACTTACTGACTGACTTACTAACTGACTTACTGACTGACTGAATTACTTACTGATTGACTTACTGCCTGACTTACTGACAGACTGAATTACTGACTAACTGAGTGACTTACGTACTAACTGACTTACTGACTGACTACACAATGAACAAATGAAAGCCAGAAACATAAAAGTAAATCCACTGCAACTAATTGTCGTTGCATAGACGGCACTTGATTAATTTAAAATGCACTGTTATGCTTCCACGTGTATAGATGTGGCCTATCAAACAGCTTGAATACATACAACACTAGTAACCTGGCTAAAGTAAATTCTAATCTAATCATGATAATTTTAGCAGATTTATTAAATTTAAGTCTTTTGGGTAAAATAGGAATTGCGATGTGAGTTTACAAGAAAAGACCAAAAAAAAAAACACACACACACAAGACAGGCGTGAAAGACAGGCATGTTATGAGCACAGAGAAGTGAATGTAATACTACTATTGGTGCCAAATTAATACAACATTTAATGGGATGTAGGAGGTTGAAGGAAGTAAATCATCTTTGAGTGTGATATTCGTATCACGCATTGTATTACATAAATATACCATAATTGAACATGATGTTCCAAGTGTTAAGAAAATAGAACATCACCGATGGCGGTGTTCCATGTGTTAATGAAAAATATGACTGAATATGATGTTCCAATTCATTCATTCAGTAGCTGGTCCTTTGCAGAACCTCGTTCCAATAACAACCTTCCTGAAAACTTCTCGATCATAAATAAGCAAGATGTCCCGCGTCCGATACACCCATCTGGAGATCATCCGCGACATCCTGCACCCATCTTCTCTTTGGCCTTCCAATTATTAAGCAAAGTATTGACAATTAAATATGATGTTGCAACTTTAAATAAATATATCATCAATGAATATGATGTTCCAAGATTTCAGGAAACAGAAGAACACCGAATGCGGTGTTCCAATTGTTAATAAAAAAAAATATGATGTTCCAAGATTAAATAAATATATCATCATTGTATATAATGTTCCAAGTATTCATGAAATATATTATCTTTGAAAATGATGTTCCAAGTGTTAAAAAAACATATCATCATTGAATATGACGCTCCAGGTTGAACAGAAATATAACATCATTGAGTGTGATGCTACATGTATTAATGAAATATAACATCGTTGAGTGTGGTGTTTCATGTGGTAAGGAAATAGAACACCACTCAGTGCGGTATTTCAAGTGCCAAGGAATTATAACATCGTTAAGTGATGTGTTTCAGGAGTAAGACACATAAATATTACTAGATTTGGTATTGTTCCGGAGATCTTTCGCCATTTACTAATCAATAATCCATGGCAATATTTATAATATAAGCAGCCCTGGGTAAATTATGTTTTCTTTTATGTTATGTTTATGTTATCTTTTTTTTTTTTTAAATTTACGTTAAAAGTAATGTTTCTAATGTGCTGTCAGTTGTAAGGTCAGATTTTGCGCCATTCTGGAGTAATTAAGTTTTTCTACGAGCAGTATGAAGATCCCCTGCCAGCTTGCTAGGCCAGTCGCAGGTTTAGGACACAAATCTGACCACAGGGAGTCCATCTCGCCATAGGGGACATAACATGAAAATTAGCACACGCAAAACAGAGGTAGTGACTATAACTAAAGAAGAAAAAACAACATTTCACCAAAACAAGTAAAGAGTTTCAAGTACCTAGGAAGTATAATATCATCAAATGGCAGCTCAGAAGACGAGATCGAAAATAGGTGCAATAAGGCAAACCAACTCATTGGACAAATGGCACCAATACTAAAGAACAAACATGTATCAATAACTACTAGAAAAGCACTTAACAATAAAATCTTCCAATCAACTCTATGCCACCAATGCCAAACCTGGACAATGACAGAAAAAGAGAAAAGAAAAATCACAACAGAAATTCTTCTTCTGCGTACATCCGGAGTTTTTTTTTTTTCCGGACGTGATTGCGTTGTGCCTGTTTACAGCAGAGCCGTGTTCTTGCGGCGTTAGGCCGACACATCCGACTTCTGCGGGCATTTGTTGACCGGGTTAACCTTCCCGGGAAACAACAGAAATGAGATTCCTGAGAAGAATACTCAAAGTATCAAGAAGAGATAAGATCAGAAATGAAGAAATCAGGACTAAAGTGGGGGTTAAAGCAGCACTAGATTTTATTAGAAAGCAGCAAGTCAAATGGTTTGGCCATGCAAGTAGGTTACCAGTCAACAGCATACCACAACAAGCAATGATATACAGACCAGATGGAAACAGAGGAAGAGGCCGACCACGTAAACGTTGGACGGAGGGAATAGCAGAGTCCATAGGAATATCGATATATGAAGCCCATAATCGGGCACTCTCACGATGTTTATACTTCATCTCGACACCGCAAGGTACAAGAAGAACATGATGAGATGAGATGAGATGAGATCTGAAGTAATTAATACATCACAGCATTATTCTAAACCGTGAAAACGGGAGCAAATCATGTTATATGTGCATTGTTAAAACAAGGGGGCGTGAATTACAAGTACCTCAGAAGTCGGATAGTAAGGACACTGGTCATAGAGCAAGCTAATACATGCGCAAAAATCAGTCCAGTGCGCTAAAATAGTGGCATGTGTTTGGACTATCCTTGAGTTCAAAGCGAGCGAACGCAATAATAAATAAATAAATAAATAAATAAATAAATAAATAAACCGGTCTCCCAGGCGTAGGTGTTTACGTCTTTCTCCGTAATCCCGTATATTCTCGTAAGTAACGCAGCTGCACGAGAATCTACAGCGGTTTGTGCCGCGCTGGTAACTAACGGGGTCTGTGAGCCGGTCGCTCAGAAAGCAATGGCAAACTACTGAGCGTAATCTTGCCTAGTACATAAACAGCAGCTGAAAAATGCTGGTGTTGACTGCATCATCCTGTTAGGCATATGGAACATTTAAAAAAACATAATTAATTAATAAGCATGTGGAACGGAATTAAACACTTTTCATAATGAATGCAGTCGGTTTTATACCCCATCCCGTCCCAACCCACCCAAACAAAAATGAACCCCAAAAATATTTTTTTATGATTTTAAATATATTAGACATATATTCTTGAAAAGACAAACGTTCGTTCAACAAGTATAGAAACAAAAACAAAGTCGTTGATTTTATTTACATACAGAATAAAATATTTCGGGACACCGGGTACGAAAATAAAATCAGAATACAAAAATACAACATGATATTACCACGGTGTGGAAAATAAACGGATACGGCACAAACAAAGCACAACACAAATCCTCTTTGAATGAAAAACAAAACAAAAAACTCATGAACAAGCTTTTTAAAAACCAATAAAGATCAAACATAAACAAAATAAACATGACAAACCAGCAGATAAACACAACATTCAAACGGTACAGATACACCTTAATAAGAAAAACCTGAGACAGCAAACGTATATGACATCAAAAGGGTAGTGAAATTGGCAGGATCCGAAGTCGCTGAGAACTAAACAGCCAAATCCGATCATAACTTCCGATCAGCCTCAACTATCACCTCGACACTGCAAACCGGCGGTAATGGATCCTATTATGTTTATCTCTATGTTGATAATGCAATCCATTAGATCCCATTCTGCAGGGTTTTGTTGCGCTGTTTTAAACTTTGCTCATCGCTTGTCGATAGAAAACTCCCGGTCCTTTACTTCAGCCAATTAGTACGTCATTTATTGGTGGGGAATTGCTTGCACACACGCAAGGTGTTGCACGTTTACTTCATGGTCACAGGAGAACTTTAGTGTTGTTTACTGGGCTTTTAAAACTATTATACGATTACTACTCCACTGGAGGTCGACATGACCAAATGGATATTGTTCGACATGCCTCTTATAATGTTTTCTTCTATGAATGCTGAAGTAGTCATATAGTTGTCTTTGTCGATTTCAAGGCAATTCTTGACAGTTCGTTTCAACATATAATGTTGAGAAGCCACTTCCTCGCATGTTGTGGTGTCTATGTCCAGCATGTCCATGTCTTAGAACTGTAAAAATAGACGCTCGGTTTTTCAACTGTCGTCTGCCAGCTGCTAGTAGAGTATGCCCTTTTGAAAACATTTACTTTAATCGCGGTGTGAGTTAATAGGCCTACTAGCTCCTTCACATATAAAAAGAGAGGTCCTGTGGCAGATATGGAGATGCGATTTGAGGCTGAGCCACATATTGTAAGCGAAGGTTATAATGTACAGTGGCCAGTATTTTTACCAAGTCGAATAACTAATACAATTATATTATAAATACAACAAACATCAGAAAACACCTCAGGTCATCATTACATAAATAAACATGGAAGGTTCGAGACAGGTCCGAGGACTTGGGACTGCAAGAAGTCAGATAGTAGGTCCGAGGACTTGGGACTGCAAGAAGTCAGACAGTAGGTCCGAGGACTTGGAACTGCAAGAAGTCAGACAGTAGGTCCGAGGACTTGGGACTGCAAGAAGTCAGACAGTAGGTCCGAGGACTTGGGACTGCAAGAAGTCAGATAGTAGGTCCGAGGACTTAGGACTGCAAGAAGTCAGACAGTAGGTCCGAGGACTTGGGACTGCAAGAAGTCAGATAGTAGGTCCGAGGACTTGGGACTGCAAGAAGTCATATAGTAGGTCCGAGGACTTGGGACTGCAAGAAGTCATATAGTAGGTCCGAGGACTTGGGACTGCAAGAAGTCAGATAGTAGGTCCGAGGACTTGGGACTGCAAGAAGTCAGACAGTAGGTCCGAGGACTTGGGACTGCAAGAAGTCATATAGTAGGTCCGAGGACTTGGGACTGCAAGAAGTCAGATAGTAGGTCCGAGGACTTGGGACTGCAAGAAGTCAGATAGTAGGTCCGAGGACTTGGGACTGCAAGAAGTCATATAGTAGGTCCGAGGACTTGGGACTGCAAGAAGTCATATAGTAGGTCCGAGGACTTGGGACTGCAAGAAGTCAGACAGTAGGTCCGAGGACTTGGGACTGCAAGAAGTCAGACAGTAGGTCCGAGGACTTGGAACTGCAAGAAGTCAGACAGTAGGTCCGAGGACTTGGGACTGCAAGAAGTCAAACAGTAGGTCCGAGGACTTGGGACTGCAAGAAGTCAGACAGTAGGTCCGAGGACTTGGGACTGCAAGAAGTCAGACAGTAGGTCCGAGGACTTGGAACTGCAAGAAGTCAAATAGTAGGTCCGAGGACTTGGAACTGCAAGAAGTCAAATAGTATTTCCGAGGTCTTGGAACTGCAAGAAGTCAGACAGTAGGTCCGCAAAGTGAAAGAGTGATCACACAGACCTCGAACTCGACCCCCAGAGTGAAGCGTATACATGTGCTAACTAAACTTAGCAGAGGTCACGGACGACGCTCTTTGTCAGACAATTTCCAGAAAATGGGAAAATTATCCGGTGCCTGTGTCATGATGCTATGGCGACCAAGGAGAGACGTACTAACCGAAAATACAACCATTATTCTACAAACCTGGGAACTGAACCCAAATTACTTCCTTAATAAACACGTGCACTAACCAATACACCACCATCCCTCTAAGTATACATATGTGATTGTTGTGTTTTCATTATGGATGAGATAATAAACTGTTACGTATATGCGCTTCCAAGTAGTAACTGTGCTAGGAAATAAATGTAGACTAGTGTGGGTGCATTCATATGAAACAATAAAGATTGCATAAATAATGAAGCGGCAATACGCAACATAGAATTGATGCGCTTTCTATAAAACAAAGTAATAAAACAAAAAAGGATATCACTAATAAAACAGACGAACCATTTCAATGAACCCAAGATAGAGAATTTCATGATAAAGATCAATGACTATAGCTAATTATAAAGTAGGACTGAGCAATATATCACACGAATAGACGTCCCTACACTGACACACACGCTCAAAAGATAAAACAGTAGTCGTATTGATTCGCACACTGTAAAGGGGTAATTCATAATTATGTAGTAGGTTTTTTGCAGAACGTTGCTCTCAGCGCAGCCCACCGAAAAGAAGCTTGGTCCTCTGTCATTTCCCATGCCGTAATGTATTTTCATGCCCGGAGTCTTCCTTATCCCGTGTCCATCTTCGTGCTGGTGGAAATCTTCCTCTTCTTTCCGAAACTGCGCCTTTCATCACATTTTCTTTTCAAAACTATTGTCACGTTTAGAATTATACGAGGATAAGTTAATAAGTAAGTCACAAATGGCTGTAGAAAAATAACCAAATATGATAACAACTTGAAGCTAATTTATTTGTATACATACATTACCCCTTTATGAATGAACATAATTTCCACCAACGTTGATGCACTTATCCCATCGTATTATCAGTCCTCCCATACCGGCTACATAGAACTACGTGCTCTGTTTTCTAAACCACGTTTTCACTTCACATTCAACTTCGGCGTCATTCGCGAAATGTCTCCCGCCAAGGTGAGTTTTCAGTGTTTATGCTGACAAATGTTTATCCCGTAGAGATGTGCATAATTGGTTAGAAAAAGTTACAAGGGCGAGTCAATAAGTAAGTCACACAGTTCTGTGGGCTGGCAGGTAAATGAACACAAAGCACGCAGTTCTATGCAGCCGGTTTGGGAGGACTGATAAAACGATGGGATAAGTGCATCAATGTTGGTGGAAATTATGTTGAGAAATAAAGGGACAATGTATGTATACAAAATATACTTGTTTCAGGTTGTTATCGTATTTAGTTATTTTTCTACAGCCATTTGTGACTTACTTATTGACTTCTCCTCGTATACCCGTCGTCATCATCACGTATCATATCCCAATTACATAAGAATATACAAGTTGAACAACCCAAAACAGAAACGTATAATACCACATACTCATATAAAGATGGCGAGAAATATATACATATCACGATTGTTGCAAAGACAATATTAAAAAAATCCAGTATCGGCAATAAAAATAGACACTAAATATCACAATTATAATCTATAAAAGTTGGATTTTTGTTTTTTTTTAATGTCGCATATCCCTTACAAGACGTTGCAGTCAACATCAGCGTTTTTTAACTGCTGTTGATGTACTAGGCAAGATTACGCTCAGTAGTTTGCCATTGGTTTCTGAGCGACCAGCTCACATACCCCCGTAAGTTACCAGCGCGGTGCGAACCGCTGCCGACTCTCGCGCAGCTGCGTTACTCACAAGAATATACGGGATTACGGAGAATGACGTTAACCCCTAAGTTGCCTCATATTTTACCGGAAATTTAAAAAAGCAAATAGTTGTTATGCTAGGACACTCACAGACCCCCCCCCCCCTAAAAAACAAAACAAAAAACACCACACACACACACACACACACACACACACACACACAGAGGCGCGCGCGCGCTCTGCGAGATTCTGTGTTTGTGTACATTTTACAATGAAAAAAACAAACCCAAAAAAAAACAAAAAAAACAAACACGGAAATTTACGATGTAAGACTTAAGTTAATCTCTATCCTTGGTATTTTACATGATTTATATAGATGACATTCTCCCATGCTATCACCCTAGATCACGCAGCGTCATTTCTCACTGTTTACCTCTGCTTCTTCTAACGCTGACTTCTCCAGTGGTCATGATGTTCTCCAATGCCTCTCTTCTCATTCGTAAAGATTAGAGCATTTGCCGTGGCGTTTGTGATTACAATTGATGATTCTTAAACATATCATAATATCCTAGGATAACGCTAGCGTGTTTAAACATGCCATACTATCTGAGAATAACGCTAACTTGTTTAAACATGCCATAATATCCTAGGATAACGCTAACTTGTTTAAACATGCCATAATATCCTAGGATAACGCTAACTTGTTTAAACATGCCATAATATCCTAGGATAACGCTAACTTGTTTAAACATACCATAATATCTCAGGATAACGCTAACTTGTTTAAACATACCATAATATCTGAGGATAACGCTAACTTGTTTAAACATGCCATAATATCTGAGGATAACGCTAACATGTTTAAACATGCCATGATATCTGAGGATAACGCTAACATGTTTAAACATGCCATGATATCTGAGGATAACGCTAACATGTTTAAACATACCATAATATCCTAGGATAACGCTAACATGTTTAAACATACCATAATATGCTAGGATAACGCAAACATGTTTAAACATGCCGTAATATCTGAGGATAACGCTAACATGATAAAATACGCCATGATGTGTGTGGATAAAGTAGATAGTTTTCAAATACACTGGTGTGCTAAATTAAAGCACAAGGTTTTATAAAGCCCTGCTAATAATGTACAAATATGTGCTTAAGTCTGAAGGCTATGAGATCTATATCTTGATTTCTGACAAGTTTATACATAAACGTGCAGAAATTAATTAACTTCAATAGCCAAACTGAGTCGTGTAAATTTGGAAAGAGGATTAAACACAATACCAGTTATTGCACAGATCAGAAAAGAGGCAGTTAACATTTGCGTCCATGTTATGAGAACAGAAAAGCGGGAATATATTGTAACAACTGACCCCTGAAGCCTAAGATTATTAACAAATGTCACGGATGTCGGCCAAAAGGAGCAAATATCTCAGTGCTCTGGTAAACAAGGACATTGCAAATACCGCCCAATAGTATATATGATATAGATCTTAGACAGCAGCAGCAACTGCAGCACAGCAGGCGGAGGAGGCGGCAATAGTGGAGAAGAAGAAGAAGAAGAAGAAGAAGAAGAAGAAGAAGAAGAAGAAGAAGAAGAAGAAGAAGAAGAAGAATGTGGAGAAGCATTGCAGCATGATATTAACTCACCTAGGTTATCAATGTAAGAGGTTGCTAAAGGCTGAGTTTCTAAACCGAAGCCACATGCATGTGGACAATAAGAGAAAACTGCCACACTATTTACAGAAAGATACTCATGACAGTCGTTTAAGAACCACAAAGATCTGATTGTGGGGTCTCCATAGTATTAATAGTAGTGAAAATACATTGATTAGTCTCGTGTACCGTGTACATTCCTAGTCTCCTTGTAAAGCAACATGTTATGTGGGTGCGTTGGATTGATCCCAAATATCAGACTATGCAGACTGTCAGTAGCTATGCTACTGCCGACCTGTCTCTTGGGATATGGGTCATGAAAACTCATCCACGACTAAGACGAAGATAATCATCTTCGGCTGTGTTTCAGAATGTTCACTGGCACCATGCCGTCTTGCCAGGCGATAGTTTATTACATTGTGCTGCAAAATAGGCTTAATAACTACAGCCCATAGCGGTAAGGCCAGGGGTGGAGTTATACTTATCCATAGCACAAAGCCTGGACTGAGTTGCAGAGACTACGTGTTGCCCATGCAGTATAGTTCCTCTCTGGGCTTGCCTAGTTTACTCCAGAGGAAATGTGACACCAAAACATCTGGAAGAAGACAAGCTGCAGAAGCTGCCGGATCAGTAAAGCAATGCTCAAACTACCCACCTATCGGAGCTTTGATCCTAGACCAGTTGCCGACCAAGGCTTAGAGCCTGGTCTGCCCTATCACGACGTTCAGTCTTTTCTCGCAATTCATGTAGCGTGTTAATCCTTTTCCTTCTCTTTCCATTCTAAGCCAAGAAATTATCTTTAACTTCTTTTCCTTTGCGAGTTTAGTTCGGTACCGAATTTTAGCAAAATGAGATTTATGTTTACTTTGTCCTTTCCTCGACAAAAGTTATGTATCCCACATTCTCGTATTAACGTATTTCAACTTTAGTGTGTATTTACCTCTTTTCGTTGTTTTTTACTTGTTATCGCGTATGGTTATCTGATTTGGAAAATTAAAAGGGAAGCATCTGCGTTTAATAACGTTTAATACCAAACGAATATCCAGCTCTCGACGTGAAAAGGCAATCTTTTTCATACTAGTAATTAGCAAACACGTTTTATGAATTGTAAAACCAGCCCGCCTATCGCTAGCAACAGATGGGGTTGTTTTACGAAAATTAGTAATGTGACCAGGCAAAAATCATTGCTTAGCTACTGGTGTAAACAATAGCGCAGTTAACAGAAGCAAATCAAACATCGGGTCATCGTGTATCATTCATCGGAAAAGCTGACACCGCGGGCGCAAACAATATTGCATTATATTAGCGACTGTACTTTCTCTCCCAGGTTAGGTAGGGTATCTGCATGGATGATTGAGGACAGAGATACGTTGATGTGGATATCACACAAGCCAGGTTTGCTTCATTGTTGCAGGCCAAAGGTCATAACAGTGTAATTTCCTGCCATGTTGTTGCTAACAGTAGGTCAACGGTTGTACCGATGGTGGACTTTGGCAACTGATGTCCCATTCAGTCCGGGGGTTCATAGAACGAACAAAGTTAGTTGCGTGTGGTTTATGGGAAGTTCAGCCCGGGGCTCAGAGAACCAGCAATGTTAGTTGCATGTGGTTTACAGGACGTTCAGTCACTCCAGCATTTATTGGCTGTTTGTAATTTACCAGGCAATGTTAGTTCACTGCTGCCATTGCTTTCTGAATGGCCGATGCCTCATACCATCGGAATCAACGAAGAGCTGATTTCGAACCTCCCGAACACGTATGTTTAGGAATGATGAAACTGCGCGTTTCACAATCCCCTAAGCATAACGCTTAAAATTAAATATCCTTACAAGACTCAGTATCATGCATTTTAGAAGCAGAAAGTTCCTTCCTACAGGAGTGCACCGTGTGGTGTTACTTAGTTCTACCCCGCTGCCCATTTCCTGACACTAAATGTCTCCGGACATTAACCATATCAGCTGGGGGACCGGTGTCTAGTTGGGCATACGTGTGTGTGTATGTGTGTGTGTGGGTGTGTGTGTGCGCGCGCGCGCGCGTGCGTGCGCAGAGAAAAAGAGAGGCGGAAAAAGATAGAGAACTACAAATAAAGAGGGAGATAACAAGTGAGACAGAGACAGAAGAAAAGACAGATAAAGAGATGAAAAGAAAGTGTGTGTGTGTGTGTGTGTGTGTGTGTGTATGTGCGTGCGAGCGAGAGCGAGAGCGAGCGAGAGAGAGAGAGAGAGAGAGAGAGAGAGAGAGAGAGAGAGAGAGAGCGGGCGGAAAGGTACAGAGACAGTAAGGAATTATAATTTCTGGGAGTTTATCGATAGTTTGTACTGTAAGGTATAATCAGGCATGAGTTATCGATTATTACACACAGGTTAGTAGAAAGTCAAACTGAGCACGTGAAAAATACACCAATCCCATCAAGGTAATTTGTTTCCTTTCCCAAGATATTATTCTCATGACATTAGGTTCTGCATTTTGTATTTACTCTATATAATGTACCCATAAGAGCCATCGTTTTAATATCTAAATATTTAATTTTCCAGCGTTTGCTAGCGTTTGAACCCGAGCATAGTCCGCACATGTGCTACTGCAAGCATAGTCCACACACGAGCACTAGTATTAGCAATCGGTTCCACTAGTGAATGCATAGGACTATTTTTGCGTGAAGTTTATTTGCCCTATTACCCGTGTCCTAGTTGAATCCACTCCCCACTTCTGAGGTACTTGTAATTTACGCCCCCAAGTCAAGGACGAGAAGTCAACAGTTTAGTCCAACTGACCAGTGCGAGAAATGAACCCATAATTGCGCGGCCATCAAAGAAAATTGAAGTGCGAGCACGTTAAACATACCAGCTACGCCGACCTCCTTATATTCAGTTGAATATCAATATTCTTCTTCTTCATATAGTCCAAGTTGTGTGGAGTTGTTGATGGTGTCTGTCCACAACATTCTGTCTCTTGTTCTGCCAATCATTTCTGATACCGACGTTCCTCCATGCCATTGTGTCAAACTGTCCAACATCTCTCTCTATGAGTTCAAACTCCTGCCTCGTCTCTTCACCGTCAACTGTGCCGTTATGAAAACCTACTCCGGCTTTCTTCTGTCATGACATACCCAAAGAATGTGGACTGTCTATTTTTGATGTGAGCATCCAGTTCTCTTTTTGATTTAACTTGTTTCAAGATATCTTCATTGTTCTTTTATCCATCTGTGGTGTTCTCATCATTCTTCTATAAAACCACATCTCCACAGCTTCTACATAATTCATCACTTGTCTGCTAATTGTCCATGATTTGCATCTGCACATTAGGATTGACCCAATATAACTCTTAAGAACTATCCTTACCTCGGTTGACAAAGATAAATTGCAGATAATATTCTGCATCTAAATATCAAAATTCTTTTTTTTTTTTTTTGCAAATCCTATTTACAGGACATCACTGTCAACACCACCATTTTACTGCTGTTGTTGTCTTGGCAAGATTTTACGTTCAGTAGCCGGCTTCGTGGCTTAGAGGTTATGACTTTTCTCCGTAATCTCGTATAATCTCGTCGGTGACGTGGTGACGGTGAGAATCAGCAGTGGTTCGAATCGCATCGGTAACTTACGGGGTATGTGAGCCGGCCGCTCAGAAAGCAATGGTAAACTACTGAGCGTAATCTTGACATCATTGCTTTTTGAATAACCGGCTCCCATACCAGCACGTTAAAAACCCCAGCGTGACACGGTCTGCTGCCAAGGCGGTCACCACTGTATTTCGAACGCGTGGTAAGTGGCCCACTAATCGCGTTTGCAAGCCTTTAGGCCACGGAGATCTCCAAATATCAACATACTCATATGATAATCATAATTATTGTAAAATGTGTTGGTGTATCGGTATGATTTATAGCATCAATACAGTGCTCCTGAATAACCATTTGTGTACACGTGTGTACAAGCGATGCATGTTTGACAGTTTCTCCTTAGATATTACAAATACAGTTTCATCTTTTCCCCGCAACTACATTTTTCTGTCCCTAGTTCACTGTCATTACAATTTCTCTTGCATAAATTGCAATTATGTCGTTATTTTCTTGTGCGTAATAACCTGACAACTTTATATTCTTTCCTCAAATTGCAATTAGTATGTTAAATAAATAGAGATATAGTTTTCTTGGCCTCTTATGGCATGATTACTTCAGCTACTCCGCTCCTCCCGCTCCTCGTAGCTGAATTTGAGGACGTGGATTCAAAGGTAAATTATTCATCAATGATCACTGGTTCATTAGACAAAATGATAGCCTACTCATGGCGACTGGAGCCGCGGTGGTATAGTCAATAGCGCGCTTGCAGCCTGGTCCGATAGTCACGGGTTTGGATCCGTATCGAAGCGGATTTGTACAATTGACTTGGGCTCTCAGGACAGCGTGACATGTGTACCAGGACAGCATGACATGTGTACCAAGACAGCATGACATGTGTACCAAGACAGCATGACATGTGTACCAGGACAGCATAACATGTGTACCATGACAGCATGTTATGTGTCCCAGGACAGCATGATATGTGTACCAGGACATTTCCTGGAGAGTAAAGATTGGCGAAGTGATATCGGCCACATTACACTTGAATGTCGACTGGTCTATACAGATATGGTCCTAACAAATATTGATTTATTTGAAGATTGAACACAACCCACTACTGGCAACGCTGATCGTAATCTGACACGATAAGGCCCAAGGTTCGTACTGTAATACGATCAGCGCTAACTCCACACGCCCAAGGTGCGAACAGGGAGCCATAAAGTTTTTACTGACCGCAACCACATGCATATGCTCTAAGTTTTAACACGTTCTGGTTGGAAAAAGTCATTTAAGGTTAATTTTGTTCAGAATTTAATTCTTCATTAAGAAAATAACATTTTCTGGGACTGATGAGATAGAATAACAACCAGGACAGAAAAATTGTAAAGAACAGCTGGGACAGAAGCAGTTGCAAGAACAGATAGGGCGTAAACAGTTACAAGAAAATATAGGACACAAACAGTTACAAGAAAAGATAGGACACAAACAGTTACAAGAACAGATAGGACACAAACAGTTACAAGAACAGATAGGACACAAACAGTTACAAGAACAGATAGGACACAAACAGTTACAAGAACAGATAGGACACAAACAGTTACAAGAACAGATAGGACACAAACAGTTACAAGAACAGATAGGACACAAACAGTTACAAGAACAGATAGGACACAAACAGTTACAAGAACAGATAGGACACAAACAGTTACAAGAACAGATGGGACACAAACAGTTACAAGAACAGATAGGACACAAACAGTTACAAGAACAGATAGGACACAAACAGTTACAAGAACAGATAGGACACAAACAGTTACAAGAACAGATAGGACAGAAACAGTTGCAAGAACAGCTACGGCGGAAACAATGTGGTGTATATTACTAAAATCCACCAGAGCTATGAGATGTTTACCAGATATGTTACCGAATTTCGTCAGAACTATGTATTGTTTACCGTATATATGTAGTGTTTACCGTATATATTAAAAAAGTTTAGTCACATGCCCTTTACGAACGTAGCAGTCAACCCCAGCATTTTTGGCTGTTCGTTATTCCTGGGCAAGTTTACGTTCAGTAGTTTGCTGTAGTCTTCTGAACGTCTGACACCCATACCATTTCATAAAAAAAACCAACGCAGCTGTGTTTCGAAAGCGGTATGCTTCTTCTTTTGCGTTCATCCGGAGAGTTTTTTCGGACGTGATTGCGTTGTGCCTGCTTACTGCAGAGCTGCGTTTTTGCGCCGTTAGGCCGACACATCCGACTTCTGCGGGCATTGTTGACCGGGTTAACCTTTCCGGGAAACGCGGTATGAGAGAATACGAGATGCATCTGTGACACCTTCGCCGCGGAAGGGGCATCTTATATATAGTAAACCGCCATAAAGTTGAGCTTGCGGTCCAGAAGTGTGGAGACCAATAGGCCGATCAGTATGGGATGCGAGTGGCCTGAGAGTTTGAAAGCCAATCTCTCTCATTCAGAGACACGAGTACTCACACCCGCCTCTCCCCCTCCCCCGGTAAGGAACAGATGTGTCGTCTATTGGGCTTGTAACAAAAATATCGCCTACAAATTGCCAGATGTAAACTAAAACGTGTAACCTTTAACCCCAGCAAGCACTATCTTCCGAGGTGCCATGGTAGCTTAGTGGCTAGACGCTGGCCTTCTGTACTGGCTGTCTTAGGTTTGATCCCCATAGGGCGGTTTCGAAATTTTCAAAACTGAATTGGGCTCTCGGAGCGACCCGGCCTAAAATGGGTACCAGGATATATCTTGGGAAGTAAAGGCGACCAGGTGATACTGACCACATCGCGCACTTGCTGCAGTTTGCTTTATAAAATTATGCGTCTAGCATCCTATGAACAATGCGGCGCACTACCTTCTGCCAGACTGACTACCTTTACTCGCTACCTTTACTTATTACCTTTACCCGCTACCTTTACTTATTACCTTTACCCGCTACCTTTACTTATTACCTTTACCCACTACCTTTACTTATTACCTTTACCCACTACCTTTACTTATTACCTTTACCCACTACCTTTACTTATTACCTTTACCCACTACCTTTACTTATTACCTTTACTTATTACCTTTACACACTACTTTTACCCACTACCTTTACTCACTACCTTTACATTACCCATTACCTTTACTCACTACCTTTATTTTACCCACCACCTTTACCCGCTACCTTTACTTATTACCTTTACCTACTACCTTTACCCACTACATTTGCTCACTACCTTTACTTATTACCTTTACCTACTACCTTTACCCACTACCTTTACCCACTGCCTTTACTCACTACCTTTACCCACTGCCTTTACTCACTACCTTTACTCACTACCTTTACTCACTACCTTTACTCACTACCTTCAGCCAGACACCAGCAACGGTAACACAATCAACTAATATTACAGTAGTTTAACTTATAAACACTTCAAATTGTGAACACAACTATACCAAGCGTATCCGCAAGTCACAGGAATAAAGTCGTGCAAAGCGTTCTGCTGATTGCCGCGTACAGGGCACCTTGCGAGAAAGCAACTGATACAAAAATGTTTGCAGATATTAGTTATTCAATATATTCACACTAAACGTTTGAACAAGCTCCGATTTTCCACCCGCCCGACTACTCGCCATCTGTCTCGATACTTGAAAACATAAAGAAAACTTGGCTGTGACACCGTTGTGAAGATACATTGATTTCTTCTCCTTGACTGGCTTTTCTCTTGTTGTCTTTTTTGAAACTGAGCAATCGCGCAGGAAAGGATCGGCAGCGTGTCAAAGGATTAGCCAACCCTACCGTATGTGTGGTCCTCCCGTTCGTTAAGTTGTTTGAATGTGCGCGGGCCGCGATCTCTTTACACTCGATTATAATAACAAAAGTAGTTGTTATTGATTTTGTCACGGTATTTCTTTTCCTCAGCTGTGTTCTTGTTCGTGTGCATGTGCGCGTTTGCCCGCGCGACTCCAAGGACCTGACACCGTAGATCAGTGTTTTGTTGTCAAGCGGTTAGGAAAATGCAAAGCCAAATTATCCCTGATTCATATAAAGCTGCCGATGTAACAGAGCGCACTCGCTATAAACGATGATTGCTCAATGTGGAAATGAGAAATAAACGGTTTATATATATATGGTATTAGAGCTATTATATGTTATAGACAAGTGCGGCATTTGTTGAGGCCCACATCTCTCCTGTAATTGAATGTACAAGTGAAGTATCTTCACGGGATTAACTCGCGGTTATTGCAATAATATGGTTAATTGGATACGATACATTTTGTAACATTTTGTAATCTGGCTTGCTACCTTTAAATTTCATATCCAGGAGAACATCTTTTCTGACAAGGTAATTATTCTTATTCAACTTATGAATTGTCCAAAGTTAAAATAAATAGCCAGGAACAAATTCTAAAGCGGACACCCTGAAATTCACGATAGATAGGTGTAGCAGCGAAGTATTATCAAAGTTGTTAACATATATGAATGAAAATATAATTAACAGTGTTTAAATACGTTAATGCCCAAAGATATAATTAACAATATTAAAATAACATGTAAAGATATCACTAATGCAATGTTAACACTATACGTTAATATTTGGATGTAGAATCAACGGTTAAAATGTGGAAATATATTTAACGACGCTAAAACAACCTAATATGTGGACATATAATTAATGGTGTGTAAATAGCCTATAGTGTGGGCATATTAACAGTGTTAAAATAACCTATCGTGTGGAAATATTATTAACTCAGCGTTAAAAATCCTAATGTCCAGATACATAATTAATGGTGTTAAAATAAAATTGACACTTTACAAAAATATACCCTAATACCTTGAAATTAAATTTAAACGGTAAAAGAACGTAATGCATGAAGATAAATGTCGGCAGTTAATGAGTGGAGAAATAAGTGTTATTCTATTATATGATGTGATAATAATGTTTATATCTTGTGCTATACAATCTGGTTTATGAGAAT
The DNA here is from genome assembly GCA_963921405.1 of Cepaea hortensis. Classification (NCBI taxonomy): domain Eukaryota; kingdom Metazoa; phylum Mollusca; class Gastropoda; order Stylommatophora; family Helicidae; genus Cepaea; species Cepaea hortensis. The sequence continues at coordinate 92,955,863 of OY992881.1, read as the reverse complement.
AAGGGCAAATAGAGTTAAAATAGTCGTATTGGATGCACAAAGAAAGTGTAATGTAGAGATAAAATTGAATTATGAGTGAGGATTATGCTGAAGGGTTAAATTTACTAAATTCTTACTTGAAAGGCAAGTAGAGTTAACTCTTAAAATATAGAAACAGTTAAAATTACAGCTAGGAAAGAAACAATTGCAGTAACAGCCAGGACAAAGTGGGTTGTTTGGTTGGTTGGTTGATGGGTTGGTCCGTTAGTTTATTGCTTGTGAATCACCAACATACACACTAGGATGTGCCCTTTTAGGGCCAATGCACTGGAGACGGGTTTTCTCACTGATTCAAAATAATGTATTCCCTTAGTTAATTTCACCACAGACGCCTGAGAGCTGATAGAACCTGTCTCATTACCAAAATACCTGAAACGACTGACCGAACACCACATAGAAGATATTCAACTGAAACTAGCTAACCTGAAATGTTTACTTCACTGAGTTTTAACTACTGTTAAGATGTGTAGTTAATTATTTCCATGTTTCTAGAAACTATAATGACGTTATTACAAGTGTAGCTAAATGGGGGGGGGGGGGGGGGGTATTTCAAATGTATAACCGTGACAAAACGAAACAATGTTCGCTTGCAGTTATACCTTCATGAACGCTTGCAAGTATGGACTCAAATACCGGACTTGAACTTTTAAGAGTTACGTCGCGGGTCAGCAGGACCGAATGGATAACAGCGCTCCCTCTTAAACACTCGGTGCGCTAATGTCGTTGTTGCTGGTTAAACCCCAATACCGGTCAGTTCGACTACAATTTTGACTTCTATCGTTCACTTGGGGTCGTAAATTACAGGTACCTCAGAAGTCGGAGTGAGTCCGCCTGATGACGAGGGACACTGGTAACAGAATAAGTTACTCCACACGCAAAACATAAAAATCAGTCCAGTGCACTAGAAGTAGTAGCGCGTGTTATGAATTACGATTGAGTTCAAAACGAGAGAACGCAAAATAAGTGTTACCCCAGTGTTCTAACTGTTAGTCCACAAAGTTAAGATTTTACATACGAGTACAAGGCTGTTATAGTAAAATGCCATCGTGAGTAAGGATAATTTTGATATAGTTAAATTAAAATACAATTATGTGCACAGACAAGAAATATCTTTTGTTAAAAACCATAATAAACTTTGAAAGAATAACTTGAATAAGACTGAAAGTATAGTACTGAGAAATATCTGAGAAATATCCGGGAATGAAAGGTGCTGAGAAAGGTAACAGCCCACCCGACCTCATTTGTCGTCTGAAATATGTAAAGACCTAGTATTTCTGATCCAAACAGCAGTGTCGGCTTCATAAATATCTTTGCTTTACTGTATGGAAGTACTGAGAGCCAGGTAGAGAATATTAAAACCGCGGTACTATGTTCGCTGGAGGTCACAACTGTTACCATAGAAACGGTAACAAATACATTGGAAGTAGAAACCTATTTGAACAATTCAACTATGAAATTAATTACAGTTTATCAAACAATGTATAACTTGTTTCATTCTGGACTTTAAAAACTAAAAAGAAGAAATAACACAATACGTAGGGGTGAATCTGACACGGTGTTAAAATACCCCAACGTCGGGGGATGTAATTAACGGTGGAAAAATAACTTCATAAATTACGGATTAATTAAGTAAAACTAAAAGCAAAGGACCCTTTTACATGCTTTAAGACGCATTAAGCATTTGCTGCTAGATCTATCATTTTATGGACCAACCGTAACTCGGTGGCGGCTGCTTCACTTCCCTAGACATTTCACCTTCCTCATATAAGACTGGGTCCAACTAGGTAGAAGAGTACATTTTAAAAATTAGCGCCAAACGGACTCAATCCCATGAGCAATGGGTCGGCAGGCCACTAGCCACTAGCACCGCTGCCAAGGATGAATGTTGTCATATTACTGGGCCGATGTCTACGCCTTGGGGGGTTGTGCGTATATTGTGCTAGTCGCATATGTTTGAAGACTGTTTGCATTCCATAGATGACGTCATCAACATCAATCAGCTCTTTACTTTCCATAATATTGCCTGGTTTATGGTTAGTTAACTTTGGAGGCCAGGTCAATTGTTTAAAAAGTCTTCGCCTCTATGGTGAGAGGGGGATTCGAACGTATAACCAATGAGCTGGCAGGCAAGAGAGCTAGATACTGGGCTACAGTAGATCCCAAGATATTCTAATATGTGAAGGCATAGCAGACAATTATTCACAAATAGTGCTCATGCGTGGTTGCATTGTCTAGGCAAATAGCCTTCATAATTATCTTCATAATTATCATATAGAGACAGTCGGTACTCATGAATTATTGTATGTGTTATATTCTCCCTAGGCAATGGGTTAGGGTTTCTTGTGTGTGTGTGTGTGTGTGTGTGTGTGTGTGTGTGTGTGTGTGTGTGTTAACAAAAAAGTAGACATGTTGGTATAATAATAAAACTGAGTAGATAAAAAGAAATCACAGAACAATCACAGAAGTGTGAAAGCTTGTATGTGTGGGTGGGTGTGTATGTGTTCATGGACAACTAAGTGGATACATAAATAGAAATCACAGAGCACTCACAATATTCTGTGAGTGTGTGTGAGTGTTTATAAACAAACACTAGACATATTGATATAATTATAAACCTAAGTGAGTAAATAAATAGAAATCACATAGCACTCACAATTTTGTGTGAATCTGTATGTGTGTTTGTCGGTGTGTGTATATATTTATAAACACACACTAGAGATGAAGGTAATTATAAACTTAAGTGAGGAGATAAATAGAAAGCACAGAACACTCACGAGTAAATTGAGTCTTTATCACGTTTCATCTGTGAGTCCTGCGATCCGCCCATCACTCCAGGCATAGTGGTCGCCGAGGAGGTGTAGGGGTTTGGGTAGGGCTGATGCAGTGCGGAGCTGGAGTGGTTCAAACCCGCGTGTGAAAGTTGGTGGCTAGCGGCGGCCATTGTCCGGTGTGGGTCTCCATACATGCTCGCTGCCGCTTCCATGGCCCCGTACCCCGGCAACTCCGTGTCATACTGCAACGATGACGACATGGCCGACACCACCGGCATGAGCTGAACCAGCAGCGACTGAAGCTACAACAGCAAATACTACTCCCAAAGACGGTAGCTCTAGAATCCAGCAGCGTGGGTTTAACAATAACTAAATTTGATCTTACAAGATAACCGTATTAAATTCTTAACCACAGGAAAAGATACAATTTAACAATTTAGTAATTCACTTTTCTTGCCTTTTATGTTGTAAATACTGTAATTTAACTATAATTCTTTAGTGAAATAGGCACTGTTGTAAATTATTAATAATTATGTTTATTTCCTACTATATAATTTTATGTCAATGACTTCATACTTCTATTCTCAAAAACTGAAAATCTGGATTATTTTTAAACCTAAAAATAACAATAGAGTTGCGTATTTCTTTTTGCTTAGTTTTTCTCAGCGATTGGTTAGAAGAATTTAAAAATACCAGGTGATCATGAATCAAGAGATGAATCTGGAATAATCCGTGTAGCGTAGAGCTGGATTAGGTCGATGGTGTTCCTGGTGACTACCGATGCAATTATTAAACAGATTATCACCACAATTACTACACAGCAGAGTGGACTACATGGAAAGTAGACCTTGCTTGTCTAGTTGGTGGTAGGTGACAAGACGGGCAAGGTAAAATCCTAGATCGGGATGAGTAGTGATCCGTCTGACGTCAGGAACATGTAATCAACGCCCTGTGAATGTACAAACAAACATACTGTTAGGTGTGACAACAGCATTTTGAAATAACTGGCAAATTTAACAATAAATTAGAATTATGGAAACGTGACGTTTTAGTTAGAAGGTCACTGTAGCTTTGTGGCTAGAAGCTCGCCTGACGTAAAAGTGGTCTTGAGTTCGACCCTCAACAGGGCATTTTCAATTTTTTTAAATTTGTCCAGGCTCCAAAGTGAACCCAGAAAGACAGCCAGTGTGATACTGACCATATCAGTCACAATCAGTAAAGGGACCTCTATTTTATATTTTCGAATTCTAAGTTATAAAATTACAAATCAATTACTTAAAACAACAACAACATAATATATTTACCATGCAAATGTTATTATGAGACATGAAAACTCCAAAAAAAAAAAAAAAAAAAACGTGTAATATTGTAAAAACATTTTGTAAAGGAAGTATGTAAACGTATTAAATATTTCTGATATTTCATGTAATTAATTTTGTTGGAGGAGCTGCTGGCCGAGTGGCTAGTACACCGGACTCTCATTCGGGAGACCGTGTTCGATCCCTCGGTAAGGTGTGGGATTTTTTTCTGTCGGAGGCAAAAAGAAAATCCTAACCTGTACAGTTCGCGGCGACTGCACTAGCCAGGCGGCCTTAATTCCTCAGGCTCAAAGACCCCTCTACCATACACCGCAAGGTACTATATTGGCAGTAAATGACAGTGACCGTAATTTTGTTGGTTAAATGCCATCTGCATCCCAATATTGTTCATATAATATACGTTTATCACTCAATTTCATTTATTCATTCCCATTATTTTGAAACCATCACGGTAATTTACTTAAATTACATAAACATGTTAACCGAAATCATTCATTTAATTTTGTTTATCTTCAGTAAGATTACTGTAAAGCGAAACTGATCTTATTTCACCATAAATACTTCACTGCTTAATGAGGGCTGATTTCATATAACCAGTATACCGCATTTGCTTATTATTTTACATAACCATTATACTTCATTGTTTAGCTGAAATAAATGCCATGTAACTATGATATTATATTCTTTTAAAAAAACATTATACAACCGTTGTTACATCAAGCTTATAACCACCATATATTTGATAATTCAAGCTTATTTTATAAAATCAAAAAAAAACAGCATTTGTTAATTCAAGTTTATTTGATTTAAACATTATTCAGAACTTGCTAAGTTAAACTTATTTTATATAACCATTATACTGCATTGGTTAAGTGCAACATTTATGTAACGATTATAATTTATAAAACATTATATCAGTTTTTAAATCAAGCTTATATCCATTATAATACACGTGTTAAGTTATTGTTAAGTTATACAACCATATCACAACATTGTTTAACACAAATCTATTTGATATAACCATCACTCCACATATGTTAAATTAATCTTATTTTACACAACAAAATAAGCCTATTTATTAAGCCCAGCTTCTCGCATAAAACAACCACCGTTCATTACATAATTCAATCTTTCTTTACATGTCCGTTAACTTCACCCATTCTTGAAAGCTCATGTCCTATAACTGACGTAACTCCACCGGCACACATAAGTTATTTTCTTGTTTGGCTACCCCCCCCCCCCCCCCCATGTTTACTTATTTATATTACATAAACATTATTCTTCATTTGCTAGCTAAAGTTTTTTTTAATTTTTTTAAAAGTTTTAATATACAAGCACACAACTTTATTTGTTAATTCAATCTTACTTGATATAAAAATCATACTCGCACATGTATGTACATACATTGCAGTTACACACGATTGCTTCAGACAGCCCCAATATGTTCAAACTAACCGTCACAGGCAACATTTAGTGGACATACGTACAATGAAATATGGAAAACAAAATATGGTAGGCCTCGGTGATCATTTCTGGAACTGAAAAAACGTTTAGCACGGAATTTCTCTGGCTAATGATGATTTTATTCCCAACACGTGTTTACAATTTTAGCACAAATTAAAATGTCATTGCCACCTGGGGGTATCACAAATAGGTGGTGGGCGAGAAAGGCACTCTGAATGTCTTGTGGCCATATGGTAGTTTTCTTGTTTTGTTTTTGTCTGTTTAAGTTAATTTAAACTGATACGGCTAAATAAATAATACATATTGCATGGCCTTTGCAAGACGAGATTATCAACCTCGGGTTGATTTTCCACACAATTGTACATTCAGTAGTTTGCCATTGCGTTCTGAACAAGAAATCAACGTTTAAGCCCAACTTAATGTCGGTGTAGGGGTTGAACCGCCTACCTCGTATTTGTACATAGTTATATGTTTTTGAAGCCGCTGTGGCAAAGTGGATAGTTCGCTTGTTTACTAAGGCAGTGTCCGGGTTTAATCCTATGGAGAAGAAGGGTTTTGTTTTCCCAACCTTTGGCTGTGGGATCTACCCCACCTCGTGAAATGGACACTAGTCGTATGACGAGGACAGTCGGCATGAAAGACAACTGGCCGTCTCACCCCATTAGGATGTAACCTATCATAAGTGAAGGACTACCAAGTCACACATCAACGACCAGCATGCATCTACCACTTGCCTTTTTATATTGTTTCGCGCGTTAAAGGACATAACAATCTTTAAAAAAAACCATATTGGAGGGCAAGGTTAAAGGCAAGCGAGCAAGAGGTAGACAACGATACAAGTGAGAAGATAACATAAAGAGATGGACGAACAGCATTCTTGACAGAATGTGCAGTCATTGCGAGAAACAGAAAGTGTTGGAGATCCAATGCAGACAATCTTCATTGTGGAGACGGCACCTGATTGATTGAATGAAGAAATTATAATGGTAATTCAGATATGTTTGTATAATATGAGGTAGTGTACGCTAAATTATAGGTGCCAACACAGTGGTATGACATGTACAAAGCAGTTCCTCATCTACAGCTAAATGTATACAAGAGATAATACTGCAGGGGCTGAGTGGTCTGGAGGTATGGTGTCCACCTCGAGTGCTGGAGGTCCCGGGTTCAAGCCTCGGTGAGGGCCGGGGATATTTTCACGTGGACTTCTAGTAACAAAATTTCCCCTGTTCTCTGGGTAGTGAGATCGGACGCCCGTGTGTATTGTTGCGCAAGTAAAAAATCCCTTGGCAGTTCGAAATCGAAAAAGAGTAGCCTAACGGCGCTGCCCGGCAAAATTTCTAGTTAAAAATCTACCCAAAGTATTTCAGGATCCTCGTCGGTGCTACGGAGTTCGTGCACTGAGCTGGGATTCTCCGGACTCAGGCTTGAGTGAGGAATTGAATAGAGCACTTATGGGTTACACCCGTGTGCCGTGATGTTGATCCGTCGACTAAACTAAACTAAAATACAGACACATTTCAGGCGTACGAAAGAAGAAGATAAACATTTCCTTGTCATCTTTCCATCATTCGACGCCCATTTCACAAGGGTCTTCCCCAAATCCACAGGCAGTCGAAACATTGCTGCCTCAGCGGAGGATTGATCCGTCACGTCTTGGGTGATCAATCAATGCCTTACCCAAACAGCTAACACGGCAATCATGAACATGCCGTGCGTGTGTGTAAGCGCACATTTGTTCAGCTAGTAGATATTTCATGCAGTATCTGTTGAAGGTGAGGGAATACTTATGTTTTTGTCCGAAGTGCTCCGATATCGGTTTGAAAAGCCAAACAAGTAAAATGTCCTGGAGATTGAATCAAGACTTACACACGCAGAAATAAACAAATCTATCCATATGTAGAAATGAGCACGTAAGAAGAGACACTAGGGGCCATATAACGCTAGGAAAAAATAAAAACTATAACATTATTCAAACGTTATGTGAATGAAGGTGAACGATGGATAACACACTAGACAACACAGATACGGAAACCTAGATGATGCGAACATTTCTAGCTAACCGATGCCACGTAGTCACGCTTAAGCTGTATGCGTGCTGGCAGCAGGGTAGTGGGTATATTCCGCCCACCAGTTAAAAAAGAGTTAGTTGCATATCCTATACAGGACGTCGCAGTCAACCCAAGCATTTTTGGCTGTTTGTGTTTTCTTGTCATGTTTACGTTCAGTCGTGTGCCAGTTCGTTCTGAACGATCGGCACTCATTCCATTTCATTAAAACCAACGCAAGGTTAGTTACACTTAAATATTGACTTCTTCTTCAGAAAACAATGGCAAACTACTGAATTTAATATTGCCTAAAAAATTAACTTGGGGTTGACAGCACGGCCCTACAAATACACGCAAGACAAGTCCGAAAGAAACAATCGAATGTATTTCCCCAGCCGATGCGGACAGAAGGAGGACAGACTACACTGAAGCGCCCTTGTGCACGCCTGGAGGGGGATGGGTGTATGTTGCTAGCTACACATGTATATAGACCAATCGGCACTGGGTGGCTGATGTGTGGTGGATGTCATACCGGTCGCCTTGTCTCCCCATGATATTTTCTGGTGCTCATATTTAGGACGGGTCTATCTGGCAAGCAGGCTTTGTAGCGAAGTAGTTATAAACGCAATTCGAATACACACCACGTTCGAAACAGCTGCGGGCGATTTCGAAGCAGACAGTCTTGCTTTTGTTTCCATTCAAAGGCATGAGTTCAAAAATGCTGTGAAGGATATGCAACTAATTTATTTAAATACTTGGGAGTCCAGGCGAATTAGAAAGAACACTGACTCTTTCGAGATTCAAACACATGATCATCGTAGGGCACTCAAGTTTCCAAGCCTCAGCACTACCGAGGCTCCGCACACCAGTGCAGACAACAGAAGAGAAAACTAAATACGCACACGAAATATTTAAAGACAGAAGGAAAGTCAGCACACGAAATATTTAAAGACAGAATGAAAGTCCGCATACGAACTGTTTAAAGCTAGAATGAAAGTCAAAGTCGGTAATGAATGACCGTGTGTGCGTATAACGCGATGGTATGTATTAGAATGATGATAGTTGAAAACAAAAGCGAACACGTTCAAGACAGCGGCAATAATGAACTTGTTTGTTTCAGTCGGTTTCCGGTCCAGACAATGTCCATCCATTGTGTGCGCTAAATAACTGCTGCGACCGAGAATTGTTGATAAAAATATATTTGATGAGAAATATGTGTTCCCGGGGATGATAGCCTGAGAGAGAGAGAGAGAGAGAGAGAGAGAGAGAGAGAGAGAGAGAGAGAGAGAGAGAGAGAGATAGAGAGAGACAGAGACAGAGACAGAGAGAGGGGGAGAGGAAGAGAGAGGAAGGGAGAGGTGGACGGAAGGAAGGAGGGAGGTAGACGGACAGACGGAGGGAGGTAGACGGACGGACGGAGGAAGGTGGACGGACGGACGGAGGGAGTGACTGACGAACGGAGGGACGAACGGACGGGCGGGCGCGAGGGCGGATAGATAGATAGATAGATAGATAGATAGATAGATAGATAGATAGATAGATAGATGGATGGATGAATAGATAGATAGATAGATAGATGGATTGATGGATTGATAGATAGAGAGAAAGAGTGGGGGAAGAGAGAGAGAGAGAAAGAGAGAGAGAGAGAGAGAGAGAGAGAGAGAGAGAGAGAGAGAGAGAGAGAGAGAGTGTTGTAAGAGAAAAATGTGTTTCTGTGAGATGTGTGACACAGAAGTCTGTTTGTGTGAAATGTCTGTCTTTATGTATGAGAGAGAGAAAGTCAACGAGAGAGAGAGGGAGAGAGATAGATAAATAGAGAGTGAGAGATAGAGATAAAGAGAGAGAGAGATGGGGGATAGAGAGAAAGAGAGGAGAGAGAACACGAGAGAGGGAAAAGCAAGATTAACACACACAAAACATGACAATAAAGCAAGGTTAACCAGCTCTAACAAACGAATAATTATATATTAGACTTATCCAAAAAGCACAATTACAAAAACAAATCATCATCAACATCGTGTGTCTTGTCGATGAGCACAGGCGATCACATTTCACCATCGAAGACGATCACCGGTCTACAAACAAATATCAATTGCATATCCACACAATAAGCTATGCTCATATATGCAGACGCGGCCTCGAGACACAATTCAATGGAATAATGTCATCCACCGGCTATATGGACAACTAACAAATATTAACTCCTTTAGCTATGCCAACATTGTTTTTTTTTTTTTTTTACATTCGACAAATGCTATCCCGTTGAATTCTTTTTTGCGTATTTATTTATATTTTGGCTATGAGTTTCTTACGGTTGGCTTTTGTTGTTGTTGTTGTTGCTGTTGTTGTTGTTGCTTAATAGCTTATGAAGGTGACCAACAGCTGGCTTATTTGTACAATTATCTGGTAGGCCGGATGAGTAAACAGAAATCGTGGGATAAGATTATACACAATTTAGGAGTAAAGAAATTAGAACAAAAGCATACACACATACGCGCGCGCGCGCGCGCGCGTGTGTGTGTGTGTGTGTGTGTGTGTTTTTAAAAAAAAGAAAAGCCAAACAAATTGAAATGTTAAAAAAACAAAAACTGAACATAGTTAAAAGTTTAAAAGCATAAACAAAAATTAAGAACACTTGGACAGGAAATCTCGATATTAGTATACACAGAAAGTCCTCTCTCTGGAACTCCAAAGGAAACATAAATAATGGGACACCTAAAGCCACACGTAGAGAATTAGAAGTTAAAAAGTCAGTTGCATATCCTTTACAGGACGTCGCAGTCAACACCAGCATTATTTGTTTGCTGTTGTGATCTATTGGTAAGTTTACGTTTAATAGTTTGCCATTGCTTTCTGAACGACCGGCACATATTATATTGTGAAAAAGCAAACCAAGGCGGTCTGCTGCCAAACCCCCCGAAGCTGTGTTTCGAACGCGTGTATACGGGGTTACGAACTGCGTCTGTAACCTCTTCGCCACGGAGAAGGCTAGGGAATTAGAAACAGATGAATAAAATGGAGAGGACATGAAGTTAGCTGAAGGTGATAGCAACAGATAGGACGACTTATCGTGCTTTCGTTGAAATCGCATGTCTCAATGGGGGATAAGGGATAATAGAAATACTATGAACCTACTATGCCATCTGACAGAGGCTTAACTTCTAAGAAGGTTTGGACATGATGTAAGGTTGTTGCTTAAAAACACAGTATTAATAACAAGATAACTGACCGTTCTCAGTGTAGGAAGTACGTCATTGACATGGAACAGTACATGCTATTCCATCTACCAAGTTTATGTGGAATGCTTACCATTTCCCGAAACTACTAGCGGTAGAGCAGAGGATAATTTCCTGCGTACAAACAGAACGGTCGGGGTTCAATCCCTTGAAGAGATATTATTTACCGAACCACATACCGGCGGGGAGTCCACACATTAGGTAACTAGATATTTTCCTGCTGCGGTCCGATGACAGAGATGGGATCTGAACTAAATCCGATAACCACGCACTCCTCCCTTCGGTAATATCTCCATATAGTTAACTGGACTTAATATGAGTGGTGGTTAAACTGTTTGCTTTGCACTCCGAATGTAGTGAGTTCGATTCCATCATTCCATTTACCAGTGCAGTTTTCTCGGACTCCTAGGAATCGTCGCTGGAGCTACGGAGATCGCCGTCCTGGTGAAAGAGACCATGCCATACGAGATCAAACCCGGTGTAATGAATTCGTTCCTCTCGCATTTAAATTTCTGAAACCCTTAATATGAGTGTATCGGTTAAGGAAATGCCTTCACACAAGAAGAACTCGCCAAACCGCGGCCGAGAAATAAAAATCAGACATGAAATCTGACGAAGGAAAGTATGGAAGACCCCTGCGGAGTGCAGAGTTTCTGCATCACAGATAGAACAACAATAACAAACAAAACCGCTGGAGAAATTTAGTACGATGAACTCAGTGACTACTTATTGTGGATGAAACTCCGAGGCGGATTTATTTCCTCGAGAGCTAGTTTCCCATAATGTACATCTGTCAACTGTTAGTAGATGGTAGGAAATGAACACAGACGAGGCTGAATGGCGGGAACAAGTCTGCCAGCTGAATTACAAAGTTTAGTTTAGGGAAGCTTCGTGCCGTCTGCTTGAGTTGGGAATGGTTTGTTTTCGTTTCGGCTAGCGGGAGATGTGCTTTCGTGTTGTTGAATGTTGGGATCTGTGTATATATTCAGAAATAGTTGTTACTGGGAGAAATAGTTGCTGGGAATTTATTTGTTCTCTCTGTCTCAATATTTTAAAATAGTTTAAGAAATAATCTTAGTATCGTTGGGATATTTAGAACGGGATTAGTAAATACGTAAAATTAAACGTTAAATTACAGAGGGTGGAAAAGGAAGATAGATAATCAGTTATTACAGAAATAATAACACCAACTAGAAACCTGAAAAACAGAACAAAGAAAGCACCAAGAGCTACTGAAAGCATGAATCTATATTTGGTTGAATCCGTTAAAAAAAAAAAAAAAAAACAAGAAGAAATATCAGACCTATTCTTGATATCAATTATTTTCTCGTCCTTGATTGATACGTCCGTTGACAACGTGCTCTTCGTAAAATCAGCATATAAAACAAAGTTATACACCTCTTAAACCCCCAACCAAGGCCCCCCCCTTCCCATGCATCTGAAATATCATGATACATTTATAAGTGTTAATCATAAAAGATAAGAGAGATTTTGTATCCCCCCCCCCCACTTTTCCCAAACAAACAAATATAACAAAATTAACCTCATAACAAAAGCTGCTGTTTTGGTGTGAAGTGTTTTCACATATTCTCGATCACTACATATGGGGTATCAAAGGACATTAAAACATAGAACAGTTGACTCTATGAAGGGAATTGCCAAAGTATAGACTCAAACTGAATTATATTACGGGCGTGATAACAGTTGTATCAGCTGAGAGACTCATCTCTCTTCCTCTTCCCTTTTATTTTCTTCCTCAGTAAAAATTTAAATTTAAAAAAAAATTAAAAACACATGAGACTTCAGGACCTACAAGGCGACTCGGAAATGGCTGAATCCGGGTTTGAACATGCGACAACAGCCATGACAGTTGGTCAGTCTGTGGCTGTGCTGGGCAACTCCTTCAGCCTTGTGACATAAGTATAATTAAGCTCGATGGCGCGCGCGTCATATATGCGATTATTCTCAACTGTTTTGTTATCAAATTGTTAGCGGCATTGAAGGGGGGAAAAATAATGTATATATTATTCGGTTAAAGAGTTATATCTAAATCTATAATATACCTTCTTGTAAAGTTGTAATATAGTTTCTAGTAAGCAACTGTAATACACTTTCAAGTATAACTATGCTATTCTTTATAGTACAGCTATAATATACTTTTTAGTAAAATTATAAAATACATTATAGTATGACTATACTAAACTGTTTAGTAGAACTATAAAATACTTTCTAGTACAAACATAAAATACTTTGCAGTATGGCTATAATATTCTTTTTATTACAATTATAATATGCTTTATAGTAAAACTATGATATTGTTTCTAGTAAACAACTATAATACATCTTCTAAAGAAGATGCTGAAACTATGTCCATGAGTTCGTAAGATCCAAAATTAAAATACAAAAACTACCAATCTGTAGGGAACTTCTGGACAAATTGAAAATATCAAGAAAAACAGCCACTGGTATATAGAATACAACCAAAGATATTGGCTGACAGCCACTGGTGCAAGGAGGAAAAAGGATAAATCAAGAGAAACATTTTAGACCACAGAAAATTAATAAGCAAAAGACATCAGAATTCTAACCATTAACTCACAAACAACAACATCACCCCGCTTAAGGCACAATGCGTATACATACTCTATTGGTTAGGCACTCATGACTGAGACACGGAATATTCACAACTGCTTGCTGCCTGCTTGCTGCCACACTAGTATTTACTGTTCATGTCTGTAGTTGAACCATGATTATAATTATCTTCTATTCATTTTTTTCTTGCTACGGAGGGGACCATTTCATTCGCGTTATACATCGGAACTTATGGGCCGCATTCAGAACAATCTTTTCCTGAAGTTCATTTGAACATGATTCTTGAATACAATTTACAACATAGATTATTTTTTAAAATAATTTTAGTTTTATATACTTAAGTAGCAGTAATGTTAAGTTTAGTTTCAAGCATATCAGTAAAAGGATGTTGTGTACGGTTGCAATTAATGGAATTTGCTTCATCTGCCATGTAATATCCGAATCTACTCTCGGATACATGTGTATAAATAATTTAAAATATAAAACATGCGCTACTAGTAAAGACGAGTTGGGTATGGCATTGTTGTCGAATGTTTGCGGAAATATCACTGCGTGAACATTGCTAAGTAATTTTTGCTATACGTATATATTTCTTGCCTACTCGTATATTTCGTAATTACTCATATAATTCTTTTATTATACTTATTTTGAAACTATACGCACTATTTAACGTTTATTGTAACTGCGCACATTTGGAGATCAGTTATGAAAATATTTATTTTCAAACTGACAGGTGTAAACGGGCAGTTCTGAATATTTCAAATACATGCAGACTCGGAATGGTGCGTGTCCAACGGAAACAGGCAAAATCATGTAGTAATACACATAAATATAAATTGTAGCAGTATCACTGTGGCCACAAAGATAGTTCATAAACAAATTCACAGATACTGGTTATTGCTCAGGCAGCTAGAAGAAGAAGACATAAGAAGATAGAAGACACTAGTATCATGAACATTGACAGTTGTAGTCAACCCACCCAGGTTCGAACCTATCGCTTTGAAATGACAACATTGCTTGGCTGCAGTTATAGCTCTCGACTTTTATGCTGTTTACTGTTTACTATAGCTCTCAACTTTTATGCTGTTTACTATGTCCTATAATCTCTACATGTTTCTTCTACTCCTATGAGCGCCAATAAATACTTATACATTTGTTAATATTTATTAATGCCAATGTACGCCATTGCTAATGTAGTTAATAATATTTTACACAGATGACTGTAGAAAGAAACTTGTAAGGTGAAGGTTTATTTCCCTAAATTATTTACTCCAAAAATATATTTTGGTTTTAATGTTGTAAAGAAGACCTATAAATGATTCAGGCTAGTACTAGGACTACGGGCTTCGAAAACCAGTAACCATAACAACAAATCTCCGGTGTTTAAGCTGTAACGTGTCGACTTACAATGCGCAACGGAAACTCACATATCCTTGATACACATCAACAATTTCCGCGTTATCGCGCTCCTTACGGTGAAAATAAATAAAGGCGATAAATATGCTGAGAGGCAGCCGGCACTGTTGAACACATCAGCACACTATCTAACACACACGCTGCTAGTTCTGACCTGGATTTTGAACCCACGGAGCCAGACACGCATCTACTTGTTAAAATATTGTGTCATCAGAAAGCGTTAAAATCATTACCAACGTTTCGGAATCGGTGTCTGCGATATTTCAAGATATATTAAAGCGGCGCCTACGCCATTGCTAATGTGGTTAATATTTTACACAGAGTCAAACGCGGCAAATGAGCATTTTCTCACTGGTAATCCACAAGCTAAGAAATAAATAATAATCCACAGAACGCATTTATCTAATCACTTCATACATATCCAGTGGAAGGTAATAAAGACATGGTTTGAAAACTAGGACATTTCCTTCTGAACAGAAGTCATGTCAATCGTGAACCTACCCGACAATTGAATACATGGTAAAGCCTTTTGTTGGAGGCTTCGAAGCATCGAGCGTGGAAGGTAGGAAATCCAGCAGCGGTGTCTATCCGTGTAGGTTTGTTATTGCGAGAGGCTGCCAAGTCTTTACGACCAAATGTCGCTGCACGGCCGATCTGTTATCCGTTTTTTTTTTTTTTTTAATCTGTTCTCTCTTGATCAGTAGACAGTCCAGAGGCCGTTGCGCAACAGTGGTCACCTCCAGTTATGTCGCTCGTCTCTCCTCAGTAGATACCGCGTGTACAAACAAATCTAAAAGTTGTCATGGAAGAGGCCAAACTGTCAGTCCATTCTAGCCCTCCATCCCGCTCGGCCAGCCGTCAACACGAGCACACTCTAACCGGGCCTGTCGCGACTCGCGGATAACGCTACTAAATCTGTCAATCACTCGAGGCTTTGCCGAGCTCAGGATAATAAATGAGCTGTCAGCCTACGCCAGTGAGAGAAGAGTTGACTCCGATGTCAGCATGGGCTGAAGCCACGCCTACTTCGCGCGCTTCATGTCAGATTGGCGTGAGTGTATAGCAGACGAGGAATCGAAAATGAGTGACCTTACCAAGCATACAAGCGAGATTTGGCTTTGGCGCTAAATCACAAAACTAGTAGAGGATCGCCAGGAGTATCTTCTGCCATTCAAAGTCGAAGAAATGCATTTTCTCATTTTGAACAGACCACAGATATTGCCAGATATGCTTCATTATTATCGTTTTTATTCCAATACCGTAGCAGCCCACACGGTACAAGTGGTAACGCTTTACGATCATTCTCACTTGTTTTTAAAACTGTCTTGTTAAAATAAAAGATTAACACCAAACTGGCCGCTATACGGCAAGAGAAACTTAATTCTTGTCGCTTTTGTTTGAGTAATGGTGAATGCAGGTACCTACCTAGCTTCACAGTGAATGTAACATGCACAATAGATCATTGATGTATGAAAGATGAGAGGAAGAGCCGAATGTAAGACGGGCTTGCCCAATTTGTGACTTTTTGTAAATACAGTTCATTCATTCGTTCATTGTAGCTGTTGCCTATTTGTTCTCAGTAATGTCTGGGTAGAACGATCGCATGAAAATCTAGTTCACTAGGTAAGTAAAATAAGGAAAGGTTCAATTTGCATACCAACGGCCTAAACTGGGTACCGGCAAATATCTCCGGAAGTAAAAGTGGCCGGCGTGATGCGGACATCACCCATCAAGCGTTGATGGGTCTATAAACATATGGGTCTATAAACATATGGGTCTATAAACAAATGGGTCTATAAACATGGATCTATAAACATATGGGTCTATAAACACATGGGTCTATAAACATATGGGTCTATAAACATATGGGTCTATAAACATATGGGTCTATAAACATATGGGTCTATAAACATATGGGTCTGTAAACATATGGGTCTAGCACCGAATGTTAAATCCTCATAACGGCTTACGCAACTTACTTGAACAGATACACAACGTGGCAGAAAGTTCACATAAGGCATGGCGGTATATCGGATTACCAAACACTAACAACGCCAGCACGCACATAGACACAGGCGCAGACAGCGCCAGCAGGCACATAGACACAGGCGCAGACAGCGCCAGCAGGCACATAGACACAGGCGCAGAGAGCGCCAGCAGGCACATAGACACAGGCGCAGACAGCGTCAGTACACACATAGATACAGGCGGAGACAGCGTCAGTACACACATAGACACAGGCACACACAGCGTCAGTACACACATAGACACAGGCACAGACAGCGTCAGCACGCACATAGACACAGGCACACACAGCGTCAGTACACACATAGACACAGGCACAGACAGAGTCAGTACACACATAGACACAGGCACACACAACGTCGGTACACACATAGACACAGGCAAACACAGCGTCAGTACACACATAGACACAGGCACACACAGCGTCAGTACACACATAGACACAGGCACACACAACGTCGGTACACACATAGACACAGGCAAACACAGCGGCAGTACACACATAGACACAGGCACACACAGCGTCCGTACACACATAGATACTAGCACACACAGCGTCAGTACATACATATAAATAAGCACACACAGCGTCAGTGCACATATAGACACAGGCACACACAGCGTCAGTACACACATAGACACAACGTCAGCACACACATAGACACATAGACATAACGTCAGCACACATATAGACACAACGTCAGCACACACATAGACACAACGTCAGCCCACACATAGACTCATAAACACAACGTCAGCAGACACATAGACACAACGTCAGCCCACGCATAGACACAACGTCAGCCCACACATAGACACAACGTCAGCACACACATACACACAACGTCAGTACACACATAGACACAAACACTCACAACGTCAGCACATACACAGACACAACGTCAGCACACACATTGACACAACGTCAGCACACACATACACACAACGTCAGCACACACACACACACACATACACACACAGACACAACGTAAGCACGCACATAGACACAAACACTCACAACGTCAGCACACACATAGACACAAACACTCACAACATCAGCACACACATAGACACAACATCAGCACACGCATAGACACAAACACTCACAACGTCAGCACACACATAGACACAAGGTCAGCACACACATAGACACAAACACTCACAACGTCAGCACACACATAGACACACACACTCACAACATCAGCACACACATAGACACAAACACACACAACATCAGCACACACATAGGCACAACATCAGCACACACATAGACACAAACACTCACAACGTCAGCACACACATAGACACAATGTCAGCACACACACGTAGATACAACCATAGCACACACATTGACGCAACGTCAACACACACATATACACATCGTCAGCGCACACATACATACACACACACATACACACACACAGACACAACGTCAGCACACACATAGACACAACGTCAGCACACACATACATAGACACAACGTCACCACACACAGACACAACGTCTGCACACACATACACACACACATAGACACAGCGTCAGCACACACATAGACACAACGTCAGCACACACATAGACACAACGTCAGCACACACATACATAGACACAACGTCACCACACACAGACACAACGTCTGCACACACATACACACACATAGACACAACGTCAGCACACACATAGACACAACGTCAGCACACACATAGACACAACGTCAGCACACACATACATAGACACAACGTCACCACACACAGACACAACGTCAGCATCCGCAGAGACACAGAGACTCACAATGCCAGTACACACACACACACACACACACACACACACACACACACACACTCACAATGCCAACACACATACACACACACACAAACACACACAAATACACACACACACACACATATTTATATAGACGATCTACAGAGAAAGATGTCTCACATACACAACCACACATAGACACTAACAATGCCAACACACACACACACACACTCAGACACACACACACACACACACAAACACTCACAATGCCAACACACACAGACACACATACAAACACACACACACACACACACACATAAACACTCACAATGCCAACACATACACACACAAACACACACACACACCATCCACCGAGAAAGATGTCACACACACACACACACAACCACACATGTACCACTGCTGGTATCTGAACTTGCTCACCGTGTGGGGGTTCAGCTATAAATGTGGTCGAGTGGCAGGGTTGTGACTTCTCTGAACCTCTTCCCAGGTGAGTGCTTCACACCTCCTAGTTGTGCACCTCCTAGGTCAGTATGTCAGACTTCGCTTGCATTTAGGTTTCCTTCATTTAGGCACATTCCATCCACAGTAACGTGCTCTGCCTACTCATGTTCTTGTTTACAGGACGTCTTGGTGGACCCCAACCTTTATTGGCTGCTCGTACCTCTGAAGTCGTACTGGGTTCCCCCGAGGACAGGAAGTCCACCGCAAAAGTCAGTCCAGTGCTACTTGAAGTAATGTGTATATGGACTACGTTTGAGTTCATAGCGAGACGCGGAAAATACATGGCTGCCCGTGGTTAACTAGCGCGATTTTACGTTCAGTACTGATTGGGGTTGGCCGCAACGTTCTGCAACATTCGTTGATGTTTGCTATTGCTTTCTGAACGAGAAGTGAACACTTAAGTCCAACTGACCGGTGCGTGAAACGAACAGTCAGCAGAGAAAGTTTCATCGCAAGAGCGTTGAACCTCTCGCCCACGCCGACTTCAGTGGAAATCCCCCTATTAGAGACAAGAACCCTTGATCCTCAGATTACAGTGTGATGCTCTACTGAATGAACCAACGACGGCAATTACTTTTAAAAAATGTAACTATAAATGAGCTATTCATGCATTAACCCTTGCATCTCTCTGATAAATAAATGCTAGCTGTTTTTATATCCTTTAATTAAACCACGTCAGCGCGCCTATGTTCCGTGGGGATTAGAACCTCCGACTCCTTATTTGCGACACCAGGTTCCCAACCACTCGGCCAGTCTTTCATTTTACCATCAACAAAAAAGATTTATCGCTTTGTAAGCAATGTCTTTTCCCACCCTATCCATTTGGCAGTTTGATTGTGGTTTGCTTTCTTTTGTATATTTATATTTTAAAAAGCACAAAAATATTAGAAAGAACTTGAAACCAGGTACTGGACGGCCAAACCTACAACGGATACTAGGGAATACTGGGGAGGGAGCTGAGTGATCTGGAGGTATGGTGTCCGCCTGCCACAAGTGCTGGAGGTCCAGGATGCCGGGATTTTATCACGTGGACTTCTAGTAAAAAAATGTCCCCTGGTATCTGGGTAGTGAGATCGGACGCCCGTGTGTATTGTTGCGCAGGTAACAAATCCCTTGGCAGTTGGAAATCGAAAAAGAGTAGCCTAACGGTGCTGCCCGGGCAAAAATTTCGAGTTAAAAATCTACCCAAAGTATTTCAGAATCCTCGTCGGTGCTACGGAATTCGTGCACTGAGCTAAGATTCTCCGGACTCAGACTTGAGTTAGGAGTAGAACGGAGCACTTATGGGTTACACCCGTGTGCCGTGATGTTGATCCGTCGACTAAACTAAACTAAACTACGGGAAATAAAGACTTTCGGTGTGATGTTAACAACAATTGCCGATTCGTCTGTTACACGCCTCAAAGCTCATCATCATCATCAAGTGCCGTGTCGGCTGGCGTAGACGTTCATGGCCTCTCCACAGATCTCGGTCCCTGGTTTTCTGGATCAACTCTGCTGCTGATATTCCTCCGTGCCACCGTCTCAATCCATCCAGCATCATTTCTCTTGGTCTGCCTCTGCCTCTCTTCCCCTCGATCTTTCCAGTTGTCACGATGTTCTCCAATGCCTCTCTTCTCATTACATGACCAAAGAAAGCTGTTTGTCTCTTTCTTATTGTTGTATATAGTGTTCTAGTTTCATTAGCCTGTTTCAGGCTGTCGTCGTTAGTTACTCTGGCAGTCCAAGGAATTCTCAACATTCGTCTCAGGAACCACATCTCTGTTGCTTCTAATTTCTTCTTAATTTGTTCATTTACATTCCAAGATTCACTGCCATACAGCAAAACTGGTTCTACATAGCATTTCAGCACTCCCTTTCTTACACTCAGTGATAATGACCTATTGCACAAGATACTCTTCATTTTCTGAAATGCGGCCTTTGCCTGCCCTATTCTGCTCTTAATCTCTGTTGTACATCTTCCATCTGATGTTATAAATGTACTTTTTCTCAAAGAACAGAACAGTTTCGAGTTTAGAGGCAAATGAAATGAAAATGAACTCGTCCTGGCTCTATTTCCTTGTCTTGTGGATGGGGACGGCCGTCGAGATTAGAATCTAGTAGGGATGTTTGAGGGCTGACAGCAGGGCAGGAAATAGAAAGTAGCTGCTCTCACAATGCAGTCTTCACTAAGAGGATTATAAGTATAACGTCTTCACATTATAGTGATTGCATGATGTAGACCAGTGGTTCTCAACCGGTGGGGAATTTCTCCCCTCCTGGGAATTTTAGGGTTCCGGGGGGGGGGGGGGGAGGAGTTTAAGATTATTTCAAGATCGCGTTAATACAAGAACCGATTACTTGATATTGTGTTTCCCTCCATACTTTACGGTTCTGTACTTCTCGACCTTCTGAAATTGGTTTTATAACCTAAGAGGACCCGCAAATCACGTTTTATGTAGACGTTCAGACTTGTTCTTGTATGTTATTAAATTTAGCGTCCATTTTTACGTATACTGTGTAGAGGCCCGGGGGGGGGGGGTAGGAATTTATATGGAGGAAATACGAAAAAAATGGGGGGGGGGGTGACGTTCTGAACATATGGTGAAGGGGTGCATGGACCAAATAAGGTTGAGAAGCACTGATGTAGACTCATTTATTGGTAACACAATTAACACATAAGATTACATAATGTGGAACAAAATAGAGGCAGACGGTGAACACATGTATGTAGATTATACGACATAAATATATAGACGACATATAATGAAAAAACACATATAGACGTCACATAATGAACACGCATATATATAGACGTCACATAATGAACACACACATATAGACGTCACATAATGAAGACACATATACAGACGTCACATAATGAATACATACATATAGACGTCACATAATGAACACACACACACATATACGTCACATAATGAACACAAACATATAGACGTCACATAATGAACACACACATATATACGTCAGATGATGAACACACACACACACACACACACACACACACACACACACACACACACACACATAGACGTCAAACAATGAACACACATATGTAGACGTCACATAATGAACACACACATATAGACGTCAGATAATGAACACACTCATATAGACGTCACATAATGAACACACACATATAGGCGTCACATAATGAACACACACATATAGACGTCATATACTGAACATACACACATAGACGTCACATAATGAACACACATATAGACGTTACATAATGAACACACATATATATACGTTACATAATGAACACACACATATAGACGCCACATAATGTACACACACATACACAGAGGCGTCACATAATGAACACACACACATATAGACGTAACATAATGAACACACACACATAGACGTCACATAATGCACACATATATAGACGTCACATAATGAACACACATATAGACGTCACATAATGAACACACACACACACACACACACAGACACACACACACATATAGACGTCACATAATGAAAGCACAAATATATATACGTCACATAATGAACATACACATATATAGGCGTCACATAATGAACACACACATATAGACGTAACATAATGATCACACATATAGACGTCACATAACACACACACACACACACACACAAACAGACGTCACATAATGAGCACACACATATAGACGTCACATAATGAACACACATATATAGACTACATTGTGTTATATATATATATATATATATATATATATATATATATATATATATATATATATATATATATATATATATATATATATATATATATATAGGCCGCATAATGGAAACACATGTAGAGATAACATCGTGTTGATATATAGAGGTTGCATAATGAACATGCACATTTGGATTGCATTATGTAGAATTATACAGCCGTCATACAATGAGAATACATAACGTAGAAACATACACATAATTAATAGTCGTTTGTATAACGTTACAATCATCCCAGTTCCTCCCCCCCCCCCTCACTCCCCCCAGATTTACTACACCATTTTAGGAAAAGTAATGTGCCTTTGTTTTGTGAATATGTAAACATTTAGATTTACTATGCAATTGTAGGTTTAGTAATTTGCCTATGTTTTCTGAATAAGTAAACGTTTAAGTACGACTGACCGGTGCATGGAATGCATTCATTATCCAGCCATCAGCGCACATGAAGTTGGAGCGTATAATGATCACATATAGAGATTACACAGTGTGGAAATATATAGTATAGTTAGTTGCACACCATTTACAAGATATCGCAGTCAACACGAGAAGTTTTTGCTGTTGTGTTCTTTTGGCAAATGTACATTCAGTAGTTTGCCATTACTTTCTGAACGACCGGCATACATACCATTTCGTAAAATGCCAACGCAAAGCGTCCGTAAGTCCCTCGCCATGGGGCCGGCGTGGACACATAGAGTTGACTTAATGACCACATCTTTAGAGACTACATAGTGTAGACATATATAGAGTTGACTTAATTACCACAACTTTAGAAACTACATAGTGTAGACATATATAGAGTTGACTTAATGACCACTCCTTTAGAGACTAAATAGTGTAGACATATATAGAGTTGACTTAATGACCACACCTTTAGAGACTAAATAGTGTAGACATATATAGAGTTGACTTAATGACCACAACTTTAGAGACTACACAGTGTAGACATATATAGAGTTGACTTAATGACCACACCTTTAGAGACTACATAGTGTAGACATATATTAGTTAGTTAGTTAGTCTTTCCTCTTGAGCCTAAGTCGGCGCATAGGGCAGAAGTCCTGTCTCTCCATGTCCGGCGGTTCGCTGCTACCTGTTGTAGATCTTGGATGTTTACTTGGCCATTGAATGAGCCTTCTCTAATGATGGTTCTACGCAGGGTCTCGCTTGGTTTTCCCCGTTTTCTTTTCCCTACCGGTGACCATATGAGGGCTTGGTAGGGGAGTCTTGTCTTGTCCATTCTGAGTACATGGCCGATGTAGTTCCAACGGCGTCTTCTTATGAAATTGGATACTGTATCTTGCTTAGTCTCTTGTCTTATTTGCGAATTGGTTCTGAAGTCTGTCCAGTGGATGTTTAGAAGTCTTCTAAGACATTTGTTCTAAAAATTGTCTAATTTATTATCTAAAACTACTGTTGATTTCCAACTTTCACATCCATACGTTAACACTGGAATCACACAAGAGTTGAAGATTTTAAGTTTTGTGTGTTTGCTGAGTGTCTTTGACTTCCAGATGTTTGACAGTTTATTGAAGGCACTAGATGCCAGTGTGATTCTAGATGATATTTCTGGTGTTGAGTCCCCTGTAGATGTCATTTTGCTTCCTAGGTATGTGAAGCTGTTGACTTTTTCAAGAACGTAGCTGTTCAATTTGGTGTCATCTGAACTGTTGGTGAGATCAATAGTCTTTGTTTTTGTGGTGTTAATTTGGAGACCAATTTGCCCTGAAACATTTTGGAGGTGGTTTATTTTCTCTTGGGCATCCGGGTGTGTTGAACTCAAAAGCACTATGTCGTCGGCAAAGTCCAGGTCTTCTAGAATTTTGTCAACCCAATGGATACCCATATTTGTGTTGTTTGTGCATTTGCGCATGACTCAATCGATAGCTATTCCAAAAAGCATCGGTGATAAGACACAACCCTGTTTCACTCATGTTTCGACTGAGAACCAGTCAGAGTTGCCTGTTCTGTTCTTACGCAGCAACGTGTCTCTTTGTAGAAATATTTTATGACGTTGGTATATTTGGTAGGAAAACCATAGACGTTAAGTAGATTCCGAAGTGAAGGACGGTGGATGCTGTCGAAGGCTTTTTGAAAGTCGACAAAGTTGGTGATTAATTTCGACTGGAATTCTACGGAGTCTTCAACGATTATTCTGAGGGTGAAAATGTGGTCTATGCATGACCGTTTTGGTCTGAAGCCTGCTTGTTCTTCTCTGAGCCTTTCATCTATCGCCTTTTTCAATCTCTCAAGTAACATGCTACAAAAAAGTGTTCCTGGTACTGTTAACATAACATTTAGAGCCAGAAATCTGGTTCTGAAACAACGGGAAGTTTTACTATGGTGGTTTGTCGGACCGCCGATCAACCGTTCTAAGCCGAGCTAGAAAGAAACACGTCTCGCCATCTTGACCTAAAACCGGAAGGATATATAGACATATATAGAGTTGACTTAGTGACCACACCTGTAGATACTACACAGTGTAGACATATATAGAGTTGACTTAATGACCACACCTCTAGAGACTACATAGTGTAGACATATATAGTGTAGACATATATAGGGTTGACTTAATGACCACACCTCTAGAGACTACATAGTGTAGACATATATAGAGTTGACTTAATGACCACACCTTTAGAGACTAAATAGTGTAGACATATATAGAGTTGACTTAATGACCACACCTTTAGAGACTAAATAGTGTAGACATATATAGAGTTGACTTAGTGACCACACCTCTAGAGACTACATAGTGTAGACATATATAGAGTTGACTTAATGACCACACCTTTAGAGACTAAATAGTGTAGACATATATAGAGTTGACTTAATGACCACACCTTTAGAGACTAAATAGTGTAGACATATATAGAGTTCACATAAGGGACACATCTATATAGATTACACCGTGTAAGCTTGTACAGAGTTCACATTATGAGCACACCCACAGAGATGACATACGATAGAAACATACAGATGTCCTGAGCACACATATAGCGATTACGTAATACAGAGACATATAGACGTTACATAGTGAACACATGATTGACGATTACGTAATACATAAAAATAAAGAGATCACATAATGAACACATATAATTAGAGATTACATAATATAGAAAAATATAGAGGTCACATTGTGAACACACATACAGAGATCACATAACGAACACACATACAGAGATTGCTCAGAGTGGACATGAGGTCACTTAATGAACACACATACAGAGATTGCATGGTGTACGCACATATAGATGTCGCAAAACAGGACATTACATATTGTTTTAAGTCCCGAATCAGGAACTTGCTATAGGTCTCCGATGTGATAGGACCATCACATGTTGCAGGTCTGGATGCACGGGGAAATGGATGGCCAGTCTGTCCCTCACTTTGCGGACGACGAACGGAGGCATTGAACTATCAACCGACCGCGGTCACGACATTAACAGAGGAATCTCAAAGCGACTAAACAAACAGTGGAATCTCCTAGCCATTACACTAACCCAGTGGTTCTCAACCGGTGGGGAACTCCCCCCCCCCCCCCAACCAGGGGGGGAATTTTAGGGTTTCCAGGGGGGAATTAAGATTATTTCTAGACTGCATTAATACAAGAAACGATTACTTGATATTGTTTTTCCCTTCATACTTTACGGTTCTGTACGTATCACCCTTCTGAAATTCATTTTATAACGTAAGTAGATCCGCAAATCACGTTTTATGTAGATGTCTAGACTTGTTTTAGTATGTGCTATTAAATTTAGCTTCAATTATTACGTATATTGTGTAGGGGCAGGGGAAATTTTTAGGGAGGAAATACGAAGGGGGGGGGGGGGGGATGGCGTTCTAAAATATGGTGAGGGGGGGGGAATGACGTCCTAAATATATGGTGAAGGGGGCACGGGCCAAAAAAAAAAAAGGTTGAGGATCACTGCACTAAACCGACCGCTCAAGAGAGATTACATAATGTAGACATATGGATATCACATAATTAATACACATATAGAGATTACGTAATGTAGAAGCTTGAAGGAGACATATAAAGAAAACACATATAGAGATTACATTATGCAGAAACACATAATGAACCCACAGAAAAACATATAGTGCACAAACATAAAGAAGCTACATTAAACTGTAACATTATGAAGGGTGACAGCACTGGTGGTGTAGTGGCTAGCACACTAGCCTGCCGATCCGATGGCTATGTGTTCCAATCCCCGCCCGGGCGGGTATGTGTTTTCTTTATTTACATGAATTTCCAGGGACTCAACCTAAAACGAGTATTTGGAAATGTTCTGGGAAATAAAGGCGACCAGCATGAAGTTAATCAGACAACCCATCGGGTGCCGATGTGTCTATAGCAATATGGGGTTAGCACGTGAATGGTTTGTTATATATATATATATATATATATATATATATATATATATATATATATATATATATATATATATATATATATATATATATATATATCTTAATCTTATATGAATACGATACACATTGAGAACACGGGCATTTCTTACATGGTGTAGAAACATATAGACATATAGTGAGAACTCATTCAGGGATGCTGTAATTTACAAGGTGTAGAAACATACAGACATATAGTGAGAACTCATTCAGGGATGCTGTAATTTACAAGGTGTAGAAACATATAGACATATAGTGAGAACTCATTCACGGATGTGGTAATTTCCAAGGTGTAGAAACATACAGACATACAGTGAGAACTCATTCAGGGATGCGAAGGGGTTACGCACGAGGTTCTTGATCCCGCATTCCCGTGTTTGAAACGCAGCTGCGTGCGATTTGGCAGCAGCCCGCCTTGCGTTGTTTTTTTACGAAATGGTATGCGTGCTGGTCGTTCAGAAAGCAATGGCAAACCACTGAACGTAAACTTTCCAAGAGATCACAACAGCAAACAAATGCTGGTGTTGACTGTGACACATTGTAAAGGATATGCAACTAGCTTAAAAAGTAAAATACTTTTCCGAATCATCATGAAAGGATTTCAAATACGTTACAATGTGAATTACACATATTTCATGTTTAAGACACGGCAGGGGAACCAGAGACTATATATTCAGCATGCGAATTATCTTTGAGAAATAAAACAGAGAACAATATAGATCTTCATACTTTCCTCGTAGACAACAAGTGAAGCCTCGAATGTTATCAACAACAGGGTGTCCTTCACATTTGATACACTTAGTCGGAGCATTGTATCATGAACAACAGGCAGCTGTTAGAGTAGCCGTTGAAACATCAAACTGGTGTGAGGTGTAAAGTGTGAGGGTGAGGGGTACTGCTGGCAATCTCTATCCATACCTGTTCAACATCTATGCAGAAAATGTCACTAGAAGCGATATATACTGAGATCAGTGACAATTTTGATCTGTTCATAATTTGTGGAAATACTATTTCACAACTCAGATATGCAGACGGCTCGCATAGGCGTTCATGGCTGTCCACAGATCTCGGTCTTTGGTGTTCTGGATCAACTCTGCTGATGATATTCCTCCATGCCAGCGTCTCAATCCATCCAGCATCATTTCTCTTGGTCTACCTCTCCCTCTCTTCCCCTCGATCTTTCCAGTTGTCACGATGTTCTCCAATGCCCCTCTTCTCATCACATGACCAAAGAAAGCTATTTGTATCTTTCTTATTGTTGTATATAATGTTCTAGTTTCATTAGCCTCTTCCAGGCTGTCGTTGTTAGTTACTTTGGCAGTCCAGGGAATTCGCAACATTCGTCTAAGGAACCACATCTCTGTTGCTTCCAAGTTCTTCCTAATTTGTTCATTTACTTTTCAAGATTTACTGCCATACAGCAATACAGGTTCTATATAGCATTTTAGCATTCTCTTTCTTACATTCAATGATACTGACGTATTGTATAGGATACTCTTCATTTTCCAAAAATTGGCCTTGGCTTGCCCTATTCTGCTCTTAATCTCTGTTGTGCATCTTCCATCTGCTGTTATAAATGTCCCTAGGTATTTAAAACTATCCACCTGGTTAAGAATTTTCCCTTCTATTTCCATTTCACATTTTGGTGTCACTCTTTTCTTTAAAATCACCATTGTTACTGTTTTCTTGATATTCAAGGAGAGTCCTTTGCAACCGCTGTTACTACTGTATCCAACAATCTTTGTATGTCTGTAGCATTATCCGCAACCGATACTGTGTCATCTGCATATTGTATATTGCTTATATTATAACCTCTGAATAGTATTACTGCTTTAAACTACATATCATTCAAGACAATACTATATGGCATTTAAGACAAAAACTGCATGCCATCCAAGACAAAACTACATGTCATTAAAGACAAAACTACATGTCATTAAAGACAAAACTGCACGTCAACCAAAAATCGCCATCAACAATTAAGAGACTTAAAACCAGCCTTTCATAATTGCCATGGGATAATTTTCCAAAGTTTCTAGAAATTATCTGAGAACAATAATGTGTCCAGAAAAGGAACGCGGTAATCCATTCACATGCTAGCTTTGACCTAGTATATGAGAAAGCCTATCATTTCACACCCAAATCTCAGAATCTATCATGTGATGTCTTTACCTGTAATGGCTATATCATGCTAGCCCCATATTTCACACCCAAATCACAGAATCTATCATGTGATGTCTTTACCTCTAGTGGCTATACTATGATAGCCCCATAATTCACACCCAGATCACAGAATCCATCATGTGTTGTCTTTACCTGTAGTGAAAGGTCGCTTTAAAAGTCGCTTAAAGTCGACAGGGTCGACTTCATTGCACCGGGTTTTTATCCCATATGGCTCAGTCTCTTTCCGCAGCGCGGAAAGCACCGCACACAGCACGAACTCCGTAGCTCCAGCGACGACCTTCTCCGAAAAAAACTGAACTCGTGAACCGAAGGACGTGGGCAGGAGTCGAACCTACAACCTTAAGAGCCAGAGTCAGACGGCTTGACTACTTCGCCACGGAGACTCTAGGAAAGGAAAGATGCTGACAAATGCAACTGGTCACTTCACCTTGTGATGCAATGACCTAATATATGTGAAGGCCCTAATATTTCACGCTGTAACAGCATTATCTGCTATCCCAGAACAACTTGTTTCATTAGACATAAAATATAGTGACTGTACCATGTTAGCCCTATGTTTCCAGTGAGCGTGTTAGCGAAGTTGACAGGAGCTGCGCTGATAATGTCACGAGCACAGTCCGACGAGAATTCGACGCCTGCGCTCTTCGTCTCTCTAAGTGAGAAAGACCGATCACCTACCCCTCCCTGCATTCAGACCTAAACAAGGAGATGGCTCTATCGCGTCACAACCCCATAGCAAGAAAATGCTTTGGGACAAAATATTATTAATAAGCACTCAGTGCACGATGTTGTATCGCGCTGGTTACCTTTACTTCCCACAGCGTTTCGTTGTAACCATTTTGATATACAGGTTGTAATTTTAACGACTGTGCAGTGTTTGAAAATATTGCCGGTCCAAGTTTTGTATTTACCTATTATGTTTGCATGAACTTTACAGAGGGTGAATACAAAACTTGGATCGGCAATATTTTCAAACACTGCACAGTCATTAAAAATACGCCCTATAACACTAGACACCAAATAGGCATCAAGCCGCGGAAGAAAGGTTATTTACTTACTGAACTTACTGCTTATGTCCTACAATGTTTTGTTTGGGTTGTCTTGTAAATGCAAGGAACACAAGCTATGACATGCGTATGACGGGGGTATTGATGTCTGTGATTGTAATGATGTTGACGGTGTTTATGATGATGATGATCTGATTATGAAAATAATGGCCATGACGATAATGAAGGTTATTATTTGATGGGGGGAAAAGAGTATATAGACCTCGTGCTTTGTAGTAGTAGTATTATTAATAGTAGTAGGTGTTGTAATAGTAGTAGTAGGTGTTGTAGTAGTAGTAGTAGTAGTAGTAGTAGTAGTAGTAGTAGTAGTAGTAGCAGTAGCAGCAGCAGCAGTAGTAGTAGTAGTAGTAGTAGTAGTAGTAGTAGTAATGGTTTTGGTGGTAGTAGTAGTAGTAGTAGCAGTAGTAGTAGTAGTAGTAGTAGTAGCAGTAATAGTAGTAGTAGGTTAAGTAGTATTAGTACTACTGTAGTAGTAGTAGTAGTAGTAGTAGTAGTAGTAGTAGTAGTAGTAGTAGTAGTAGTAGTAGTAGTAGTAGTAGAAGAAGAAGAAGAAGAAGAAGAAGAAGAAGAAGAAGAAGAAGAAGAAGAAGAAGAAGAAGAAGGATGTTTGCTTGCTTGTGTTCGTTGGCTTGAGCTCCAACTCGAAGTCCTGTATGTCGCATGTGATGATGATTATTATTCCGTTGCAAATGTAACTTCAATAATTGCCCCCCCCCCCCCCCCCCACACACACACACACATGCACACACACACACGCTATCTCTCTCTCTCTCTCTCTCTCTCTCTCTCTCTCTCTCTCTCTCTCTCTCTACACACACACACACACACTCACATACACACACACTCACATACACACTTACATGTAACAAGAGTAGATCATTGATGGATCTCACTCTACTCTGCTAATGATTCACGCAAATACGGCAACCAATGTTGGTCAATTCAACACCCAGAAAATGAGCTCTATTTAGTGGCTTCAGCCTTAACATTAGGATGCACACAAGTTACCTAGTGGCTTTATATTAATACAGAAGTAACTTTGTGACTTCAACTAAACAATTGGGACTAGAACCGATTCTTGCACAACAAAGGTTCGACAAAAGACAAAGGGACATCACTGCTGTATTTGCGGCTCTTTTATAACGCTCGTTACATAAAGTGTGCTGTACTCACAAAAGGTGCGGCACACAAGGATGAGGTGTGGCGGGATTAATTTAAGATAAACCTAACATTTTGCGAAAATAGTAATTAATATAAATAACTAAAGCATACGTGTACTGACAATGCGTGTTTTGTGTGTGTATATGGTGATAGATAGTTTGATGTTATACCGGGTAACAAAATATAGGGAAAAAATAGTCCATATACTATTGTATGATTATATTATGAGATAGGGATGTCTATACTATTGTTGAATTATATTATGAGATACAGACACTAACTATATTGCTGTTTGGTTACATTTTGAGATGGGGACATCTATACTGCTGTTTTTACATCATGATAAAGACACATCTATACTATCGCTTTATTCAATCAATCATGTGCCATGCCGGAAAGCGTGGACGGTCATAACTCGCCATTTCACTCGATCACCAGAGTCGTGGATCAGCTCAGTGTTCCTGTCTCGACCATGCCATGTGGCCAAGCCATCCAGGTATTTTCTTCTCGGTCTTCTCCTTGGTCTGTTCCCTTCGATCTTGCCAGTTGTCACCAAGTTCTCCACTCCATTTCTTCTTGCTTTATTACGTTATGGGATAGAGGCAACAATGCTATTGTTTGATTATTTTATGAGATACTGAGGTCTATACCATTGTTTCACTACATTATGCGATAGTTACGTCCGTACGATTTATTTATTAATGTTCCATGTGCCAAAGCATACTTATTTACCTACTTTTTTCTTATCTACTAGGTTACTTACCTCCTTAGCTACCCACCACCCCACTTCCCTACATAACTATTTACTTACCTATCTACTTTCTTACTTAACTGCTTATAAAACTACTTACTTCATTACCAGCATACATAGCTACCTGCTCAGTTACTTAAGTACTTACTCACATATCACTACCTAAATACGTTTTTTTTTACTTACTTACCTGATAACGTAATCTAGTACTGCCCAATGACTTTACTAGCCATCTGTATACTAACTTACCTATTATACACATTTTTTTCCGCATATCCTTCACAGGACATTGCAATCGACACCAGCATTATTCAGCTGCTGTTGATGTCATAGCAAGTTTTACGTTCAGTAGTTTGCCAATGCTTTCTGAACGACCGGCTCACATACCTCCGTAAGTAACCAGCGCGAAGCGATCCGCTGCTGAATCTAGCGCAGCTGTGTTTCGTACGAGAGTATACCGGATTACGGACAACGCCCTTAACACCTTCGCCAGGGAGAAGGGCATTATATACATAATCATCATCATCTTCTTCCACTTCTGCCGTTAAGCGTCGTGGGGTGGAATAATTTGCGTTCCAGCGCCCGGTGGGCGACACTGGATAGTGTCATTTCGTGTGGTTGTACAATGTCTTTGATGTCGTCAATACCAATCTCAGACCTGGAATTTATCCAAATTACAGCTTCGCAAAATCAACACCTGCGAATTGACATGCCTGAGGAGAGCTGCCAACTTAACAATCCGAGACCGAGTAAGAAATGCTATTATCAGACAGACTGTGGGATCAACACCTTGTGCCACATTTATTGAAAGACAGAAGATCAAGCGGTTTGGCCATGTCGTTAGAATGCAACATCAGCAACTACCATCACTGGCCTTACATTATATACATACTTAAGTACAAATTTACACATTTTCGTCCCTAATTATTTTCTTACCAATCTTCGTCTTCTTGTAGCCCATGCAGTGTGGCGTTAGTGATCACGTATGACCACAGTCTTCTATCTCGTGTACTGCCATTCATCTCTGATAGCGTTCTTCATGCCATGATGTCAAACTGTCCAGCATCTACTATTTCGACCTTCTGCCTCTCCTGCCTTCCAACTTTCCCGTTGTCACGACGTGCCCCAGTTTCCCTTCTCATGACTTGTCCAAAGAATGTGGACGTCTCTGTTGATGCGAGTAACCAGTTACCGTTGTGAGTTAACTTAATTCAGCATACCTCCACTACTATTTTGATGCGAGTAATCAGTTACCGTTGTGAGTTAACTTAATTCAACATACCTCCACTACTCTTTTGATGCGAGTAATCAGTTACCGTTGTGAGTTAACTTAATTCAACATACCTCCACTACTCTTTTGATCAGCCCACGGTGTTCTCATCATTCTTCTATAAAACCACATCTCCACAACTTCTACACAATTCCTAGCTAGTCTTCTAACTGTCCATGATGAGATCTATGCGTTAGCATTGGCTAGAAATAGCTCATAAGAACTATTTGTCTTACCTCAGTGAGCTTATAAAGATGTATTGGTAAATTATCCGTCTGAACTTACCAATCTACTACCTAATACCTACTCAGTTACCAATATATCCATCTACTTAATAACTAATCTACCTACTTACTCGCCAACTTACTTACATACCTACTTATTCTCTTACCACTTACTTACGCAACTACTAACATATTGTACTAAATTTCCATAGTGTATCATAGGATCATATGTTAATATTTAAGTGCATTCTCTGGGTGCAAACACTGCCCCTTTCCTGTCACATTTGTTTGTATTTACCAAATTCGTGTAACAATAGTTTTCTTCTTTATGATTCTATATTACGTTTGTTTCCAAGTTTTGCGTCTCGGTTACTGTAAAAAATTATGTTATTGAAGACCTAAGGAATACTGTGGTTGGGGCCGGAGAGGTGGGTTTGTTGGGTTGTCTCCAAGCACCCATACAATTATTTAAAAGTACAATATGCACATGCCGGTCTCCCTGGCGGACGGGGTAACGACTTTTTCCGTAATCCCGTATATCCACGTGAGGAACACAGCTGCGCGAGATTCGGCAGCGGATCGCGTCGCGTTGGTTACTTACGGGGTATGTGAAACGTTCGCTCAGAAAGCAATTGCAAACTACTGAGCGTAAGAAGAACATCAACAACAGCTGAACAATGCTGGTGTTGACTACAACATCCTGTAAGGGATATGTAGCTTTAAAAAAATGCACATAGGTGTTGAAGACCAACCAGAAAAACCGTTACCAGATCATACACTACATTGTCCGTTGTAGGACACTGCAATCACATACTTCCTCTACTGGCTGTAGTAATTTACTAGGCAATATTACGTTCAATAGCTTGCCACTATTTTATGTGTGGCTAGAAGTCAACATTTAAGCCCAAGCGACCTGTGTGTGGAACGATCCCGCTAGGCTACTGTCAGAAGAGACAGTTTAAGCACATTAAACCTCTCAGCCACGCCGATATCCAGAGCATAGGCTAGGTACAATGAACATGGTCCGCTCAGCAGATTCTCAAATGTCTGCTCGTCGAAAGAAAAAAAAAGTGTACTTGAACTCTAGTCCATAGACACGGCAATCTGTGGCTGACCAGTTCGGTAACAAAAAGGACATGACTTCGTTTTGAGGCGGGTGCAACGGTATAACCAGTGAGCACTACACCCATTTATGACGTGACTTCAATATATGAACATGAACCATTTTGAATATAATTATCGTGAAATGGTGTGAAACAGTGCACAGTTTATCCCCCACATTAGAGAAGTTGATAGGTTTGTTGCATCTGCTTTACAGGACGTAGCAATAAACCCCAGCACTCTTTGGCTGTTCGTGATTCATAGGCAAGTTTATGTTCAGTAGTTTGCCATTGCTGCTGAACGACCGGCACCCATACCATGTCATAAAAAACCAACACAGCTGTGCTTCGAACGCGAGTATGCGTAATTACGAACTGCGTCCCTAACTCCTTCGCCACTGATAATGTCATTAGCGCCAGAGTGCAGGGGAAGGTTAACCCGGTCAACAAATGCCCGCAGAAGACGGATGTGTCGGCCTAACGGCGCAAGAACGCAGCTCTGGTGTAAACAGGCACACCGCAATTACGTCCAAAAAGGCACTCTTGATTAAAGAAGAAGAAGAAGAAGCAGAAGAAGAAGAAGAAGAAGAAGAAGAAGAAGAAGAAGAAGAAGAAGAAGAAGAAGAAGAAGAAGAAGAAGAAGAAGAAGAAGAAGAAGAAGAAGAAGAAGAAAGACCAGGGTACGACAGCTGGGCTCTTCGCCTGCTAAGTTAGAGAAGGACTGGCCACTTATTTCTCCATGCACTCAGTGCTACAATATGTAATGGCCCTATTACATCATACATTCATAGCAGGAAACTGCTTCCGCAAAAACGTTAGTGGGCAATTTGGGGAATGAGTAAATGGTGGATTGGCTGGCAGAGTGACGGTAAGTGGGCAAACTAATGAAAAACATAAGTGGTTCTGAATGGACGTTGCCACACTGATTACTTGCGCGGCCCGATGTCGAGTATGATGATATTTATGAAATGACCTACTGCTAAAATGCACAACAGTGACAATGGAAGAAAGAAGAAGAAGAAGAAGAAGAAGAAGAAGAAGAAGAAGAAGAAGAAGAAGAAGAAGAAGAAGAAGAAGAAGAAGAGAAATTAGGAGTAAGGGGGGGGGGGAGAAAAAAAGAGAAAGAAATAGTAGTAGTAGTAGTAGTAGTAGTAGTAGTAGTAGTAGTAGTAGTAGTAGTAGTAGTAGTAGTAGTAGTAGTAGTAGTAATAGTAGTAGCAGCAGTAGCAGCAGTATCAGTAGCAGTAGTAGTAGTAGTAGTAGTAGTAGTAGTAGTAGTAGTAGTAGTAGCAGCAGCAGCAGCAGCAGCAACAGCAGTAGTAGTAGTAGCAGCAGCAGCAGCAGTATTAATAGTAGTAGTAGGATTGGTAGTAGTAATAGTGGTAGTGGTTGTAGTACTAGTGGTAGTGGTAGTAGTAGCATATAGATAATGATAAATCAAAAACCCGTAGAGGCAACACAATTTACCCATGCCCATTTCTAGCCAGCCCGTGTGTGATCGCTACCCGTTCATATCCTAATATCGGCAGATGTGAAGTTCCAGTACCTGTCTTGTCTACCCCGCTGGTTTGTGAAGCTAAAGATTTGAGATAAGCTGTGCCCCTGTTGGGATGGCATTTTAACTGATTCAATGCTGAAGGATAATATATCGCCAAATGCGGCCTCCCATTTGGACAGAAGGACGATATAACGCCATACTAAAGTCGTTTGTTTTGTATCGTGGTATCTTCCAAACTTTCATTGCTCAGTGAGCGGAAATTTACATGATAATGCTTGTTTATTTGATATTGTACTATGTTTTATCCAATCTACTTTTTGTTTGGCAATTCGAGAGCAAGACGACGTCAGAGAAGAAAACGGATTGACGAAATCAAAGACATTGTACAATCACACGCAATGATACTATCAAGTGCTACCCGTCGGGCGATGGAGCGCCGATTATTCCTCCCCTGTGATATACTAAAACGTCTCTACCAACTTCCTATGATTGACGCTTTAAAAATACAACTCCCTAATAGTTACTGTTTAGGCACCTTACTTTTGGGCAAGAAAACAGAGCTAAACTAACCCGTAGGGCAGCCAAATTTATTTGGCCTTAGTTTAAAATCTGGGCCTGGTAATGGTTCACGTACCTGGCCAGACCAGCTTGATTTTAAAACAAAGGGTGTAGTAAGCCACTTTGGTTCAAGAGAACAAAGGGAACAGACGTCAGCATTTCCCCTGCGGGGGAAAGGAAAAGTATGCTCAAAATATATCACTCTCTGGAGCAATTGGTATGTTAAATATACATTATAAATATGTACTCATGTATGTTGATAAGGTACATATACCATTGTGTTAATATAAGAATTGCTAAGATGAAAAATCAATGATTCTTGTAACTGAGAGCCTGATTGTTTTCTACTAAAGCAGCCATGCTGTACCACGCTTTCATCTTCCTGTTCTATACAATTTCAAATTCCTATGTTTAAATAACTTCTATGCATTGTGAAACATATCACTAGCAATGCCTATAAACCTATAAATATCCTATGTAGTGTATATTCCCTCTTAAGGACATTTCACAAACTTTCTCTCAATGTGGAAGCATAATCCTGATGACACATCTTATGAACATACGTTCATGTTGGAGAAATTGTTTTGCTAATTGCTAATCTGTAACTTGAACTATCGTGCCAAATTTTGGTACAATCTTCATGTTAACATATTAGTAACCACACCATTGGGGTGATGGATATGTAATCATTTCATAAAATATTGCTAGGGAAATGCCATGTTTGATGAGTATCATCTCAAGAATGAAGAAAGAAACACATGATATAATTGAATATTCTCATAGGATGTGCCTTAAATCCACATCACCTCACTGTGGTAGGAGCATAAGCGAAGATTTATCGTTCGAAATTGCCAGCAACATTCAGAAGACTGGCCATGCTGCATTTATTTCTGTTATTTCTGATAAATAAGAACCGTATAATAAATAAATAAATTGATGTATAATTTTATGATTATATGATATTTTTATAATATAATTTTATGATTATATTTTATGATTTATGATATAATTTTATGATTATATGATATTTTATGATGTATAATATTAAGAATGTATAATTAATTACGTGAACCATTATAAATAAGAATCATTACAATAGGAGCAATTGGTAAATTATATCACGGCGTTCACTAACCTCATGCTGCTGTAAGCTGTAAAAAAAAAAGATTATATATTCTAGCTTTATGGATTGACGAATGAGGAAATCCAAAAACATTGGCTCCTGCATTATTATATATGATTATTATTATTATTATTATTATTATTATTATTATTATTATTATTATTATTATTATTATTCATATATGCGGAATGTACATGTTTGTTTTTCTCTGTATGAGATATTTATATATATATTCTGCTCATGTTTGTTACTATTGCTGTTGGGAATATTCATGTTAATGTTATCCCAGTTGGAGACATGATGGTGGTGATGTAAGAAACCTTGTGTATGTCAGTACCACAAGAAGATAATGTGAATGGTATGAATGATGGCTTGTGGCCTATAGTTTACAGCTGTTTTCGTTTCCGTTTGACTCGTGCTCCGAAGGTTGTGGGTTCGATTCCAGTCCGCGTCCTTTGGTTTACGAGTTAAATGTTTCGGAGACTCCTGTGGGTCGTCACTAAAAGCTACGGAGCTCGTGCTTTGTGAGACGCTTTCCGTGCTGCGGAAAGAGACCTAGCCATATGGGATAAAACCCTGTGCAATGAAGTTGACCCTGTCGACTTTAAGCGACTTTTTAGTTTACAGCTGTAGAAAGGGACACTTAATTATGAGACAAAAGGCCTATGGCTCAGAAATCCTTGTCAGGTTATGACAAATATAACATCAAGTTGGATGGAAAGGATGGATAACTCATCACAAAAGTCCCAGTAACAACATAGAATAGAATAGTGAGTGAGAAAATATCTTACTCACAATAAAAGCTAGAATAGCTCAACACCAAGCGACGAGGGACATGGACATTGCAAATACTCTCCTATCTCCTTCCCCTTTTTTGTTTGTAATTGTGTTATAAACATGTTAACCTAGCACAGTAGATTAATGCCTAGGTTGTATTCTTTTGTCATTTCCAGTTCTAGAAAAGAAGCAAGTGGTGGTTTTTGTTTGCACTGTATCACTAAAAACTGGATCCTGGGTTATCAGCCAGTAGGAAGTGATAAATGTCAACCTGTCCT
This sequence comes from Cepaea hortensis, assembly GCA_963921405.1. NCBI lineage: Eukaryota > Metazoa > Mollusca > Gastropoda > Stylommatophora > Helicidae > Cepaea > Cepaea hortensis. Next base: position 92,916,540 of record OY992881.1, on the reverse strand, counting down.
ACACATATAGTCTGGACCAATACATCAATGGTTACTGCTGCACTCATTAGCTGCAATAGCCAGCAAAAGACAATTTCGAAGTCGACTGACAACGTTATTGATGAAATCCTACTTTAGCAGGAATATCCAGCACGGACTTCAGTATCTAAAAATCGACAAAGATAACGATCTACAGAGTAAATGAAAACATTGTATCGTCTGCTTTACTTCGTAGAAGTACCGCCTAAAGCATCATCAGTCCGTGAAGTCAGTGAAACTATGGGACAGTCCTACAAGTTTAATAAAACTAACAGCAGTAAGAACCCTCCATCTGTCTGCTGGACTCCCAAGTTCAAAGGATACTCATAGTATTCTCCTTCGAAAGGAAAAGTCACACAGCAGCAAAAGTCAACATAAGGTTCAAGACACTAGAACGCCAAATGGGAAGAGACACTGAAACAACATAAGCGAGTACAACCAAATTACCAACTGAATACCAACTTAATATCAACTTAATAACAACCAAGAAACCAGGTTACCTCAAGGTTCAAATCTGCAACACCCCGAAGGAAGCAGATCCACTCGAGATCTCAGAACCGAAACACCATCAGAAAGGCCATACGAAAGAAGCTAGCGGAGTAAATGCCTCTATGCATGCAACAGATGAAACAAATGAATCACTCTCAGCATTGTATGTCCTATACTGAAAAGGGAAATACTGAATCAGAACTCTGTGCTGGTTCATGTCGGCCTGATTGCCCCATCACTAAGTGTGGGATGGCCTATCAACATGAACCGGATGTGTGACAAAGCCTCTTGAACTAAATTGGGAAACGGATAACATAAACCGAGCTGTTGGACAGTCGTCATCTTTTTCATCGATAAGATGATAAAGGGAAGAACCTTAAGTTGAATTCCTGAAAGCTTGACAGACTTAGGCACCAATTTCAATTGGACATAGAACCCACTTGCAACAGAGCATTCTTTAATCTAGCCCCATGGAGGGGATATGTGCGTGTGTATAATTCTATTCTTGGATTATGGATTATAAAGATTCACCAGCCAACTTCAGTGATTATAATGTAAGGAGAACATGACTTTGAGTACATTTATGTCTGCCCCGGATAAATATGGACATTATCTGCGTCGCACTGGAGAAGAATAACCGGCAGCAATACCTAAGGATAGAAGACTATAATTAAATAATTAGTTTAATTATTAGTACCAATTATGCTTTCGATGTGGTTATTTCATGCCATGGATTTATAAGGTCAGTAGCTTTTTTTTTTCAATGAGGGTATAACCAAACAGTGGTTGTTGATTTGGTTGAATATTCTTACACCATCTCATTAATTTTTCAAATATGAGAAGTGTAAATGGGGTGAGAAACCATTGTTTTATATGTTTGGTTTTCTGAACTTAGACCATTTGTTTTCTTTATCTATGTAAAGTGGGTCAAATATAGGAGAACCAATTAGTGGTTGTTGTGTTGTTTGTAATACATTGTTTTCCTTGGGACAATGGGATAAATGTGTTTTTGATATTGAAAATCATTCCCATGTCTGTTCATCCGGAGTTTTTTTTTCGGACGTGATTGCGTTGTGCCTGTTTACAGCAGAGCTGCGTTCTTGCGTCGTTAGGCCGACACATCCGACTTCTGCGGGCATTTGTTGACCGGGTTAACATTCCCGGGGGTTTCTTAGGACGTTTGACTCTCACTGTTGTGGTGTTATCCCCCATCCTAGCTGGCCCATATAGAACAGCCAAAGACATCCTGGTCAACCCTCAAGGGAAGGCAGGGGCGGACCATGGGCATTCCCCGCCATCCAAGGAGGCTTCCATACTTGCAGAGCCATCACATAGCGCTCTGGTACTGGGATCACCCAAGGAATCGTCACGTCCTGCATATGGCTGCTTAGCCTCACTTCCGTATATTGGGCCTTCCGTTCACCATAGGCTGTTCCTCCGGAAACCAGAAGAATGCAGTCTGCAGATGACATCCACACAGTGAGCTTTCGATTAAGACTTTCCACATAATGGATTTGCTATCCAAGCAATAATCCATTTCGTGCCACTAGGACACTTTTTCCACCTTTTATGAAGCCCACACAGTGAGCTTTCGATTCGGACTTTTCACGTAATGGATTTGCTATCCAAGCAATATTCCATTTCGTGTCACTAGGACACTTTTTCCACCATTTACGAAGCCCACACAGTGAGCTTTTGATTCGGACTTTCCACGTAATGGATGTGCTATCCAAGCAATATTCCATTTCATGCCTCTGGGACGCTTTTGTAACCGACATACCTGTGGTATGAAGTGTGGCAGTCTAAATACATCTTCATGCACCTTTAGATGTTAACCTGAATGTAGTTAAAGTAAGCTGTAGTCAACTTGAGCTTGTTGATATCTCCATAGATCTTGTCCTCAAATGAAGCAGGCGTGGGCCAAAATATCTTTCTCTGTTCTGCATATATTGGGCACTCCTGCAGCAAATGTCTAGCTGTCATTTTACCAGTTCCACAATTACATTCATCGGTATCTCCTATCTTTAGTTTATTGAACAAGTGGTGTTTCAGCCTGTTATGTCCTGTGCGGAGTCTGAAGATTGCTACTTGTTCTCTTCTGTCGAGTTTGTAATATGCATCATCCTTCTGGTGGCCTGGATGCTCTGATTCCCATTTGGTTCTATAAGTGCTTTTTATAAACCTTTTTGCCTCATTATAGGTTATTGTCGTGTCCTCCTTTAAAGTGTCGTCCCTGGAGTGCAGAGAGTCAACACCCACATTATAATATTTTTTCCCTGTCAATATCCTGGAGAATCCACCAGCTTCCGTCCAACACACTCCATCAGCCCGTGGACACCTTTTCCTATCACTCTCTCCCTGTCGTACTATGCCCCCTCTCATACTTCCCCAACGTAACATACTCAACAACTCTTGCTTCTAAAAATTAATAAAGATTAATTTATTAAAAGAAAAGTGTAACGTATATGAGACGTGTATGCGAAGAAAATGTGTGATGTGTTCTATACTGTGTGTATGATCGGACTTTCAGATAACAGCCTAGTTTCTTCATTGCAAGGGCACACCACAGCACATTAAATCATAACCAGTGCACCTCACCCGGTGTCGAAACCCTCTTGCCGGATACTGACTGTCATCTGTAGCCACCTGGTAATCCATCTTCATGATCATCCGAAATAGATACTGTTTGTAAGTACAGATTGATTACGGACTGGTTGCCAACTAACTTTGTAAGTTCCTATCGGTCCTAAAGAATGCACAAATCCTTTGTAGTGTATTTAGGTTTTACTGTTAATGTTTCTACACTTGATCCTAACTAGTGTTCATATAGGTTCAAGTATATGTCATATGTAATATTACACTGGAATCTAGCACACGATGTGACTTATCCGTTAATGTTCTCGTTCCTTAAACAATGTTTGTCTGATGTGTGATATATCAACAATCATCACCCATCCTATGGGAACCATACCACGCAGGAGTCGTTATATTGGCTGGCTCTTCTGGGCCATGCCATGGTGAACCCTTCTGAGTATGAGTCCAGCGTAAACATATACCATCTTTCTTCTCGGACGTTATTCCTTTTCCGTAAGAATCATTTTAGAGTCCAACTGGTGGTCGTCCAATTGGAGTGCACTTCTTCAAAACCAGTGTTGAGTTTCCTAGTAACTGGTGGGGAACCTGTGGGAAAACCAACACATCATGTGAGAGCACTAGTCACTGATCCTACCGGCTGGGTGTAAGCTTATTACCCTGCTCTGTTATTTTACAGCTAACTACTCTGCCAGAGAGCCTTATAGCTTCTCACCTACGTTCGAATCAGGCTATGATAAGGAAAGACCAATAAACAGAGGGCAACCTCAGTATTCTATTCACCCTAGCAGAGCCAATATCACTTCACTACTCTAGTTTTAACAAGACTACAGCCTATATTAATTAGAACTAATTATAATAGGTTCTACCTTATGCAAACTATCCTCATTCCGGGATGACTGCTACACTTTGCCATAACGACACATGCTAGTTAATATTAAATTAAGCTAACACTGTAGAGCTCTCCCACAAACACGTCCATCATAATCCACGGTTTTGGTCAACACTGTTTCTCCCAATCATGGTTTATGGCAAAACCTAAAATTGGTCACGTGACATGGTTGATGTCCTGCAGGTGTTATTTGGGCATATCATCCATTGTCAAGAATCTATTTTCCCTGGCTTAGTCACTGTCAGAGTTGTCATCACTTGTTTTGACATCCCCAACAAGCTAGCGAGTTACTGTATGATCCCCACAACAGTAGTCAATAGCAATCTGCCAATCTGCGTGATGTCCGGAAACTATAAATTGACAGATGGACTGTTTACTTCCAAGCTGAGTACTTCCGCTTCCAATCCGACCTGTTTATAAACTGTCAAAGCGATGCCGGGACCCATCTCCCTCACCACCGAGTGTTCCCAATCCGTCGACCAGATGTACACGTGCAGCTACAAATATTGTCCTGGGATTTTGACATCCGATTTGTTTTTACTGTTAGTTAAAATAGTTGTCGCTGGCAGATAGTCCGTTTAATCAGAAAGCCTCTATAATAATCACTGGTTAAACGCAAGGTTTTATTTTGTGACATAGGCCCCCTCTTAAGAGAGTAGTCCATCTCACTCTTCTCCACCGTGAGTTTAATCCAGATGATTCATTCTTCTTCTTCTTCGGGAGCTGCGTGTCTTGACAAGAAATCCGCTCCAACATTTTCCTTCCCAGGAATGTACTCCACTGTGAAATTATAGTGTTGAAGTAACAACGACCACCGCATCAAACGGGCGTTGAGCTTCTGAGAAGTAGCCAGGAACATCAGGGGCTGATGATCCGACTGGACTCGAAACTTAACTCCATACAAATATGGCTGGAATTTTTGCACTGCCCATACGAGAGACAAGCACTCTCTCTCGACAGTTGAATAATTCCTCTCCGCCTGTAGAAGTTTCTTACTTGCGTTTGCTACAGGTTTCAAAACCGAAGCATCGTCTTTTCCTTCCTGTAACAGAGCTGCCCCAATCCCAATCGCACTCGCATCCGTTCTCACCACAAATGGTTTGGAAAGATCAGGGAGCTGTAATACAGGTTTGCTGACCAAGGCCTCCTTTAACTGACTATAGGCATTCTCACATTCTGGTGTCCAAATGATTTGGTCCGGGAATCCCTTTTTCAAGGTTTCCGTCAACGGAGCTCCCAGTTCAGTGAAATGTGGGATAAATTTGTGTTAGAACCCACACAACGAGAGAAAAGATCACACATCCTTCTTCGTTTTTGGCCTTGGTGCATTTCTGATTTTCTCCAGGTTCTTTTCTTCCGGGACTATGTGTCCTGGAGTGATGGTGTGGCCTAGATATTCCAGAGTTTGGTAACCAATCATGCACTTGGTTGGACGAGCAGTAAGCCCTGCTTCCTTTAGTCTATTAAACACTCTCTCCAAGGATTGTAAGTGGTCATCCAAGCGTCACTGGAAATCAGAATATCATCCATGAAAGAGATGATGGACGGATCCTGTAAAGGATCAAGTAAAGTCCTCATCATGCGTGTAAACACACTAGGTGCATTGCTGAGTCCAAAGGGCATGACCTTGAATTCGTAGTCTCCCCCGATGTGTCTCCACCTTGCCGTGGTGGGGGAGCTTGCGTGTCCCATCGACCCCATGTGCTTGCCGATGGGTGAAAAACTACATATCGGACAGCATATGGGATAGGGACCAGACTAAGAGAGACACAACCTGCTGCTCTGCAGGTGAGACTGAGGATAGCAGTCCAAAATTTAAATCAGGCGCACGAAGGCAGAAGTTCTTGGTCCGGACAAAACACTAAAGGCTCCCTGTCGAGGGCTGTGGCTGAACGCCTCTAAGCCACAAACCCTCGGACCTGAGAGCCGGGCCGATAGCCACCTCTCGAAAAATAAAGGCGTGATACTGAGCTAGCTACATGCTCAGGTCTGATAGAAGTTCGAAGGCTCTCAGCTGGGGGATATGAGAGATTCCCGGATGAGAGGCCAGGCCGTTTCTCGTTCACCGCTGCACGAAGGTAAGGTGCTGATCCGGCAGCACAAGTAGCCTACCCCGTGAGCGAGTACAAAAAGTCAAAAAGTGCCCCAGTCGAAGAAAGTGGCTGCGAAAACTGTATCTAACTCATAGAGAGTGTAGACAAAAGTGGAAGAACGTCTCAATGCCGCAAAATGGAACGCACGGCGAGCGAACCTATTGCGTGGTCCGAAGTCAAAAGCGTGGGTGTCGCTTGCAGTCTGACCGTCCCTGGTGTATGCTTGAGCGATCAGTGGCAAACGAGTTGCCCAACACATGGAAGTGAGGAACTAAAGCAGCCATGAGCAGGACGTGGCAACTCCTCGGGTGAGCCCAGTCACAGAGCAATATGTGCCGGCTCTGCAATTATGGAAGCCTCCTTGGATAGCGAGGGAATGCTCATGGTCTGCCCCTGCCTTCCCTTGAGGGCCAACCACGATGTCGTTCGTCGTTCTATCTTGACCAGCTGAGATGTTAGCGACATCACAACAGTCCAACGTGCCTCGAAACCAGAGGATGGCTAACCTCATTAAAAAATGCCCGCTGGAAGTCGGAAGTGTCGTCCTACGGGTGGCAAACTAAAAATTGACACTACGCAATTACGTCCGAGTGAAATGTCTCGTCCGAATGTCTCTCGTGCTAGGAACAGCTCTGACTACCTAGTTTCCGAATGCCGCTCTTGTTCGGAACAGCTCTGACTGGGTAGTTTTCCGAATGTCTGTTGAGCCTGGAAAAGCTCTGATGGGCGCAACGACAAGCACATGTCCGAAAACTCGCTGAGTGGATGCCGTCTGCAAACCTGTCTGGTTTGTGCGGGAATGACCCGGGGAAACGAAATGACCAATATATTGAAGTGAGGATTTAAAGCAGCCATGAGCAGGACGTGACGATCTCCCTCGGTGAGCCCAGATCCAGGGCGTTATGTGTCGGCCCTGCAACTATGGAAGCAACCTTGGATGGCGGAAAATGCTATGGACTGTCCCTGCCTTCCTTTGAGGGATGACCGTTGTCTTCGACCGTTCCACCTTGGCCAGCATGGTTGCAGATGGCGCCACAAAGGTGAGAGTCTCCCAGGAATGCTACCTGGTCAAAAATGCACGCTAAAGTCGATGTGTTGGCCTACGGGTTTCGGCCCAAGGGCGCATAACAGACACACCGCAATCACATCTGAAAAAAACACTCCGGATGAACGAAAAGAAGAGAAGAGAATTCGTAGTGTCCACTGGGTGTACTGAAAGCCAACAGTGGTCGAATCTCCGGTTTGACTGGTATCTGATAATACCCCCGACTCAGATCCACCTTTGAAAAGTACCGAGCCTTATGGCTCCTAGCGAATAACTGCGTTGGATTCGGCAAAGGTTCCACCTGAAATTGTGTGTGACTGTTCAGAAGTCGGTAATCTATACACAACCGGTGTTCTCCACTTGGTTTGCGTAACAAAACTACCCCTGCATTGTATGGGGATGTGGATGGTGCAATCACGTCATCCTCCAGCAGTTTTTGTATTTCCTTCTCCAGGGCCTTTTCTTTAGAGAATGGCACTGGGTAAACCTTTTGGCGAACAGGCTCCTGTGTGGTTAAAGTCATCTCGAACTCAACCAACCTCGTTCGTCCTGGTTTATCAGTCAGTATCTCCTTATGAGACTTGAGAACCTGGGTTATATTTTCCCTCTCCTGGGAGGTCATATCAGGGTTCACTTGCACATCCCTATAGGTTTCCTGGTGTACCAAGGGATATTCCCTGCCCTCGCTGGTTCCCACTTCAGTCTCCACTGCAACTGCCATTGCCATGAGGTGAGCTGCCTTGTCTCCGGGTCTCTCTTCGTATTTCCACAAGAGGTTGATATGGACAATCTTCGACTTTCCCCGGATCCGGATTTGATAGTTGGTTCTGGATATCACCCTTTCCACGGGAAATGGACCTTGCCAACCTATCTCCAGTTTGTTGTTTCCCGTTGGGAGTAGCAACAAGACTTTATCTCCCACCTCTAGACATCTGTCTTTAGACCTACGGTTGTAGTAAGCCGTATGTCTTTTTCAGGCCTTTTTAAAGTTTTGATTTGCCAGAGTCCATCCCTTGTGGAGTTTTTCTTTCAGTTCCTCCACGTATTTGTATGATGAGATCACTTCCTCTGACGTCCCCTCTTCAGTCCAACTCCTCAACATGGCTTCCAACGGTCCTTTGATTGGACGACCAAACAGCAACGTAGCGGGTGGTAGTCCTGTTGAGCCATGAGGAACTTCCCGATAGGCAAAAAGGGCTGCTGGGATATATTCATCCCACCTATCAGGTTTTTCCTGCGCTAGTTTCCTGAGCATTGTCATCAACGTGCCGTTGAAACGCTCTACTTGTCCATTGGCTTGAGGGTGGTAAGGGCTGGTATGTATGTGGTTAGAGTGAAACACCCTAAATACCTCCTCCATGAGTTTTCCACAAAACTGAGACCCATTGTCCGTCAGAATTTGATCCAGAAAGCCTAATCTGGTAAAGGCCTCCATCAGTGCGTCCGCCACTCTTTTGGAGTCTATCGTGGTTAACGGTATGGCCTCACTCCACATTGTACAGCAATCCACCATTGTGAGTATATACATGTTCCTCTTCCTAGTCCTGGGAAGTGGACCCACGATATCGATGGCTGCCCTCTCGAAAGGAGAGTTCATGATGGGCATCTCACCCAACACCATCGGTGCTGTCCAGTGTTTCGGTGCCACCCTCTGGCACTCAGGGCATGACTTCACATACCGACGCACATCATCTGTCATTCCCGGCCAATAGTGATGGCAGGAAATTCGCTGCATGGTGGCGGCAATACCCATGTGTCCACTAAAGGAGACGGTATGCCCCTTATGAAGAATCTGGGACCGGTGAGCTTTCGGGACTACCAACTGACCGTATAGGTTGTCTCCCCTTCCTGCTCTCCTGTAGAGTATCCTGTTCTTCATGTAGTACTGTCCCCGTCCTGGTGGATCAGCACTTTTCTGCAGCTTTCTGTAGCAAGGACGTAAAGTATCATCCTCACTCTGGGCAGTTCGTAGCTCCCCCGGCATTGGGTTAGTCACAATTGCTTCTGCCTCTTTCGTTCTCGTCTGAGAGCGAGTCTGCATTGCTCCCATATTGATTGGCTCCCTGGGCATTCCCTGAAAGACATACCGGCAACCTAGGATTACTGGAAAAATGGGATCGGACAATACAGCGGCCTTGATGGTGCCGGTGACGTACCTTGACCGAATCTCCACATTAGCAATGGGGAACTTCATGGTCACAGCACTCTTCTGTGCAGGCTGTATCTCCATGGTTTCACCTGTGAATTGTTCTGGATGTACCAGATCCGCAGAAATCACGGCCTCCCCGTCCAGTCCTGTGTCGTACAAACACTCCACTTGACGACTGTTAACCTCTACCAATTCCACTACCGGTGGTTTTTCCTGGTCTGGAGTCTCTTCCTCGGCCTCGACCTGTTCGGTGGGCTCCACCTTAGGTTTCCCGGGGCACACGACGAATTGAGTGTCTCCTGACTTTTCCCTGCAGTCAATAGCATTGTGCGTATTCGACTTGCATTGGTTGCACCCTTTCCCTGTCCTAGATTTTCTATCGCTGGACTTGAGTGAGCTCTCCTGGTGGCGAGCTTCCTTGTCGACCTTGGCATTTTCCGTGACAACCTCCTTGGAAGTCACTTGACATGCTGCGAAGTGAGGGTTCTTAGCCTTCGATTTGCAGTCCCTCGTATTGTGAGAGGGTGACTTACAAATTGAACACCACTTCTCCGACCACGGTCGTTTTGGTGTAGAGCTTGAATTGCTCTTGCTTCCCTCCTTCTTCTTCTCTGAACTATCCTTTGATATTTGCACATAAGGTTCCCACTTTTTTGTTCCTGAGTTTTTGGCTTTCTTCTTGTCATGTTTCTCTTGACTTTTGGAGTTGGTGGAAAGGTTTTCCCTTCGACGAACCGTTCTGCTAATTTAGTCACGAGGTCAATACGTTTCGCTCCTTGTTCTCCCAGGAACGTCCTGAGAGGTTTAGACATTTGCTTCTTCAACTGGTCGAACACCATGAGCTCTTCCAGACTCTCATAGTCATGTGCGAACCCAGCCAAATCCATCCACTTATGGAGATACGATTTTAGACGCAAACTGTAGGCGGCAAACAACTCCCCCGGTTCTCGTTTCGCTGCTCGAAATTTTTTCCGGTAGGTATGTGACGTAACCTCGAATCGTTTCAGCAGAGAAGTCTTTAACTCGTCATAATTGTTCTCATGTCCTGGTGGCAGGCGAGAATAAACCTCGTATCCGGTCCCACGTAATCCCTGGGATAGCTTGAGATTCCATTTGTTACGCTCCAGACCCATAGCAACCGACATTGCCTCGAAGCGTTGAAGGTACTGGTCAATCTTCTCTTTGTCCTCCTCGTAGACCGCTAAAGGAAACTTCATAGCATGGTACCCATGTCCACCTACTGGTGTTGAGCCTGGGATGGAGGAACCTCCAACTGCTCCCTCAGTTTCTCCATTAGATTGACTCTTCAACTCGAGTTCCCTCATCCGGTACTCGTGTTCCCTTTTCTGAGCTTCTTGTTCAGCTTCCAGTTTCCTAGCTGCTTGCTCAGCTTCAAATTTCTTAGCTGCTTGCTCAGCTTCCAACTCCATCCTTCTCAATTCCAACTCGGCCTTTCGATCTTCCCTTTCTGCTTGACGATACTCTCTCTCCACTTCCTGTATGTAATCCGTTAGAGCAGAACCCGACAATCCCATGTCTTCCCCCTTTGCCCTTAATTCAGGTGTGCTTAGTTTAGGGGTGGCCATTTTACAGAGAGGTAAGCTAGCAGGTCGAGTACAATATAACTGCAAATTACTATACAGATATATGAACAAGTACTATAAATCTAGATATTACCACACACAGCACATTCACTCAGTGACAAGAGTAGAATCAGGACCACAGACCTATGCAGACGTGTGAAGTGTGAACAGGTAAGATATTAGTCCTAACCAGTATCCACATTCACTCTAGCTGGATTCTCCAATATGATATCTCCGTTTATAACTAAGGATCCCGTGTCAAAAGACCCCGTTGTCAGAAGATCCCACTGTTAAAGGATCCCACTTGCAGAAGATCTCGCTGTCCAAGGATCCCGTTTACGAGAGATCCCGCTGTCCAAGGATTCCGTTTACGAGAGATCCCGCTGTCCAAAGATTCCGTTTACGAGAGATCCCGCTGTCCTAAGATCACGTTTACGAGCCCCCAATAATGTCGTGTCCTCCTTTAAAGTGTCGTCCCTGGAGTGAAGAGAGTCAACACCCACATTATAATATTTTTTTCCCTGTCAATATCCTGGAGACTCCACCAGCTTCCGTCCAACACACTCCATCAGCCCGTGGACACCTTTTCCTATCACTCTCTCCCTGTCGTACTATGCCCCCTCTCATACTTCCCCAACGTAACATACTCAACAACTCTTGCTTCTAAAAATTAATACAGATTAATTTATTAAAAGAAAAGTGTAACGTATATGAGACGTGTATGCGAAGAAAATGTGTGATGTGTTCTATACTGTGTGTATGATCGGACTTTCAGATAACAGCCTAGTTTCTTCATTGCAAGGGCACACCACAGCACATTAAATCATAACCAGTGCACCTCACCCGGTGTCGAAACCCTCTTGCCGGATACTGACTGTCATCTGTAGCCACCTGGTAATCCATCTTCATGATCATCCGAAATAGATACTGTTTGTAAGTACAGATTGATTACGGACTGGTTGCCAACTAACTTTGTAAGTTCCTATCGGTCCTAAAGAATGCACAAATCCTTTGTAGTGTATTTAGGTTTTACTGTTAATGTTTCTACACTTGATCCTAACTAGTGTTCATATAGGTTCAAGTATATGTCATATGTAATATTACACTGGAATCTAGCACACGATGTGACTTATCCGTTAATGTTCTCGTTCCTTAAACAATGTTTGTCTGATGTGTGATATATCAACAATCATCACCCATCCTATGGGAACCATACCACGCAGGAGTCGTTATATTGGCTGGCTCTTCTGGGCCATGCCATGGTGAATCCTTCTAAGTATGAGTCCAGCGTAAACATATACCATCTTTCTTCTCGGACGTTATTCCTTTTCCGTAAGAATCATTTTAGAGTCCAACTGGTGGTCGTCCAATTGGAGTGCACTTCTTCAAAACCAGTGTTGAGTTTCCTAGTAACTGGTGGGGAACCTGTGGGAGAACCAACACATCATGTGAGAGCACTAGTCACTGATCCTACCGGCTGGGTGTAAGCTTATTACCCTGCTCTGTTATTTTACAGCTAACTACTCTGTCAGAGAGCCTTTTAGCTTCTCACCAACGTCCGAATCAGGTTATGATAAGGAAAGACCAATAAACAGAGGGCAACCTCAGTATTCTATTCACCCTAGCAGAGCCAATATCACTTCACTACTCTAGTTTTAACAAGACTACGGCCTATATCAATTAGAACTAATTATAATAGGTTCTTCTTCTTCTTCTTCGTTCATCCGGAGTTTTTTTTCGGATGTGATTGCGTTGTGCCTGTTTACAGCAGAGCTGCGTTCTTGCGCCGTTAGGCCGACACATCCGACTTCTGCGGGCATTTGTTGACCGGGTTAACCTTCCCGGGGGTTTCTTAGGACGTTTGACTCTCACTGTTGTGGTGTTATCCCCCATCCCAGCTGGTCCATATAGAACAGCCAAAGATCCTGGTCAGCCCTCAAGGGAAGGCAGGGGCAGACCATGGGCATTCCCCGCCATCCAAGGAGGCTTCCATACTTGCAGAGCCAATACATAGCGCTCTGGTACTGGCCTCACCCAAGGAATCGTCACGTCCTGCACATGGCTGCTTAGCCTCACTTCCGTATATTGGGCCTTCCGTTCACCATAGGCTGTTCTTCCGGAAACCAGAAGTATGCAGTCTGCAGATGACATCCACACAGTGAGCTTTTGATTCGGACTTTCCATGTAATGGATTTGCTAGCCAAGCAATATTCCATTTCGTGCCACTAGGACACTTTTCCACCTTTTATGAAGCCCACACAGTGGGCTTTTGATTCAGACTTTCCACGTAATGGATTTGCTATCCAAGCAATATTCCATTTCGTGCCACTAGGACACTTTTCCACCTTTTATGAAGCCCACACAGTGGGCTTTTGATTCGGACTTTCCACGTAATGGATTTGCTATCCAAGCAATATTCCATTTCGTGCCACTAGGACACTTTTCCACCTTTTATGAAGCCCACACAATGGGCTTTTGATTTGGACTTTCCACGTAATGGATTTGCTATCCAAGCAATATTCCATTTCATGCCTCTGGGTCTTCATGCACCTTTAAATGTCAACCTGTATATAGTTAAAGTAATCTGCGGTCAACTTTAGCTTGTTGATATCTCCATAGAGCTTGTCCTCAAATGAAGCAGGTGTGGGCCAAAATATCTTTCTCTGTTCTGCATACGTTGGGCAATCCTGCAGCAAATGTTTTGCTGTCATTTTTCCAGTTCTACAATTACATTCATCGGTATCTCCTATCTTTAGTTTATTGAACAAGTGGTATTTCAGCCTGTTGTGTCCTGTGCGGAGTCTGAAGATTGCTACTTGTTCTCTTCGGTCGAGTTTGTAATATGCATCATCCTTCTGATGGCCTGGATGCTCTGATTCCCATTTGGTTCTATAAGTGCTTTTTATCAACCTCTTTGCCTCATTATAGGTTATGTCTATGTCAGGCTGTGGTAGTCGTCCGCCCTCTTTTGCCAGTCTGTCAGCCTCTTCGTTTCCAGGTATACTGCAATGTGATGGGATCCACTGTATTACAACTTTTTTGGATTTCTGGCATAGACCATGGAGTGCTGCTCTTAGGTCAGTTAGTTCTGTGCTGTTATTGCTCTTCAGTATTGAGACAGCTGACTTTGCATCTGTGAAGATAGCTATTTGCTTCTCTTTATTTTCCTCCATCAGGAGCATTTCTGCTGCAGTTTTCAGAGCCTCTACCTCCGCTTTGAAGTTACTTGAAAATTTTCCAGTTGCCATTGAATGTGTTTTTTTCGCTCCATTTTTTAAATTTAGGAGAATTCCTCCTCCTCCATTCTCTATTGAATTTTTGGCTGATCCATCTGTATATGCATGGGTCCAATTCCTGCTTGGGTAATGTTCTTTTATGTAGTTTAGGGTTATTTCTCTTCTTTCGGTTTCATGCTGAGTGTTCTTTTTCTCAATACCAGGAATGTTTTCTATCATCTCAGGCAGTTGCTGCTGTCTCCAAGCTGGGAACTTGTGTGCATTGTGTATGGGCTTGACTGTTGATATGTTAAGAATAGGATCTGACCTAATCCTTCGTTTTGCAGTTTCTACAAAGTTGCTACGCTTCAGTCTTCCTTTTCCAAAACCATTAAACCTGTTATACATAGGGTGGTCTGTCAATCTTCTAAATTTTTCTGCTTGTTGCTGGGCTCTGCTATCTCTTCTGTCCTGCATTGGTTGTAAACAAGTGATCTTTTCTAGTTCATTAATAGGCGTTGTATTCAGGCTTCCAGTTATGATTCACATTCCTTGGTTTTGGACTCTACTTATTTTGTTAAAGTTTGACTTAGCTGCTGTTGCCCAAGCTGCAATGCCATATTCCAGTACTGGCCTCACCAGTCCAGTATATAACTTCTTGAGAACTTTCTCATCTGCTCCCCACGTTGTACCAGCAAGCTTTTTCATGATTGCCATTCTCTGCCTTGCTCTTGTTCGATTTTTCTCAACCTGTGTCTTCCATGTCAGGCGACAATCAAAGGTGACTCCTAGATAGTTTGGATTTTCTTCATGGCGCAATATTTTTCCATTCAATACCAACTTAGGTTGCTGAGTTTTATTTGAGAGGGAGAACCCTGTGCATGTTGTTTTCTCCTCACTTATCTTCACTAGCCATGATTTTGACCAGTCCTCTAGCGCTAATAAGGCTTGCTGTATTCTGCTGTTAGCTGTACTAATATATTCTTCAGATGTCCATATGGCTAGGTCATCTGCAAAGGAGGATGTGTGTACTTTGGCTGGAAAATTTTCTGTGATGTCATTTATATATGCTAGGAATAATGTTGGTGAAAGAATTCCTCCTTGAGGGACACCTTGCTCCAACAGCATCATTTTGCTTGTTTGTCCTTGTACATTTGTCCTGGCAGTTCTGTTCTCAAGGTAGTGGCTGATCCATTTATACATTTTTCCACAAACATGCATTTTTTGCAGTTTTACTTTCAGTCCTTCCTTCCATACTTTATCAAATGCTTTTTTCTAAATCTATCCAGACTGTTAGTGTGTGCTTTTTCTCTTGGAAGGCATCCTCTATTTCCTGAGCTATATAGGTTATTTGATCTTCAGTGGATCTGTACTTTCTGAATCCTGCTTGGTGTGGTGTTAAGAGTTGGTTTTCTTCCAGATGCCATGTTAGCCTGCCATTGATAATGCATTCCATTAATTTTCCTACACAGCTAAGTAGACTGATAGGTCGATAGCCATTTGGTTCTTCCAGGTCTTTTCCTTTCTTTGGGACTGGTATTAGTATAGCTTCCTTCCATGCCTGTGGGACTATTCCTCTCTTCCAGCTGTTATTTAGGACTGCTAGTAGTTACTACTTTGCATTGATGCCTAGTCCTATTAGCATTTCATTTGTGATTCCATCCTTTCCCGGTGATTTCTTCTTTTTTAGGGTATTCATTGCCTGTTCCATTTCTTCCATTGTTAGATTTGCCATCATATATTCTGCTGCTGACTCTGTATTTCTATGATGTATCTGTTTGTCTTTGATTGCTTTCTTCTGTTCGGTTGTAATATCAATGTGGTTTGCATTTGCATAGTGTTCCATTAGTGCATTTGCAGCCTTTTTTCATGTAAGCAAGGCATTTCCTTGTTTAATTGTTATTTGTTTGTTTCTAGGTCCTTCATTGTTCATGGCTTTCACTAGTTTCCATAGTTTGTTTCCATCCCTGTCAAAATTCAGGTTTTCTGTTGTTTCCCTCCAACAATCTCTTGTTGTTTGATTTACAGTTCTTTTATATTTTGCTGAGATGGCTTTGAGAGAGATGTTCGCTTCAATTGTTTGTTCTCTCTCTGCTGTCTTCCTGGCATCTTCAACTTTGTCCTCCAAACTTTGTAGTTCTTCAGTCCAGTATGGTTTGTAATTTTTCCTCGCTCCTCTTGGAATGGACTCAGTGGCTGCCTGTATTATCGCTCTGTTTAGACTTTCCACCATTTGCTTTATGTTGCCATATCGTGTATTTATGTTTTCACAATATTTGTCTGTTAGTATGGCAAATCTGTCCCAGTCTGCTCGTTTGTAATTCCAGCGGGGCAAGGGCTTTTGCTCCTGTGGAACATACTCCATATTCATTACAAGCTTGATTGGTCTGTGGTCACGACCTGCTAATTGGTCCAGCACATGGCGATCGATTTTGTGGAGGATGTCTCCTGTGCAGAAAGCTAAGTCTGGAGTAGAAGTGGTAAGCCATCTTCTGGAGTAGAAGCTCGGTGTGTCATCCGCTTTGTTGAGTAGATGGAGATTTGAGTCTATTTCCCAGTCTTCCAATTCATCTCCTCTTTTGTCAGTGTCTGGGTATCCCCATCTTTCTGAACGACTATTAAAGTCTCCGACAATAATGCAGTTTGTGTCAGTTATTTTCATGTTTGAGAGTGTAAGGTCCTTATCTGCTGGGCTATACAGATTGTAGATTCTTATTTTCACGTCCTTTATCATTATATCAACACCTATAATTTCCGTTTGGTTGTCAGAGATCACAGATACTTCGCTGCAAGGTATTGTATTTCGTGTAAGTATTAGAACTCCTCCTTTGTGTCCTTCGCGGTCGAAACGTGTGGCCTGATATCCTCTGACTGAGAATTTGTGATTGGCGTTGAGGTGTGTCTCTTGAATGCATGCCACATCTATTCTATCTTTATGAAGACGCTGTGTTAGGGAGTCTTTCTTCTTGTAAACTCCTTCGGCATTCCACTGTAGTATGTTGAGTGTCCGGGGTATTTGGTCAGTAGCTCTTAACCTACTCCTCTGTGCCTTGACTCCACAGCACAGGGGAAGGTGACCACCAGTAGTCATGAGTGGACCCCTCGAGGCAGGGGCCACGGCACTATCGCCGCCTGATGGGATTTCACGGGATTAGCACCATAACGATTAATTTTCATCTGTGGCATCATGAATTAAGTTACGTTGCACTGCTTTGTCAAGCTTGTGGCTCAGTACATCCGATTTCGACAAGCATTTTTCGGGATGCTTTCCCTAGCCTTTGACTGTCCCCAGTCTACCTACAAGGCAGCAGGTGTGTGCGTCGCTTCGTCTGGTCCCTCTCCCTTGACCTGTCCGACATGGGTGACCCTACCAGTAGCTGTGCTACCGTCGGCATAGCTCTTGGGGTCATTGGAACGCGCAAGCCCCTCTACCTCGTCAAGGTGGACGCACGGCAGAGGGGATTTATGGTCTGAATGGTTCGATGTGCATTGAAGATGATCTTTCGACTAACTAACTAACTAACAATGTTTCTATCAATCAGTCAGCATTCGATGAGTGATGTGGCTACAATTACCATGACCGCCGCTAGTTCCCAGGCAAAAAGAATCAATGAATGACGTGTGTGATCATCTGACCGTCGTCTTTCTTGCACTACATACAAACCTATCTAAGGTTACAGCGTCAATTCCCACACCACATGTACGAGTGATGTTGAATAACTAAAGTATGAATGAAATTAGTGGAACTGTTGTAAAGCTGGGGAAATGTAAACAATTTAATATAACACAAAGTATTGTGAAGCTGCATGTCACAAAGTTATGACTGACATAGAGAACTGGCTGTGGTTGTGTCTAGAGGATGTCAGGTGAGTATTGTGTTGGTCGACTGATCAACAACAATGAATCAATATCGAACACAAGACTGCGCAATACTATTTTAATACGAAACAAACTCGATACTATAATATTCATCAGCAAAATGTTAGTATTGAAATATATCTATACGGCCTATGCACAGTTACAACACACTCCGAGTATAATTTAACCCAATAATATCCTGCGACACACTATTGCCGTCTACTGGCCTCGCACACTATACTGTTACAGACACTTCTCCGTCCATTCCTTGTACCATCTCCTCTGAGTCTCTTCTCTCTCGACTCAACTCCAAGCTCAACTCTGGATGTCACAATCTTGGTTGGTGCTCGCCACTCAGCCCAAAATCCTCTGCCGCTGAAAGATTGGCTAATTCTCCAATACTTAACCTCAGAATAAGCTGTCCCCATTAAGTTTCACTGACTTAACTCACACTCCACGATCGGGCTACGTTTCCTCCCTTAGCCCAAGAATTTCACGGATCCCAAAACCACTAGGCGAATTGTCCCTAACTCCGCCACAACTCCAACTCCCCTGAATTTGCCCAGACTTCTCTTTTATTCACTTTTTCCGGACCTCCCAAGAAACATCATTTAACCCCTTTTTAACCCCAATATACATTCCTCCAACATACCCTCTCTGAGTTTTCCTTTGTCTCTTAGTCTGCTGTCACGTATTTCTCTGTGCCTTCGTGACTCAGCCTGACATCTCCGTGATATATCCTCCATTGTGTTTATGGCCCACCTTTGTATTGGAATTCCTACTTCCACCTTTCTGACTTAACATTCGTCTCATTCTTATCTGACCCAGTGTCACAGACCTGCGATACAACCTAGTATAGCCGAGGGCAGTACTGACTTGACACGGGACAGTAGAGACAGGTCAGTTGCAGTGACTGTAAGGTAGCAACGACAGGTAGACAGGTCCACTAAGAAAGGTCAGGGTTGTGTGTGGCTAGTACGGGTAAACATGTGCTCGGGCCAGACTCGTGTCCATCGGACCACACCAAGGATTCACGGGATGTAGGGATCCGTGATCTGGATGAGTGTCCCTGAATGAGTCAGAGAGGTTATGAGACTGCGCCACAGACGGACGTAGTGTTGTGGCTGTGATTCCCGAATGTATCGTTTTGATAACAGGAGTTTATGAGTTTATAGATTTAACTGTGATTGAGATGGCGAGTATGAACAGCGAGTGTGTATTGATGGTCAGTGAATGCGTTGTACATAAAGTCAGGGTTTGAGAGCGAGGTTACAATATTTTACTGTGATTGTTACGTGGTGATAAAGCGCAATCTCTGCGATATTGCTTACATGTACATTAGTATTGATTAAAAGCATCTTAATT
Organism: Cepaea hortensis; assembly: GCA_963921405.1. Classification (NCBI taxonomy): domain Eukaryota; kingdom Metazoa; phylum Mollusca; class Gastropoda; order Stylommatophora; family Helicidae; genus Cepaea; species Cepaea hortensis. The sequence goes on along the minus strand of OY992881.1, from coordinate 92,897,241 downwards.
CGCAACGACTGATCGTACGAGTGCTATCTTATAAGCGTGCGCTTGTTTACCTCTGTCTCAGACTGCGAGCCAAGATTTATAAGTATGTAAGAACATGACACCCAGTTACCCTTGATAGTATTATAAAATTCTTGGCTAGTACCTTCACCCCAGTTTTTTGTAAGCCCACACACGTTACACTGCATTATTGTGTGATATTTTATGTTTTACAACAAGGGCCTCATATGTAGAGTATTGTTGTATAACTGTGACATTATATGTAGAGTATTGTTGTTTGGCTCTGACATCATGTGTAAAGTAATGTAGTATAACTCCGACGTCTCATGTAGAGAGAGTATTGTTGAATAATTCTGACGTCACATGTAGAACATTGCTGTATAACTATTATATTATTAGCTGAGTATTGCTATATAACTCTGACGTCACATGTACACTATTCTTGCATAACTCTGTCGTCACATTAGAATATTGTTGAATAACTCTGACGTCACATTACAGTATTGTTGTATAACTGATATGCCATGTAGCGTATTATTATAAAACCTTGGAAATCACAAGTGAGCATTATTGCACAACTCTAACATCACATTTAAATAGGAAATATAACAACAATAATCAACATCACTGCACTCTGGCCATTTCCACAAGTGCACCGTTCTTTTCTGTACTAGTCCACTAAGTTCCCTAATGCTGATGCACCAGACCGGTGTGGGTCTTTAGTTTTCCTTCACTTCCCACTTGTTCCCAGAGATCCATCATCACTCCAGTCTTGTCATAGTCCAGTTTACCGTCGGAAGGAGCAGCATCTGTAGGTTTGTTATGAATTCTCTGGAAGACTGAATATGCCTGTTTACAGCAGAGCTGCGTTCTTGCGCAGTCAAGCCGACACATCCGACTTCTGTGGGCATTTGTTGACCGGGTTAACCTCCCCGGGGACTGAGTCTTAACTATTGAGTCCGAAGTACATGATATATGGTGCTATAGGTAGTGCTGTAGATGCTACAGGTAGTTTGAATGTGGACAGAGATTGTATCTATCTGAGCGAGGTTGGTTTTGAGACGATATTCCAACCCAATTGGAGACTGTTGTAGAGTTCGCCTTTAATTTTTCGAGATTCCAAATCAGTGGGATGTGCAAAAGTGGTACTAGGATTTGATGAGACGATCTTCCGACCGGACTGGAAACTGTCGCGGAGTTCGCCTCTCCCCGTTTCTGAAATCAGTGGGATGTGCAAAAGTGTTATTGGGATTTGATGAGACGATCTTCCGACCCGTCTGGAGACTTTTGCAGAGTTCGCCTCTCGCCTGTTTAAAATCTGAAATAAGTGGGATGTGCAGAAGTGGTTCTGGGATTTGACATCTGCGGATAACCATATTTTGTTATAACCAGGTCATGATTCAGCACAGCACATATGGACTGAGAACAGGCCCAAGGTGGCCATGTTCCCTCCAAGGGTTTAAGTCCCAGGCTGGTCACGTTTCCTCCAAGGGTTTAAGTCAAAGGCTGGTCATATTTCCCCCAAGGGTGTTAAGTCACAGGCTGGTCATGTTTCCCCGAAGGGTTTAAGTCACAGGCTGGTCATGTTTCCCCTAAGAGTTTAAGTCTCAGGCTGGTCATGCTTCCCCTAAGAGTTTAAGTCTCGGGCTGGTCATATTTCCCCTTAGAGTTTAAGTCTCAGGCTGGTCATGTTTCCCCTAAGAGTTTAACTCCAGACTTGTCATGTTTCCCCCAAGGGTTTAAGTCTTAGGCTGGTCATGTTTCCCCTAAGAGTTTAAGTCTCAAGCTGGTCATGTTTCCCCTAAGAGTTTAAGTCTCAGGCTGGTCATGTTTCCCCTAAGAGTTTAAGTCTTAGGCTGGTCATGTTTCCCCTAAGAGTTTAACTCCAGACTGGCCATGTTCCCTCCAAGGGTTTAAGTCCCAGGCTGGTCATGTTTCCCCTAAGAGTTTAAGTCACAGGCTGGTCATGTTTACCCTACTAAGAGTTTAAGTCACAGGCTGGTCATGTTTTCCCTAAGAGTTTAAGTCTCAGGCTGGTCATGTTTCCCCCAAGGGTTTAACTCCAGACTGGTCATGTTTCATCCAAGGATTTAAGTCTCCGGCTGGTCATGTCTCCCCCAAGGGTCTAATTCTCAGACTTATCATGTTTCCTCCAGGGGTTTAAGTCTCAGGCTGGTCATGTTTCCCCCAAGGGTTTAACTCCAAACTGGTCATGTTTCATCCAAGGGTTTAAGTCTCCGGCTGGTCATGTCTCCCCCAAGGGTCTAATTCTCAGGCTTATCATGTTTCCTCCAGGGGTTTAAGTCTCAGTTCCTTCAGAGTTTAACTCCAGGCTGGTCATGTTTCCTGTAAAGATTTAAGTCTCAGGCTGGTCATGTTTCCTCCAAGGGTTTAAATCTCAGGCTGGTCATTTTCCTCGAAGGGTTTAACTCCTAGCTGGTCATGCTTCCTCCAAGGGTTTAACTCCAGGCTGGTGATGTTCCCTCCAAGGGATTAACTCCAGGCTGGTGATGTTCCCTCCAAGGGTCTAACTCCAGGCTGGTGATGTTCCCTCCAAGGGTCTAACTCCAGGCTGGTGATGTTCCCCCCAAGGGTTTAACTCCAGGCTGGTCATATTTCCTCCAAGGGTGTAAGTCTCAGGTTGGCCATGTTTGCTCCAAGGCTTTAAGTCCCAGGTTGGTCACGTTTCCTCCAAGGGTTTAAGTCTCAGGCTGGTCATTTTTCCTCCAAAGGTTTCTTCTTCTTCTGCGTTCATCGGGAGAGTTGTTTTTTCCGGACGTGATTTCGTTGTGCCTGTTTACAGCAGAGCTGCGTTCTTGCGCCGATAGGCCGATACATCTGACTTCTGTGGGCATTTGTTGACCGCGTTCTTGCGCAGTCAAGCCGACACATCCGACTTCTGTGGGCATTTGTTGACCGGGTTAACCTCCCCGGGGACTGAGTCTTAACTATTGAGTCCGAAGTACATGATATATGGTGCTATAGGTAGTGCTGTAGATGCTACAGGTAGTTTGAATGTGGACAGAGATTGTATCTATCTGAGCGAGGTTGGTTTTGAGACGATATTCCAACCCAATTGGAGACTGTTGTAGAGTTCGCCTTTAATTTTTCGAGATTCCAAATCAGTGGGATGTGCAAAAGTGGTACTAGGATTTGATGAGACGATCTTCCGACCGGACTGGAAACTGTCGCGGAGTTCGCCTCTCCCCGTTTCTGAAATCAGTGGGATGTGCAAAAGTGTTATTGGGATTTGATGAGACGATCTTCCGACCCGTCTGGAGACTTTTGCAGAGTTCGCCTCTCGCCTGTTTAAAATCTGAAATAAGTGGGATGTGCAGAAGTGGTTCTGGGATTTGACATCTGCGGATAACCATATTTTGTTATAACCAGGTCATGATTCAGCACAGCACATATGGACTGAGAACAGGCCCAAGGTGGCCATGTTCCCTCCAAGGGTTTAAGTCCCAGGCTGGTCACGTTTCCTCCAAGGGTTTAAGTCAAAGGCTGGTCATATTTCCCCCAAGGGTGTTAAGTCACAGGCTGGTCATGTTTCCCCGAAGGGTTTAAGTCACAGGCTGGTCATGTTTCCCCTAAGAGTTTAAGTCTCAGGCTGGTCATGCTTCCCCTAAGAGTTTAAGTCTCGGGCTGGTCATATTTCCCCTTAGAGTTTAAGTCTCAGGCTGGTCATGTTTCCCCTAAGAGTTTAACTCCAGACTTGTCATGTTTCCCCCAAGGGTTTAAGTCTTAGGCTGGTCATGTTTCCCCTAAGAGTTTAAGTCTCAAGCTGGTCATGTTTCCCCTAAGAGTTTAAGTCTCAGGCTGGTCATGTTTCCCCTAAGAGTTTAAGTCTTAGGCTGGTCATGTTTCCCCTAAGAGTTTAACTCCAGACTGGCCATGTTCCCTCCAAGGGTTTAAGTCCCAGGCTGGTCATGTTTCCCCTAAGAGTTTAAGTCACAGGCTGGTCATGTTTACCCTACTAAGAGTTTAAGTCACAGGCTGGTCATGTTTTCCCTAAGAGTTTAAGTCTCAGGCTGGTCATGTTTCCCCCAAGGGTTTAACTCCAGACTGGTCATGTTTCATCCAAGGATTTAAGTCTCCGGCTGGTCATGTCTCCCCCAAGGGTCTAATTCTCAGACTTATCATGTTTCCTCCAGGGGTTTAAGTCTCAGGCTGGTCATGTTTCCCCCAAGGGTTTAACTCCAAACTGGTCATGTTTCATCCAAGGGTTTAAGTCTCCGGCTGGTCATGTCTCCCCCAAGGGTCTAATTCTCAGGCTTATCATGTTTCCTCCAGGGGTTTAAGTCTCAGTTCCTTCAGAGTTTAACTCCAGGCTGGTCATGTTTCCTGTAAAGATTTAAGTCTCAGGCTGGTCATGTTTCCTCCAAGGGTTTAAATCTCAGGCTGGTCATTTTCCTCGAAGGGTTTAACTCCTAGCTGGTCATGCTTCCTCCAAGGGTTTAACTCCAGGCTGGTGATGTTCCCTCCAAGGGATTAACTCCAGGCTGGTGATGTTCCCTCCAAGGGTCTAACTCCAGGCTGGTGATGTTCCCTCCAAGGGTCTAACTCCAGGCTGGTGATGTTCCCCCCAAGGGTTTAACTACAGGCTGGTCATATTTCCTCCAAGGGTGTAAGTCTCAGGTTGGCCATGTTTGCTCCAAGGCTTTAAGTCCCAGGTTGGTCACGTTTCCTCCAAGGGTTTAAGTCTCAGGCTGGTCATTTTTCCTCCAAAGGTTTCTTCTTCTTCTGCGTTCATCGGGAGAGTTGTTTTTTCCGGACGTGATTTCGTTGTGCCTGTTTACAGCAGAGCTGCGTTCTTGCGCCGATAGGCCGATACATCTGACTTCTGTGGGCATTTGTTGACCGGGTTAACCTTCCCGGGGGTTTCTTAGGACGTTAGACTCTCACTGTTGTGGTGTTATCTCCCAACCCAGCTGGCCCATATAGAACAGCCAAAGACATCCTGGTCAGCCCTCAAGGGAAGGCAGGGGCAGACCATGGGCATTCACCGCCATCCAAGGAGGCTTCCATACTTGCAGAGTGACATACAGCGCTCTGGTACTGGGCTCATCCAAGGAATCGTCACGTCCTGCACATGGCTGCCTAGCCTCACTTCCGTATATTGGGCATTCCGTTCACCTTAGGCTGTTCTTCCGGAAACCAGAAGAATGCAGTCTGCAGATGACATCCTCACAGTGAGCTTTCGATTCGCACTTTCCACGTAATGGATCTGCTATCCAATCACAATTCTATTTCGTGCCACAAAGACACTTTTCCCACCTTTGATGACGCCCACATAGTGAGCGTTCGATTCGGAATTTCCACGTAATGGATTTGCTATCCAACTCCAAGGGTTTAAGTCTCAGGCTGGTCATGTTTTCTCCAAGGGTTTGTCTCCTAGCTGGTCATGATTCCTCCAAGGGTTTAATTCCAGGCTCTTCATGTTCCCTCCAAGGGTTTAACTCCAGGCTGGTCATGTTTGCTCCAAGGGTTTAAGTCCCAGGTTGGTCATGTTACCTCCTAGGGTTTAAGTCTCAGGCTGGTCATGATTCCTCCAAGGGTTTAACTCCAGGCTGGTCATGTTTACTCCAAGGGTTTAAGCACCAGGTTGGCCATGTTTCCTCCCAGGGTTTAAGGTCCAGGTTGACCATGTTTCCTCCAAGGATTGTCGGTAGTTCCTTGCCAACAGACTCGAGAACAGGAGGAAACGACAGAATCTGTCAACATAGACTATACACGCTCAATACAGTCCAGGCTACAGCTGCAGACTCGTCCAGAAGTCGAGAACTGCTCCCCACTCTTAACGTTAAACGGGGTCCAGAAACATTCGTCTGATGGAGGCTTCTCCATGGGACATGTTTTTCTGTCCCATCCAATGGTAATTTATGCTGTCCCATCCCGTTCCATCCCATCCCTACACTATTCAGAAAATCCCCCCTTTTCCCATGGTATTCCCATGGTATTCCCATGGCCAAGACTGCATATTATAGGCATAAAGTTAGCGTGAAAGAAGAAAAGAAAGAGCTACATTAAAAAAAAAAAAAAGCTAACACAAACTGTTAAACGGTTAGATTTGAGATGACAGACGAAGGAGAACATTTATAGACACATAAGCAAACAACTTAGTCGCGGCCAAACCCCCCTGCTAAGGTCACAATCATGAAATGTGTTGCACAGAAAAGACAACTCACCGACACAGAAGACAAAGAATCCAAGACTGCGTTGTGGACCACACTAAATATAATCAATGCTAAAGAAGCCGGTTGAACGAGCTGGATAGTTTGTTTTTTCCCCCCTACAAATCGGATGGGATGGGAACTTAGTCATTAGGGTACTACCGGGATCCGTATTGTAAGATAAGAATAACAACACTGTAACCTTCTATGCATGCCGTAAGAAGCGACTTAGGAGTGTTGGCTTGAGTCATAATATAGAATACTTTAGCTGCAGAATCCAACCAATCATAATCAAGCATACAAAGCCCGCAGAAGTCGGATGTGTCGGCCTAACGGCGCAAGAACGCAGCTCTGCTGTAAACAGGCACAACGCAGTCACATCCGAAAAAAATTATCCGGATGAACGCAGAAGAAGAAGAAGAAGAAGAAGCATACAAAGGGCTTAGTGTGAATTCATTGAGAGCCTTTGCTCCACTGAGATATGAATGGCAACATCAGACGACTTAGAAGATACATGAATATTTAAGGTTGGTAAGTGATAGTCATGCGCTATCTCGTAACACCAAGATCACAATACACAAAACACTGATCAGACAAATTGTGCTGTTTGGCTCTGAAACCAGGAGTACAATTAAAGGAGACGAAGCCTTGTTACAAATCTTTGAGAATAAAGTCTTAAGACGCATCTTTAGGCCCATTAGGGATACACAAAGTGGAGAGTGGAAAAGAAGCAACAAAGACATTTATGATCAGTTTAAGTCCCCGCTAATCACTGGTATCATGAAGGCTAATAGACTGCAATGGCTGGGGCATATAGAAAGAACAAAACTCGCTTACACTCAGGAAATAAATGACCGCAGACCCCGAGGTAGACCAAGAAGACGGTGGAGAGATAATATACATACAGACCTACAAGCATTGGAATCAGCGACTGGCAAGAGAAGGTCAACCAGAGAGACGAATGGAGACGGCTTGTATCTGCAACAAAGAACCTCAATGGCTCGGAATTTAGTATTACAGTAGTATTAGTATAATAGTACAATAATATTAGGAGCTCTTCGCTGGCTGCTGAGAATGGGGACGGAGCACTTATGGGAATGCCCCGAATGCTGTGATGTCGATTCCTAAATCAATGGCTCGGAATGCTGAAGAAAAATAAGAAGAAGTGATAGTTAGATAGGTAAGTGAAGGTGGGTAGTTAGATAGGTTGGTGGTGGTAGATAAGTGATAGGTAGATAAGTAAGTTACTAAGTCAACAGATCATCCTCATTGCACATCGAAACATTCAACCCATAAGTGCTCTCCTCAGTAGATCTCGCAGCGTGTAGCTGCTAACGACACCAGTTCTGTGTCAGTTTATTAATCTTCTTTGGTTTCCTGCGTTGTGTTCTTGTCTGGCCACAGCTCTTTTAACTTGCTGTTCTCGCAGCCTGGCCATGATTGTAGATTGATTCACTGTCATCACTTGGTTTACGCAAGCGTCTTACTTCTCTTAGAGCGTTCAGTATATCAGCCTGGTCCATGGCTCGTCCGCCCTCCACAGTAGCCTTACCCGCAAGCCTATCAGCCTGCTCATTTCTTTGTAAACCCGCATGCTCTGGCACGAAAATGAAACTAATCTTTGCCAGCCGTGACCGCCCCAGAGACAACAAGCACTGTCTTGGGACCCAACTCATCCCTATCTTCCTGAGCACACTCATTGAGTCACAAAGGAAGCATGCCGGAGTGTGTTAGATAGGTAAGTGTTGGTGTGTAAGTAGTTAGGTAGGTGGTGGTAGATAGATTGTTGGTTGATATGTAGGTGACGCGTATATAAGTAGCGTTGGTAGGTAGATAAGTATGTGATCGTTAGATAGGTAGGTGGTGGTAGATAGGTAGGTAAAAAGGTGGTAGTAGGTAAGTGATAGGTAGATAAGTAGATATTAATAGGTAGATAGATACTTAGGTATGTAGGTATTGAAACAGATATTTAGGCAGAGGAATATCTTCAGTTATTAATGTAGACGGATAATTGGATAGGCAAACAGACAGATAGATGGGTAGTTAGGCAAGAGATCTGATAGGGAGAAGTAAAATTTAAGAAGATAGATGTGTAAGTAGGTAAATAGATTGTTAAGCTGACGCAAAGTCGGGTAGTTGAATACAATATATTTAGTTAAACATGTGCTTCAATCAGTATTTAAACATATATTTATAATACCATGACGTGGGCATGTCTGTAGATAGATAGATGTTTGGGTATATAGGTACGGAGTTAGTTCAATATACATTTAGGTAGACGTTTTCCAGTTAGGCAGTCAGGTAAACTTATAATTCAGCAGGAGAAGGGTAGATAAATAAATAGATCTTGGGTAGATTGGTAGACATATTTAGGAACTTTGATACTTGGGTATTGATGTAAATTGAAATTTAAGTTGGTGAGTTCTTTGGTAGGAAAGCAAACAGTATTTAGGTCAATGGGAACTTAGGTAGGCAAGTGGGCAAGTAGGTAGGTAGGAAGGCAGGTTGGTAGGTAGGGTGGGTAAGCAGGCAGGCTGGCAGATAGGTAGGTAGTTAGGCAGGCAGACAGACAGGTAAGTAATTAGGTAGGTTGATATGGTGGTAGGCAGGTAAGTATTAGGCAGGTGGGCAGTCAGACAGGCAGGTAGGTAGGTAGACAGATAGGTAGGTAGGTAGGTAGGTTGGCAGGCATACATATAGTCAGATGAATGGATACTTGGCTAGACAGGCGCCAACCACAAGAGAAAGGAACATAGATCTTAAGAAACACTACGACTTCCGTTGTCTCAAATAAACCAATTAATGACGTCTTGGCTATAGGCATCAATGCCGCTGTCATAACAACGGACGCCATTTGGTATACAATTTCCACTTTGTTCTCCAGAATGTAATCATTCTGAAGCAATTAAAAACAGTTAGTGTTGAAGTTTTAACCTTCGTTTCACGAGGTTCACTTTGAAAAACATTGAAAATAAACCGTTTAAAAATCTATTTCAAAATGAGATTCCTTACGTCGAATATATCCCAGACTTGGAATAAGCAGACCCGCGACGCTTCTCTGTGAGAAATAGAGGAAAGAAAACAAGAATCACCCGAGAGGAAACGGTTTGAGAAATGAGGAGAGAGGGGGAAATACACCTCGACTTGGCGCCGATGGGTTACTGTGAGAATCAGTGAGTTGAGCGAAACATAGGTGTGGAATTTCACAGGCAATGGAAGCGAATTAAAAACACAACACGATGGAGAAAGCATTGAGAGAAGATGCTGAAGATTGCGTGAAGTTCGGGTGGGGTGTGAGAGAGACGGGGTGGGGAGCGTGAATCCATCCGTAGAACTAATTGTTAGAAGAAAGGAAAGGAAAGGAATCTACGAGGAAAGAATTATAATGGTTCTGTCTGATAGTAAAGTGAAATATTATGTCGAGGGTAAGGTTGAACGAGTGCAAGCGTAATACACGGTATGTCATATATGACGGAACAATGACGAGATCGACAAATAATGTAACTGTGTTCGTGACCTCCCGCGTGATTTACATATTCAACACACTGGTAAAACAAATAAACTAGGCAAATTATGAAGAAGGAGGAATTTGAAACAAGAGCAAGTCAAGTACAACATAAACATAAACAACAAAGGAATATTGATTTCCATTCGGGGCGTACTTTAAATTTTCAACGCTAAGTTAAATTTAAAAGAATAGAAGCTGTTGTATGTGAGTGACATTGCAGAGTTTCACACATATTAAGGTACGTCACAGTCATGTTAGTGGCGCCCATAAGGGGAGGAAACAGTAGCGACAGTGAAATATATTCATGTCGTGAAAGGCGGCTATGGAGGGTTGGTGTTAGTCTGACCACCTCGGCCCTCGAAGAGCTTTAGTTGGAATGTGCAACCAATAATGATCAAGTCTACACAGGGATAGGGCTTGGAGGGAGTTAGTTGAAAGTGAGCTTCACTGGGAGGAGAAGTAGGCAGCAGCAGGAACAGTAGAAGTAGTAGTAATTGTAGTAGTAGTAAAAGTAGTAGTAGTAGTAGTAGTAGTAGTAGTAGTAGTAGTAGTAGTAGTAGTAGTAATTGTAGTAGTAGTAGTAGTAGTAGTAGTAGTAGTAGTAGTAGTAGTAGTAATAGTAGTAGTAGTAGTAGTAGTAGTAGTAGTAGTAATTGTAGTAGTAGTAGTAGTAGTAGTAGTAGTAGCAGTAGTAGTAGTAGTAGTAGTAGTAGTAGTAGTAGTAGTAGTAGTAGTATTTGTTGTTGTTGTTTGTTTTTATTGTTGTTGTTTTTGTTGTTGTTATTGTAATAATAGTTGTAGTAATAGTTGTAGAAGTAGTAGTTGTAGTAGTAGTTGTTGTAGTTATGTTTATTATTGGTGTGGTAGCAGTAGTTGCAGTAGTAGTTGTTGATGCTTTCGTTGTAGTAGTAATCTTCTTTGTAGTAGTAGTAGTAGTAGTAGTAGTAGTAGTAGTAGTAGTAGTAGTAGTAGTAGTAGTAGTAGTAGTAGTAGTAGTAGTAGTAGTAGTAGTAGTAGTAGTAGTCTCATCTCATCATATCATCTCATCATGTTCCTCTTGTACCTTGCGGTGTCGAGTAGTAGCAGTAGTAGTAGTAATTGTTGTAATTGTAGTAGTAATAGTAGTAATTGTAGTAGTAGTAGTTGTTGTAGTAGTAGTAGTAGTAGTAGTAGTAGTAGTAGTAGTAGTAGTAGTAGTAGTAGTAGTAGTAGTAGTCTCATCTCATCATATCATCTCATCATGTTCCTCTTGTACCTTGCGGTGTCGAGTAGTAGCAGTAGTAGTAGTAATTGTTGTAATTCTAGTAGTAATAGTAGTAATTGTAGTAGTAGTAGTAGTAGTAGTAGTAGTATTAGTAGTAGTAGTAGTAATTGTTGTTGTTGTGGTGGTGCTGGTAGTAGTAGTAGTTGTTGTTGTAATTGTAGTAGTAGTAGTAGTAGTAGTAGTAGTAGTAGTAGTAGTAGTAGTAGTAATAGTAGTAGTAGTAGAAGTAGTAGTAGTAGTAGTAGTAGTAGTAGTAGTAGTAGTAGTAGTAGTAGTAGTAGTAGTAGTAGTAGTAATATTAGTAGTAGTAGTAGCAGTAGTTGTAATTGTAGTAGTTATTGTTGTAGATATATTAGTAGTATTAGTAGTAGTAGTAGATAGTAGTGGTAGTAGTAGTAGTAGTAGTAGTAGTAGTAGTAGTAGTAGTAGTAGTAGTAGTAGTAGTAGTAGTAGTAGTAGTGGAAGTAGTGGCAGTAGTGGCAGTAGTGGTAGTAGTAGTAGTAGTAGTAGTAGTAGTAGTAGTAGTAGTTGTTGTTGTTGTTGTAATTGTAGTAGTAGTAGTAGCAGTAGTAGTAGTAGTAGTAGTAGTAGTAGTAGTAGTAGTAGTAGTAGTAGTAGTAGTAGTAGTAGTTAGTTCCAGTAGTAATAATAGTAGTAGTTGTTGTTTTTATTGTAGTAGTAGTCTTAGTGGTAGTAGTAGTAGTAGTAGTAGTAGTAGTAGTAGTAGTAGTAGTAGTAGTAGTAGTAGTAGTGGTGGTGGTAGTAGTAGTAGTAGTAGTAGTAGTAGTAGTAGTAGTGGTAATAGTAATAGTAGTAGTAGTAATAATAATAATAGTAGTAGTAGTAGCAGCAGCAGCAGCAGCAGTAGTAGTAGTAGTAGTAGTAGTAGTAGTAGTAGTAGTAGTAGTAGTAGTAGTAGTAGTAGTAGTAGTAGTAGTAGTAGTAGGAGGAGGAGGAGGGGGAGGGGGAGAAGGAGACGAAGAAGGAGAAAGAAAAAGATAACACCTCTCTTCCTCGTCTTTGTCGTGTCAAGCACGGAATAAATGTTGTTACCTAAATCAAGAAACAGTGTGTCCTAGTCGGTGTAACAGTTGTAGCTAGTTCAAGAAACAGAGTGCCCGAGTCAGTGTAACAGTTACAGCTGCTACAAGAAACAGTTTGCCCTAGAAGGTGTAACAGTTACAGGTGTTTCAAGAAACAGTGTGCCCTAGAAGGTGTAACAGTTACAGGTGTTACAAGAAACAGTGGGCCCTAGAAGGTGTAACAGTTACAGGTGCTACAAGAAACCGTGGGCCCTAGAAGGTGTAACAGTTACAGGTGTTACAAGAAACAGTGGGCCCTAGAAGGTGTAACAATTACAGGTGTTACAAGAAACAGTGGGCCCTAGAAGGTGTAACAGTTACAGGTGCTACAAGAAACAGAGTGCCCGAGTCAGTGTAACAGTTACAGCTGCTACAAGAAACAGAGTGCCCGGGTCAGTGTAACAGTTACAGGTGCTACAAGAATCAGAGTACCGGAGGTGTAACAGTTGTGGCTAGGTCAAGAAACAGTTTGCCCCAGTCGGTGTAACAGTTACATCTGCTACAAGAAACAGTGTGCCCAAGTCCGTGTAACAGTTACAGCTGTGCCAAGAAACAGTGTGCCCTAGTCGGTGGTAACAGTTACAGCTGTTACAAGAAACTGAGTGCCCGAGTCGGTGTAACAGTTACAGCTGTTACAAGAAACAGAGTGCCCGAGTCGGTGTAACAGTTATAGCTGTTTGAAGAAATCACACCCACAATCCATCTATTGTGTGGGTTCCCTTCTTCCCCACTTTCCCTGTTCATCTCCAAGTATTGTTATCTTTTCGAGACCTTAATGCCTTTCCACTTTCCCCCAATATTTCATTTACCTCAATTTTGTTTGTCTTAATAAATAAATAAATTACAGTATTATGCAGTGCTTGTTGGACCTGGCAGCCAGGGTAAATTAACAACAAATAAAATAACAACCACATCCGCCTTTATGGGTAGTAGTTGTAGAAGTCCACCGACTTAACCACCGTGCCTGCAAGCAGGTGTACTGCCAACTGAACATCTATACTGATACAACTAAACACAGTGTGCGTTGCTTCGTACAGAATGGCTCAAGCCTATATTCTCTATTAAAGAAACTGCTGCCTTATGAACATTGGCTAGGTCCACCCCATTCAACATAGACACTTGCCGTTTCCCTCCTTCCTAGCGCCAATCCCGAATATATATCCCACAATGACTATCTATCAATCTATGAGTCTGAATGCAAGATAGATAAAACTACTCCGCCTTCGGAACGTCATTCCCCCCCCCCCCCCCAAACCTCCGCCTCCATCCCATACCACATAGTGAGGCCCAAGTTCCTTTTTATTTCTTTTCTTTTCGCGCCTATCCAAAGATTGTTCGGCGTCTCCATGCCTGGTGTTGTCAAAACCTTGCCAGATCCTTTACCTCGGCCTGTCAGTTCTGGACTTGTCTACCCGCCAGGAGATCCCGCCTACGTGGTTACCAGGGGGCGGGAGTAACTCTCATGTCGAGAAACGCCGAGCCAATAGGCGAGGGCAAATTTTTTTAAAAGGGGAAGTTAGGATGTAGGAGACACTAGCTGAATCAATGGGAGAGGAACAGTGTCCGCGGTTTTGGCAGGGATTGTTTTCACACTGTTATCCCTTTTGCAAAATGTGTGGTTGAATATAGCTACTAGCGCTTATAGCACAGTTGTTAGTTCGCTTGGGAAGAAAAACAGCGGTGCCAGTTCAATCCTCAGCAATAGTAGGATTATTTTTATTCCGCAAACACGGCTCGAGGTGGATCCAGCCTTATGAAATGGGTACCGGTTAATTTTTGAGAAGGAAAGGTGGTTTGTCACCACACCTCATTATGCGTGGCCTGGAATGTGTGAAGGTTTCACACTTCCATAGAAGTATGTGTCATAATGCCAACTTTACGTGTACACAGCTACACATATGATGGGCATAAACTGAAATAAGTTATGGATATTAACATAAAAATGTCTAGAGTTGCATGTCCTTCACAGGACGTAGCAGTCAACCCCAACAATTTTGCTGTTCGTGAATCCTGGGCAAATTTTACGTTCAGTAGTTTGCCGTTGCTTTCTGAACGACGGGCACCTATAAATTTTTCGAAAAACTAGCACCGCTGTGTTTCGAACCCGGGTATACGGGCTCACAAACCGCGTTCGCAAGACCTTAGCCACGGCGACCAACGACGGGATATCAACTTACATTCTTTTAATTAAGGCTTTATTGATGCGATTAAGTGAGTGATGGACAGTAGCGGACTGGGTCTAAAATATGTTGCCAGAACTAGAAGGTCATCAAAATGTTTAACATAGTGTCATGTTTGCTTGCTTGCTTGTATTCACTAGCAATGAACTCCAGCGCGAAGTCCTGTATGTCGGAATAAGACATCCTGTTGCCCAACATCAGTGTGATGTCATACCGGACTGAGGTTTGCATGAGTATCTGTTTTCCCGTGTCTGACTTATTTGTTTGCAGACTGGTGGTTCCTTTACATGCAGGCAGACACTCTCCGACTTTGGAGGAATAGTGTCATTTTAAATAAGGCCCAGTTACTTAGGATGACCATAGGGCCAATTTGCCATCAGAGAAGCTGAATGTTTGCTTAGCCTGCCGCTGGTTATAACCATTTCGCAGCCACCAAAGAGGAACGTCGAGACTTTTGAACTTAATGTTAAGAAAAATCTTAGAATACCGTGGTCGGCCATGTGCAGGACGTGACGATTCCTTGGGTGAGCCCAGTACCAGAGCGCTGTGTGATGGCTCTGCAAGTATGGAAGCCTCTTTGGATGGCGGGGAATGCCCATGGTCTGCCCCTGCCTTCCCTTGAGGGTTGACCAGGATGCCTTTGGCTGTTCTTTATGGGCCAGCTAGGATGGGGGATAACACCACAACAGTGAGATTAAAACGTCCTAAGAAACCCCCGGGAAGGTTAACCCGGTCAACAAATGCCCGCAGAAGTCAGATGTGTCGGCCTAACGGCGCAAGAACGCAGCTCTGCTGTAAACAGGCACAACGGAGTCACATCCCCAAAAAAAAAAATCCGGATGAACGAAGAAGAAGAAGAATACCGTGGTCGTAGGTCAGCATGGCTGAATGGATAAGAATGCGTGTTCTTAAGCATCCTTAGTGCTGATGCCGAAGTAAGGGGTTCGACCCCTACATCGGACAACTGGACTAAAATGTTGACCTCTCGTCGTTGACTTAGGGACGTAAATTACAAGTACCTCCGAAGTCGCAGTGGTTTCGCCTGATGGCGAGGGACACTGCTAATAGGGAGAGCTGATCCATATGCAAACCTCAGCCCATCACAAATACAAGTAGTGTGCTACGACTACGCTTGAGTTCAAAGCGAGCGAGCGCACCAAAAAAAAAAAAAAAAAAAAAAGAAAAAGTAAAACATAAATATACCGTGGCCAAAGAAGAAAAATGCAGAGATCCTAATGTGAAAACTGTAACATAAAACTACACAGGGTCTTAGAAACGACACACGTTACCAATATTAAACAGCCTAGTGGTTTGTCTAGAACAGTGATGGAACTTGTGGTGGTGTTTGTAGTGGTGGTGCTAGGAGGAAGAGACAGGGGTCAGTCAGCACGACGCCGGACACAAGACATTGAATAATCTTGGGCATGAAAATGCACGAGCACTGGGATCTGGAGAATCTGCTCGGGCCGTGATGAGAGCGAAGTTCTGCAGATGACCTGCTGTATGAAGACGATGAGATGTAACTAATACATCATGATGTTAATCATTCGCATCTTCATGATTACGATGATCATCATATCATCTTCATGCAGTGCCTTGACGACTAGCTTTGGTGATCATGTTCTCCATCTTTCATTGTATCCAATAGAAAAATGTAAAAAGAAAAATGTATGTTGTTATTAGGACATTCCCAAATCATTATTTGTGTGTATGTAGAGAGATTTCTGTTCAGTTTTTGTTTTGTTTTACAAATAGGGCTAATATATTGTTTGTTACTGTTGTTTGTGAATTAACTCGGAAATTTAGTTTTAACTTTTACGCCCGGAACATTGATGCTCAGAGAGCCCAGAAAACTGGGAGTTTCTTCTTCTTCTGCTGCGTTCATCCGGAGTTTTTTTTTCTTTTTCGGACGTGATTGCGTTGTGCCTGTTTACAGCAGAGCTGTGTTCTTGCGCCGTTAGGCCGACACATCCGACTCCTGTGGGCATTTGTTGACCGGGTTAACCTTCCCGGGGAAACTGGGAGTTTGACGGTTGCAAGCTCAAACAGTTGCTGTGTGTATGGTTTAAAGATGGCTTGTATTCCTTACCGAAGTAGGCGGGAGATATGATCCAACGGCCGACCACACGCTCCTAAGTGTGTGTGTGTGTGTGTGGAGGGAGTGAGTGTGTGTGTGGGGAGGGAGAGGATGGGTGTGATGATTATATTGCCAGGCATCGACTATCATCGACAGAAGATAAGAGAAGCAAACTGTTGTGTGAAGGCACACTCTTCAACTAAGTTTTAACTAGTCAAGTCCGAAACATTGGCTTTCCTCCCGCCGGAGCTCCAAAAAGGGATGGCTTCTATCCGAGTGTGGTAGGCATAGGGACTTTCCACGTGTAGGGACTTTCTTTACTCGAAACGAAAAAGTACCATCTCCACGGGACTGGAATGCAAGCTTCTCCTCCCCCCCTCCGACAGATATTTGGGGCGGGAGACCAGTATTGATAATGAAAGTAAAGACCAGTATATTAAGTCGAGAGACCGGTATTCAGCAACGGGAGACCAGTATTTTGGATACAAGATATAAGTTTTCAGGGAAGGTAGACCAATATTTTCTTTTCGCATACCCTTTACAGGACATCGCTGTCTACATCAGCATCTTTCAGCTGATTGTTGATTTCTTGGCAAGATTACGCCCAGTAGTTTGCTATTGCTTTCTGAGCGGCCGGCTCACATATCCAGTAAGTTACCAACCCGGCGAGAACCGCTACCGATTCTCGCGCAAGTTACGTTTCTCAAGTGAATATACTGGATTACGGAGAAATTCGCTAGCACCTAGGCCAGGGAGCCGGCAGACTAATATTTAGAGACTGGATTCCTGTGTTTAGGGACCGGAGAACAATATGTATGGGATACCAGTTTTGGTTATGAGATCCTAATGAGAAACCAATATTTGGGGAATGGGAGGTTTTGCACCAGGTTGAACACATTGAACCAGTCAAGTCCTTCCCTCATGCATAAAATTTTGACTCAGCCAAATCTTTCCATCAGGTTGAAAACTTTGACTAAGCCAAGTCTTTCTATCAGATTGTAAACTTTGACTCAGTCAAGTCTTTCCATCAGGTTGAAAACTTTCACTAAGTCAAGTCTTTCTATCAGATTGAAAGCTTTGACTCAGTCAAGTGTTTGCTTGAGGTTGAACGCCGTCGATCAACCTTTTGGCTCATACGCTTGCATATTAATATTAGTTACCAAGGCAACAACCTAAAATAGAAACCATAAAATGCGATAGGAAGTTTATGGGACTAGCACCTCAAGACATTGCCCCAGTGCGTTACCGTGCCCTCATAAGGGAAGCAGTGAATTGTAACATTGTAACATGCCATGCATGTCGTAAGGAGGGTTGGCCTAAGACTGACTGCCTCATCTTGTAGACAACTTTAGCTATACAACCTAACCAACTACGAACAAGTCTACTTAGGGCTTGAAGTGAGTTCGTTGACGGCCAGTGATTCATTGGATCCGTTGAAAGCCAGGAGCAGAAGCGGAACATGACAGTATGCTCAATACACCTCACGGAGTGTACATTTCTTGTTGTGTTTTTTCCCCCGCTCGCTTTGAACTCAAGCGTAGTCCATATACTTCTAGTGCACTGGGCTGATTTTTGCGTGTGGATTAGCTTCCCCTACAACCAATGTCCCTCGCCATCAGGCGAACTCACTCCGACTTCTGAGGTACTTCTTCTTCTTCTGCGTTCATCCGGTCTGTTTTGTTTTTGTTTTTTTTTATGTGATTGCGTTGTGTCTTTTTACAGCGAGTTGTGATACTGGGCCTTTAGGTCGACACATCCGACTCTGCGGGCGTTTCTTTTTTTTTTTTTTTTTTTCTTCTTCTTCTTCTTCTTCTTCTTCTTCTTCTTCTTCTTCTTCTTCTTCTTCTTCTTCTTCTTCTTCTTCTTCTTCTTCTTCTGCGTTCATCCGGAGTTTCTTTTTTTCGGATGTGACTGCGTTGTGCCTGTTTACAGCAGATCAGCATTCTTGCGCCGTTTGGCCGACACATCCGACTTCTGCGGGCTGTGGGCGTTTGTTGGCCGAGTTAACCTTCTCGGGCCTTCTGAGATACTGTGCCCGATACTTTATTTGCTGGTATATTTTCGTCTTTTCCATCAAGTAATGGACTGTATAAGAGTATCAAGATTTTTAGTGTTTTAGTATGTGGAAAGAATGAGATTGCGGGGGATCGGCAGGGGTTCTGGAAGAATCTCAAAACTGAGAGGGAAGACCAGGAGAACTTTTAATCAGATAGCGGTGGGAACGATTAGTAGTATGACTCTTCGCTGGCTGTTGAACGAGGGGACAGAGCACGTATGGGAATGTCCTGAGTTCAGTGACGTCGGTTCTTAACTCAACTCAACTCAACTCAAGTGTGACCGAAGTGCTTGAGATGTTTCATTACTTCTCCCACCAGTTCTCTGGGCATTACCATATTATCCGGAATTTCAGGTGTGTGTGTGTGTGTGTGTGTGTGTGTGTGTGCGTGTGTTTCCATTATATACAACCTGTCGTACAGCCTAAACAGTTATGTACGGATAACAAAATATGGTATCTCGGCCTTTTACAAACAGCATCACACTGGCACAGTCTGCTTGCAGTAGATATGTTAAGTTACACAATATGGTGTCATAGTTGTTAACATGATGCTTTTCACAATCATACGCATCATCATTATTGTCATGATCATCATCGTCATACTCATCACCTTTATTGTCATGATCATCATAACATAACTGGTTACACACAATAAACAATCAGCATGTCCTACAAATATCTCAGCCGTTGTGCTAAGTTAGGTCTTGTTCAGATATATGTATAATACAGTAAGGTTAAATAACACAGCTGTAAAAACTAATATTTACTGTCATATTGTGAGGCAGGGCGCTCCCTGGTTACAGTAGAGCGACAGTATCAGGGCGACTACCTGCTGCGCCCAGGCATGGCTGCGCCACTTAACATAAGTAAATAACATTGGTTACCATGATAAATGACTTCCGATACGCACGCTGAAAATAAGCTAATGGTAATTGCGAAAAAAAAGGTGTTTCCCCAAATGCAACACCAAAGAGAGTTGACCTAGTCTGAAACGAATTAATCTTATTTTTACAAATTATTATTTGGGTACTTTGATAGCAGCAGATGGAAATCGTATTAACTGATTAAGTGTCATGGGATGATTAATCGTCTTAAGCTCTTCCAGTATCTGCCATTGGGTTAGGCACAGTAGCTTTCTCTACGCAACCCCCTTTAATTTGATATGTAATTCAACATGTCTGCTACCATATTAACAACTTTAAAGTCATAACAGTGATATACCCCTACTTCCCATTTTTCGCATCCATTTTGGTTAGGTACAAATCTACTTATTTGGCACTGAATCTGTCAAAGAAGTTAAATACAGGATGCCTCAAAGAAAAACAGCATTTAAAAGGATGATATTTTCTGCAATATCTTTGTCCATCCGGGTGAGAAAAAGAGTTCTTAAGAGCTAAGTAGAGCAAATCCCGATGTACGGAAATCAATCACAGATAATTAACAGACTAATGAGGAATTATATGTAAGGTGCAGAGTTGTTGTTTTACAGAAGAATAATGAGATAACCACAGACGGATTCAAAGGTAATGAAGACATTTTGAAAGAAGTTAATTCACAAAGAGAACTGGTTATTAGTATCAGAAGAGAACAGTAATACATCTTTGGACATGTCATGAGAAGTGGAAGCCGGAGTATGCAGTGACAACGGAGACGTCGGAGGGGAAGGGAGGCAGGGGAAGACAGCCAGAGAAGATGCTGTACAGTCTGATATAATTCCATTAAAGAACATACGTAACGGAAATGAATGGCATTGCACGAGACACAAGGCTGTGGACAGACATGACCAACACCACACGGCATGGTCTATCAGAAAGACACACCAATTTGCAGTTGGAAGGCAACAACAGCAGTCCTTGCAGGTTGATGGAGTGGCAACATTACAGTTCGAAACATCATAATAAAGCATATATGAATCCTTATCTTCGTACACACTGGATTCTCCAGTGCTATGGAGTTCGTGCACTTATCCGAGATGCTCTTAGTGTAGATAAGATCACTAATGGCTCTTTTCATAGTTCGATGAAACTGCTCTAGGAATCGAATCAATCTGCTGATTCTTGTTAACGTCGACGAAAACAGGTTTCTATTGTTACCATGTCCATTTGTTCTTCTAAGTATGTATTATGAATTATAATGAACGTAATGTGCATCAATCGTAATGTGAAGTTTGCGTTCTTTAAAGCTTCCATCAATACGGCAGTTTGTACAATTGATTCTGCTTGATAGAAATATTTGGTGCAGTTCTGAGAATAAATCCCCCTGGCCTTGCAGAGGCGGAGTATTGCGGTTTGTTGTTATTACTATTGCTACTATTGCTGTTGTAGAAACTCCTTGATTTGAGTTGTTTATTCTTGAACCACTTGTGGAATTGGTGAGCAACGTAAACACCCTATGCCACGTTTCGATGCGTTTGGATATATGGTGCGAGTACCATGGTTTTATAGACCAATCCGCACTTGATGGCTGATGTGGAAAGTATCACGCCGGCAGCCTTTACTTCCTCAAACATTTCCTAGCACCCATTTTAGAGTGTGTCTGCCTGGAGGTCGGAGAGGTGGCCATGGGGTTACGAATGCAATTTTCATACAATGGTATGAGTGCCGGTCGTTAGGAAAGAGATGGCAAATTACTGAATGTAAACTTGCCAAGAAATCACATCATCATCATCATCATCATCATCATCATCATCATCATCGTCATCATCATCATCATCATCATCATCATCATCATCATCATCAAGTGCCCTGCCAGCTGGCGTAGGCATTCATGTCTTTCCACAGATCTCTGTCTTTGGTGTTCTGGATCAACTCTGCTGATGATATTCCACCATGCCACCGTCTCAATCCATCCAGCATCATTTCTCTAGGTTCGTCTCTGAGAAATCACAAACTGCAACAACAACAACAACAACAACAACAACAACAACAACAACAAAATTGCTGAGGTTGACAGCGACGTCCTTTAAAGGACAAGCAAAGAACTAACTACCA
Source organism: Cepaea hortensis (assembly GCA_963921405.1). Taxonomy (NCBI): domain Eukaryota; kingdom Metazoa; phylum Mollusca; class Gastropoda; order Stylommatophora; family Helicidae; genus Cepaea; species Cepaea hortensis. The sequence goes on along the minus strand of OY992881.1, from coordinate 92,875,914 downwards.
GGTGCCCAGGACAAAGTCGTCTAAAACGCGCCTCAATGGGGATTCGAAAAAAATCACCAATGCACTGGAAAGGAAACGCCATAACCGTTAGGTTACCGCTATTCCCTTACAATTGGTAACTGGTGATCATTTGGTGTCCATCTCGGCATGCAAGCGGTGATTGTATGATGAGAGGGAATGACCGTCTACTATCAAGAGGAACGAGTGCCTACCATGATCACGTGGAACAGCTGTGATTCTCTAGCAACCTGGTAGGGTGCACAGTTTGAGCCATCAGCAAGTGTCATTACAATGGAGACAATAGTCGATCCTTGCTGGGCTCTCCGAAGGGTGTCTGCATAGATGTCCATGTGGATGTGAAGAGAGGTCTTGGCCAGGAAGTCCTATTCGACACACCACCTACTCTGTATTCCCGGGATCATGTATTAGCTTCTGCTGCTGTTGCCTTTTATCTCCCAGTTGGGTATAGACACCCAGCCAACTCGTACCCAGTTCTTTGTCAGCTTGTTCCTAGTTGGCTGCAACGTGTAGCTAAAGTTTTCTACGAGATGACATAGCCAGTCCCATGCCACCACTTCTCAATAGTTTTTTGTTTTTTCATTAACGGCAGTTTACATAAATACTATTCTTTGCTTCACTTATGTCCCCTGGTAACAGACGGGCGGGAGTCATGTATAGGCTAGCTTTCATGTTGAGGTTTGAGTTTCCTCGGGTAGAAACACTGGCAGGCTAAAGTCAGATTCTATTGTCCCGGGAAGGTAATCCGGCCAACAAATGCTTGAAGAAGTCGGATGTGTCGGCCGAAAGGTACAAATATCGCAGCTTTGCTGTAAACAGGCACAACACAATCACGTCCACAAAAAATACTCTCAGGATGAACGCAGAAGGAGAGGACGAAAAACCGACCAGTTAAACAAACCAGCCGAGCAATCAACCAGCCGAGCAGCCAACCAACCAGCCGAGCAACCAGCATACCAACCAGCCGAGCAGCCAACCACTATACCAACCAGCCGAGCAGCCAGCCAGCATACCAACCAGCCGAGCAACCAATCAACCAGCCGAGCAGCCAACCAACCAGCCGAGCAACCATCCAACATATCAACCGGCATCAACGATGTGTACTTCAATGTCATGAACAAAGACGTACACAAAAAGAATTATTCAAGTCAAATACATTCAAGCACAACTTTCATGACATTGCTAAACAGCAACCAATGATGGACATAGGAGCAAACACATAAACGTGTCCATAAGCAGGAACCTGACATGTGTCTGTCATGTGATGGGGCCATAACATTTTGTAGGCCTGAATGCACATACAAATATGTGCTAAGTCATTTCCTTTGCTAGATGACGGCGAACGCAGCCATCGAATTCTCGTGACATTATTAGCGCAGCCCCCTATCAACTACACTAATGCGCCTGCCAGTGATGATGTGCTGCTAATTATAGCTTCCTAAACAATGTTGCTATTTATTACCAGCTGCTGCCGTGTCTACTATCAAGAAATATCGCTAAATATGCGAAGAGAAAACAGCAAAAATAATATGATTATTTTTATTAACGAAGACACAAACAACAGTTTGCATGATTTATGGGCTGGCATATATCGCTGCCTCTAGTCAGGTTGTGAAAAAGTTGTTGCATATCCTTTAGAGGACGTATCAGTCAACCCAAATGTTTTTTGGCTGTTCGTGATTCCTGGGCAAGTTTACGGTCAGTAGTTTGCCATTGCTTTCTGAACGACCGGCACTCATACCATTTCATAAAATAACAACGTAAGGCGGTCTGCTGCCAAATCGCCCACAGCTGTGTTTCCAATGTGGGTATGCGGGATTCTAGTCAGGTACATACAGCAGAAATCCCACAACATAATCTAAAGAGATTAGATAAATCCTTCAATCTGAAATATGCAACACACATATTCACACAGTAATTGTAATTGTCTACCATGGTAATTTTAAACTGACTATCATATCTGTTTGTTTGTACAAGCTTGGTTCTTGTAAATGAATGGCAATTGCCCCTGCCAGCTTTTAGATGAGACCATTTTGTGTTTTAAACAACACATGAAACGCATACTGTCTTGGACAATTTCTTTTAGGCACACTTACAAAATCTTTGGCATTCAGATGACTAACGAAGTTGGGACCAAACAATTAAATACATCTGACGCAGTAACAACACATGTGAAATACACACATTAGTCTCATATAGGCAAATATTAGGCAACATACACTATCCAATGTCCGGTGTCTATTCACGAAATCAACCCCAGAACTTAGATATGCAGATGGCATGGTCACCCTCTCCGTTAGTGCTTAGGAAGTAGAAGAACTGATAAGGTCTGTCAATAAATACAGAGAAAAATCAGAATATGTTTTTTGAACTTCAACAAAACAAGGATGTCTCTGGACAAAACTACATACCAACTAAAAATCACCTTCATAAATGAAGAAATTGAAAATGTCACAAACTTTGAATAATTAGGCTTTATTAATCACCAACAAAGTGGTTTTTTTTTCAGGAAAAGTCAAAGACGGGAGATACTGATAAGTGGAACTGGTAAAATAGCAGCTATACATTTGTTGTAGGCGTGTCCAACATATGCAGAACAGAAAAAAGTAGTTTGACCTACACCCGCTCCATGTGAGGACAACCATGATAGGGATTTCATCAAGCTCAAGCTGACTGCTGCTTTCTTTGCATTTATTAACATTGGCGTCGGAAGGTGAAAGAAGACGAAGAATAAGAAGAAGCCAGATGCAGGTTGGCAACAGCAATGTTGTGGTTCAACGATTCTTCTCCAGTCGCCCTGACTTGTCTTGCCACTGGATTCTGATGGACTCAGGCGAGAAAATGTGGTCCACGAATGGCACAACTCTCCCTCACTTTAAAAGTCATTTTTCATCCAGTTTCGTCAAAGAACATTTCGAGCCAGTTAGACCTTACCAGCAATGTTAGAACTCACGGCTCCAAACTTTCAACCCTACTTGATGACACGAATGGTCATCATCATTTCTGATGGACAAACACCACACCAGGGGTTCAACGGTTTTAAGACCCTAGAGTACAACACCAACAAGCAAGTTATTGTAACATTTTAGAGAAGATGATAATCCCGTGGCAACATGTGGATATGAGGGGTGGACTATTTCACAATCACCAGAGAAGATAAGTTGGGCCTTTGAGCTCAAATGTACATAAACGTTCTTAGAGTGTCATGGATTATGAGGAAGAAGGGGAAAAAAAAAAAAAAAACTGAGATTCCACAAACTCTGAACATCGAAGAAAACTAGTTCACAAACAATATGATGTCTAAGAAACTCAAATACTTTGGCTATATAATACGCCACAGTGGTAGAAGCATGGGTCCCGCAAAAAGCCATATATGTCAACCGGCAAGGAGGTGGACACCGGACATTGCAGGTTTAAGACACGATAGTGTATGAGACAGGACAGCTGGCAAGAGACAGGGACACTTTCGGCCGGCCGTGATGACAGCGACGTTCTGTAAACTACAGCTACTCGATATCAGTCTATACGTTGAGACAAACAGACAGACAGAGTGGGAGACGGACCGAGTGAGAGACGAACAGAGTGAGAGACAAACGTATAGGCAGAGTGAGAGACGAACAGAGACAGACATACAAATACAAAGAGAGACAGAAGTATAGACAAAAACATACACAGGCAGAGAGGCAGGTAGCTAACAAGAGAGAGAGAGAGAGAGAGAGAGAGAGAGAGAGAGAGAGAGAGAGAGAGAGAGAAGGAAAGAAAGCGAGAGAAAAAAAACAGATATAGAGAAAACACACACACACACACACACAAAGAGAGAGACAGAGAGAGAGAGAGAGAGAGAGAGAGAGAGAGAGAGAGAAAGAGAGGCCAGAGTTAGTATAAAGTAAACAGGGCTTTAAGCATACATGGTTCTAGCCACATAATTGATAGACCAGTCATCACTGGCTGGGTGATGTGGTCATGTGGTCAATCTCAGGTGAGCCGGCTTTACTTTACAAAACATGTCCTGGCACATTATTCAGTTCGACACGGGAGCTAGGCCAATTAAACACCCCACCCCTCCCCCTTTCTAAAAAAAAATGCTTACTTCAATAAGGATTTAAACCCATGACCACTGCTCCGGCAGGCAAACGTGCTAGCCACTCCGCTACCGCCGCTCCCATGTTAGCAGAGTGCTGATAGACATAAATCATGGCTGAAATAAACTGCAAACTCAAACTTAGTAGCTGCGCGACAGACAACAATGCACAGGAGGGAGATGGAGAAGGTCTCAGACATCACACAGAAGATCCCCACTGAAGTTATAAGCAGTTGATGAATGTGATAAAATGGTAGCTAGACATTTCCCTCAGGTGTGTCCATCATTTAAAGTTAGAGAAACCTCCTGGTGTCAATACCAGATGCATTTCAGGACAAACTATGAACACATCAAATGTCATTCCACATTCCTTTAATATCCATTGTCTTCAAAATTACATATTTCATTATTATTCTTCGTCTTCGTTATTAAATGTTCCGTTTATGATAAAGGGGCCTTCATCTTTACATATTCCATCATTATCCATTGTTTCCTTAAAGTCGGGTCTTAGTCAAATAAGACTGAGCTACCGCATACCAGCAGACGGTACTACATGCTTTCTGTTAGCGCCGAATGTTTTCTGAATCTGTTATGTCAAGGCTTGCTTCTTTGGATCTGTGCACATGTTAAATCTACATTAATGCAAAGATGTAACATTTTCACGTTGTTAACATCTATGTAGATGTTAAATAGTAGGGGAATGGGGGGACTGTAAGTAATCCTTGTCTCTCTAATGCAGTGGTTCTCAACCGGTGGGGAAATCCCCCCTCCCCGGGGGGATATTAGGGATTCCAAGGGGGGGGGGGGAGGGGGGAGGAGGATTTAAGATTATAACAAGATCGCGTTAATACTTCTTCTTCTTCTTCGTTCATCCGGAGTTTTTTTTCGGATGTGATTGCGTTGTGCCTGTTTACAGCAGAGCTGCGCTCTTGCGCCGTTAGGCCGACACATCCGACTTCTGCGGGCATTTGTTGACCGGGTTAACCTTCCCGGGGGTTTCTTAGGACGTTTGACTCTCACTGTTGTGGTGTTATCCCCCATCTCAGCTGGTCCATATAGAACAGCCAAAGATCCTGGTCAGCCCTCAAGGGAAGGCAGGGGCAGACCATGGGCATTCCCCGCCATCCAAGGAGGCTTCCATACTTGCAGAGCCGATACATAGCGCTCTGGTACTGGGCTCACCCAAGGAATCGTCACGTCCTGCACATGGCTGCTTAGCCTCACTTCCGTATATTGGGCCTTCCGTTCACCATAGGCTGTTCTTCCGGAAACCAGAAGTATGCAGTCTGCAGATGACATCCACACAGTGAGCTTTCAATTCGGACTTTCCGTGTAATGGATTTGCTATCCAAGCAATATTCCATTTCGTGCCACTAGGACACTTTTCCACCTTTTATGAAGTCCACACAGTGGGCTTTAGATTCGGACTTTCCACGTAATGGATTTGCTATCCAAGCAATATTCCATTTCATGCCACTAGGACACTTTTCCACCTTTTATGAGGCCCACACAATGGGCTTTTGATTCAGACTTTCCACGTAATGGATTTGCTATCCAAGCAATATTCCATTTCGTGCCACTAGGACACTTTTCCACCTTTTATGAAGCCCACACAGCGAGCTTTCGATTCGGACTTTCCACATAATGGATTTGCTATCCAAGCAATATTCCATTTCATGCCTCTGGGTCTTCATGCACCTTTAAATGTCAACCTGTATGTAGTTAAAGTAAGCTGCGGTCAACTTGAGCTTGTTGATATCTCCATAGAGCTTGTCCTCAAATGAAGCAGGTGTGGGCCAAAATATCTTTCTCTGTTCTGCATACGTTGGGCAATCCTGCAGCAAATGTTTTGCTGTCATTTTTCCAGTTCTACAATTACATTCATCGGTATCTCCTATCTTTAGTTTATTGAACAAGTGGTATTCCGGGAAGGTTAACCCGGTCAACAAATGCCCGCAGAAGTCGGATGTGTCGGCCTAACGGCGCAAGAACGCAGCTCTGCTGTAAACAGGCACAACGCAATCACATCCGAAAAAAAAACTCCGGATGAACGAAGAAGAAGAAGAAGAAGAACAAGTGGTATTTCAGCCTGTTATGTCCTGTGCGGAGTCTGAAGATTGCTACTTGTTCTCTTCGGTCGAGTTTGTAATATGCATCATCCTTCTGATGGCCTGGATGCTCAGATTCCCATTTGGTTCTATAAGTGCTTTTTATCAACCTCTTTGCCTCATTATAGGTTATGTCTTTGTCAGGCTGTGGTAGTCGTCCGCCCTCTTTTGCCAGTCTGTCAGCCTCTTCGTTTCCAGGTATACTGCAATGTGATGGGATCCACTGTATTACAACTTTTTTGGATTTCTGGCATAGACCATGGAGTGCTGCTCTTAGGTCAGTTAGTTCTGTGCTGTTATTGCTCTTGAGTATTGAGACAGCTGACTTTGCATCTGTGAAGATAGCTATTTGCTTCTCTTTATTTTCCTCCATCAGGAGCATTTCTGCTGCAGTTTTCAAAGCCTCTACCTCCGCTTTGAAGTTACTTGAAAATTTTCCAGTTGCCATTGAATGTGTTTTTTTCACTCCATTTTTTAAATTTAGGAGAATTCCTCCTCCTCCATTCTCTATTGAATTTTTGGCTGATCCATCTGTATATGCATGGGTCCAATTCCTGCTTGGGTAATGTTCTTTTATGTAGTTTAGGGTTATTTCTCTTCTTTCGGTTTCATGCTGAGTGTTCTTTTTCTCAATACCAGGAATGTTTTCTATCATCTCAGGCAGTTGCTGCTGTCTCCAAGCTGGGAACTTGTGTGCATTGTGTATGGGCTTGACTGTTGATATGTTAAGTATAGGATCTGCCCTAATCCTTCGTTTTGCAGTTTCTACAAAGTTGCTACGCTTCAGTCTTCCCTTTCCAAAACCATTAAATCTGTTGTACATAGGGTGGTCTGTCAATCTTCTAAATTTTTCTGCTTGTTGCTGGGCTCTGCTATCTCTTCTATCCTGCATTGGTTGTAAACAAGTGATCTTTTCTAGTTCATTAATAGGCGTTGTCTTCAGGCTTCCAGTTATGATTCGCATTCCTTGGTTTTGGACTCTACTTATTTTGTTAAAGTTTGACTTAGCTGCTGTTGCCCAAGCTGCAATGCCATATTCCAGTACTGGCCTCACCCGTCCAGTATATAACTTCTTGAGAACTTTCTCATCTGCTCCCCACGTTGTACCAGCAAGCTTTTTCATGATTGCCATTCTCTGCCTTGCTCTTGTTCGATTTTTCTCAACCTGTGTCTTCCATGTCAGGCGACGATCAAAGGTGACTCCTAGATAGTTTGGATTTTCTTCATGGCGCAATATTTTTCCATTCAATACCAGCTTAGGTTGCTGAGTTTTATTTGAGAGGGAGAACACTGTGCATGTTGTTTTCTCCTCACTTATCTTCACTAGCCATGATTTTGACCAGTCCTCTAGCGCTAATAAGGCTTGCTGTATTCTGCTGTTAGCTGTACTAATATATTCTTCAGATGTCCATATGGCTAGGTCATCTGCAAAGGAGGATGTGTGTACTCTGGCCGGAAAATTTTCTGTGATGTCATTTATATATGCTAGGAATAATGTTGGTGAAAGAACTCCTCCTTGGGGGACACCTTGCTCCAGCAGCATCATTTTGCTTGTTTGTCCTTGTACTTTTGTCCTGGCAGTTCTGTTCTCAAGGTAGTGGCTGATCCATTTATACATTTTTCCACAAACATGCATGTTTTGCAGTTTTACTTTCAGTCCTTCCTTCCATACTTTATCAAATGCTTTTTCTAAATCTATCCAGACTGCTAGTGTGTGCTTTTTCTCTTGGAAGGCATCCTCTATTTCCTGAGCTATATAGGTTATTTGATCTTCAGTGGATCTGTATTTTCTGAATCCTGCTTGGTGTGGTGTTAAGAGTTTGTTTTCTTCCAGATGCCATGTTAGCCTGCCATTGATAATGCGTTCCATTAATTTTCCTACACAGCTAAGTAGACTGATAGGTCGATAGCCATTTGGTTCTTCCAGGTCTTTTCCTTTCTTTGGGACTGGTATTAGTATAGCTTCCTTCCATGCCTGTGGGACTATTCCTCTCTTCCAGCTGTTATTTAGGACTGCTAGTAGTTTCTTCTTTGCCTTGGTGCCTAGTCCTATTAGCATTTCATTTGTGATTCCATCCTTTCCTGGTGATTTCTTCTTTTTTAGGGTATTCATTGCCTGTTCCATTTCTTCCATTGTTAGATTTGCCATCATATATTCTGCTGCTGTCTCTGTATTTCTATGATGTATCTGTTTGTCTTTGATTGCTTTCTTCTGTTCGGTTGTAATATCAATGTGGTTTGCATTTGCATAGTGTTCCATTAGTGCATTTGCAGCCTTTTTGCCTGTAAGCAAGGCATTTCCTTGTTTAATTGTTATTTGTTTGTTTCTAGGTCCTTCATTGTTCATGGCTTTCACTAGTTTCCATAGTTTGTTTCCATCCCTGTCAAAATTCAGGTTTTCTGTTTTTTCCCTCCAACAATCTCTTGTTGTTTGATTTACTGTTCTTTTATATTTTGCTGAGATGGCTTTGAGAGAGATGTTTGCTTCAATTGTTTGTTCTCTCTCTGCTGTCTTCCTGGCATCTTCAACTTTGTCCTCCAAACTTTGTAGTTCTTCAGTCCAGTATGGTTTGTAATTTTTCCTCGCTCCTCTTGGAATGGACTCAGTGGCTGCCTGTATTATCGCTCTGTTTAGACTTTCCACCATTTGCTTTATGTTGCCATATCGTGTATTTATGTTGTCACAATATTTGTCTGTTAGTATGGCAAATCTGTCCCAATCTGCTCGTTTGTAATTCCAGCGGGGCAAGGGCTTTTGCTCCTGTGGAACATACTCCATATTCATTTCAAGCTTGATTGGTCTGTGGTCACTACCTGCTAATTGGTCCCCCACATGGCGATCGATTTTGTGAAGGATGTCTCCTGTGCAGAAAGCTAAGTCTGGAGTAGAAGTGGTAAGCCATCTTCTGGAGTAGAAGCTCGGTGTGTCATCCGCTTTGTTGAGTAGATGGAGATTTGAGTCTATTTCCCAGTCCTCCAATTCATCTCCTCTTTTGTCAGTATCTGGGTATCCCCATCTTTCTGAACGGCTATTAAAGTCTCCGACAATAATGCAGTTTGTATCAGTTATTTTCATGTTTGAGAGTGTAAGGTCCTTATCTGCTGGGCTATACAGATTGTAGATTCTTATTTTCACGTCCTTTATCATTATATCAACACCTATAATTTCCGTTTGGTTGTCAGAGATCACAGATACTTCGCTGCAAGGTATTGTATTTCGTGTAAGTATTAGAACTCCTCCTTTGTGTCCTTCGCGGTCGAAACGTGTGGCCTGATATCCTCTGACTGAGAATTTGTGATTGGCGTTGAGGTGTGTCTCTTGAATGCATGCCACATCTATTCTATCTTTATGAAGACGCTGTGTTAGGGAGTCTTTCTTCTTGTAAACTCCTTCGGCATTCCACTGTAGTATGTTGAGTGTCCGGGGTATTTGGTCAATAGCTCTTAACCTACTCCTCTGTGCCTTGACTCCACAGCACAGGGGAAGGTGACCACCAGTAGTCATGGGTGGACCCCCTCGAGGCAGGGGGCCCGGCACTATCACCGCCTGATGGGACTTCACGGGATTAGCACCATATCGATTAATTTTGATTTGTGACATCATGAATTAAGTTACGTTGCACTGCTTTGTCAAGCCTGTGGCTCAGTACATCCGATTTCGACAAGCATTTATTCGGGATGCTTTCCCTAGCCTTTGACTGTCCCCAGTCTACCTACAAGGCAGCAGGTTTCACGTTGCACTGCTTTGTCAAGCCTGTGGCTCAGTACATCCGATTTCGACAAGCATTTATTCGGGATGCTTTCCCTAGCCTTTGACTGTCCCCAGTCTACCTACAAGGCAGCAGGTTTGTGTGTCTCTTCGTCTGGTCCCTCTCCCTTGACCTGTCCGACATGGGTGGCCCTACCAGTAGCTGTGCTACCGTCGGCATAGCTCTTGGGGTCATTGGGACGCACAAGCCCCTCTACCTCGTCACGGTGGACACACAGCAGAGGGGAGATCGCGTTAATACAAGAACCGATTACTTGATATTGTTTTCCCTCCATACTTTACGGTTCTGTACTTCTCGCCCTTCTGAAATTCGTTTTATGAAGTAAGCAGACCCGCAAACAACAGGTATAGACTTGTTCTAGTTATTAAATTTAGCCTCCATCTTTACGTATACTGTGTAGTGGCGGAGGGGGGGGGGGTTATAGGGAGGAAATACGAAGGAGGGGGGGGGTGACATTCTGAACATATGCTAAAGGGGTGCATGGACCAAAATAGGTCTAGAACCACTGCTCTAATGCTTTGACTGTGAAAATATCTGATATACCTTCTTGTGTTCTTAATGTACATTGACTCAAGTGATGCATGGCTAAGGTGTTTGATTTCTCGTAATTTCACTTGTATCCCGTACTCTTCAAGCATGGTTCATAATGTATATCTACTTTGTAAAAAGCCGTTTCCTGATCTACAAGCACAATATTCTGCAGGTCACTGTATTCGATGGTTTGTTCACAGTCTTAGTGTGAATAGTACATCAGTGCAACTTTTACCTTTCCTGAAACCAAACTGTACTTTGCTTAATTGTTGTTCGAGTATGGTTCTAGCACTTTGTTCCAATAGTTTGTGTACATTTTCCCTGCGTGATTAAAAAGTGACATACATTCACCTGTATGTTTCGCACCCTCTTATATTGACTGTGATTTTCCACATTGGTACTATTGTTGCCTGTTGCCAATCGTCTGGGACTTTTCATTCTTCTCACACTATATCAAAAAATCATGTTAGCCATTTAATTCCTCCTGTTTTCCAACAATCCTTGTAGCTCCTGTCGTTATTCCACCCGGAATAAGTGATTTGTTTTTAGGACTTTTCTGTATAACTGATTTCACGTCTATATAAAGTTTGTTTGTGTCTTTGTTTTGTGGTATTATTATTTTTTTTTTCTTTCGTTTGCATTGAACTCAAGCGTAATCCTCACATGTGTTACTACCTATAGTTCACTGAACCAATTTTTGCCCGTGGATTAGCTTTCCCTATTACCAGTGTTCCTCGCCATCAGGCGAACCCAGTCCGATTTCTGAGGTAAGTTTGTTCCTTGTGCGCAGCTTTCAGACTCAACATCTGTTAGATTACTTTAGTGTAGATACATCCATATACACTTTATTTCGCAAGTGTATATATACTACATTAATTAATTACATGTTGATTATATCGTTTATTTATTGGTGACTTCCGCAGGTCCAGGCGTCTTTGGCTCAGTGGTGGTACATGTGATTTCACAACCCCGACAGGCCTGATTTAAAGTCCGCTGCACGAGATTTGGAGGCAGATTGCTTTACGCTGATTTTTGACAATGGGAAGAGCGTCGGTCGTTCAGAAAGCAATGGCAACCTACTAATGTGTCAGTTCGTGTGCTGACACCTTCCATGTCATCACAACAATAAAGGGTATTAATAATTCTCTTTCCCTATGTTTCTCTGTCGCTCTTCCCCAAAAAAATATTTTCAGTTGTCACCACATCATATTATAGATTGTCTGGTCTCACAATATGATCACACTTGAAGATTTGTCTTTCTGATGTTTGTGATAAGTTGTATACTTAAAAGTGTTATATTGTATAGTTTCTATGTGTATTACATAAGGTGTATAGTTTCTATATATGTTATATAAGGTGTAATGTACATTGAGAGCAAGTCGCCGCTGAACGTGTTGCATGGAGGGCAAATATTAGAAATGGAATAAAGACAAAGGAGAAAATTATTGCAGATAAGTCACACACCGAGCGTGTGAAACGTAAGATGGTGCATGGTGGTGGAAATGACCATGTGTTCACATGCATCCACTGAGGACGAACATTAACAGCGTGAATTGGCCTTAACAGTCACATTCGCTACCGCCATAGGTTGTAGTTATTATGCCTTTTTGAAGCACAGTGTAACAAACTACCGTTTGTCAAGACGGCAAGGTGCCAATGTAAATGTATATAAGTTGTGTATTTTCTATATGTATTAACTAGTGTATATTTTCTTTATGTACTAAATTAAGGTGAATAGTTTCTATATGTATTATATAAGTCTATAGTCTCTATACGTATAACATATGTTGTATAGTTTCTTTATTTATTTATATAAGTTTATAGTTTACATGTGTATTATAAGAGTTGTATAATTTATATGTGCATTATAAAAGCTGTATAGTTTCTATATGTATTATATAAGCTGCGCAGTTTCTATATGTGTTAAATAAGTTGTATAGTTTATATGTGTATTACAAAAGTTGTATAATATCTATATGTATTATATAAGTTGTACAGTTTGTATATGTATCTTCTTCTGTGTTCATCCGGAGTTCTTTTTTTCGGACGTGATTGAGTTGTGCCTGTTTACAGCACAGCTGCATTCTTGCGCCGTTAGGCCGACACATCCGACTTCTGCGTGCATTTGTTGACCGGGTTAACCTTCCCAGGGTTTGTATATGTATTATATAAGTTGTATAGTTTATATATGTATTTATATAATTTGTATAGTTGTATGTATATTATACAAGTTGTATATTTTCTGTGTCTGTTATATAATGTCTTTAGTTTCTATATGTGTTATATAAGTTGTATAGCTTCTTTGTATATTATATAAGTTATATAGCTTCTACATGTATTATATAAGTTGTTTAGTTTCTATACGTATTATATACGAAAAGTAAAAAGTAAAGGATATTTTCATGTACCGAGGATTACTGGGTATATAATGTTACCCCTAAATTTGCAAATGTCAGCGGCCTCTGGGTGAGCGCTGTCATAAATATGATGACTTGGAGACTGAAATATGTTGGTTCATACTAACCGGCACAGTGGTTGGCAAGAACAGCGATGGAAGGAATGGTTTCTGTGAGAAGAGACTGTGGTAGACCAACATAGACATGAGCACTGGGTATTGCCTACATTATGGACATGAGGCAGGAAAACTGGAGATGGATCGAGAGTCTTTGTCGTGATGAGAACCACGATTTGCAGATAACATGCTACATGAGATGATGATGATGATGGTGATGATCTTCTTCTTCTTCTGCGTTCATCCGGAGTTTGTTTTTTTTCGGACATGATTGCGTTGTGCCTGTTTACAGCAGAGCTGCGTTTTGCCCCGTTAGGGCGACACATCCGACTTCTGCGGGCATTTGTTGACCGAGTTAACCTTCCCGGCGATGGTGTTGATGATGGTGATGACAATAATGGTAATGTTAATAATGATGATGATCTTCTTCTTCAGCGTTCCGAGCCATTGAGGTTCTTTGCTGCAGATACAATCCGTCTCCATTCGTCTCTCTGGTTGACCTTCTCTTGCCAGTCGTTGATTCCAAGTGCTTGTAGGTCTGTATATATATTATCTCTCCACCGTCTTCTTGGTCTACCTCGGGGTCTACTGTCATTTATTATAATGATGATGATACTAAACTGAACATTGAATAAACTGTGAAGCTGTTCATTTTTGCAGATACTTCGGGAGGAATGTGAATTATTAGGCTCTCGTAAATAGTCGTTAAGGGATTAAAGCAGTGAAGTGACCAGTCCTCCTCACGCAACTATATATATATATATATATATATATATATATATATATATATATATATATATATATATATATATATATATAACAGCCCCCTCACACAACTATACATATACAATGACAGTCCAACACAGCCCCCTCACACAACTATCCATATACAATAACAGTCCAACACAGCCCCCTCACACAACTATACATATACAATAACAATCCAACACGGCTCCCTCACACAACTATACATATACAATAATAGTCCAACACAGCCCCCTCACACAACTATACATATACAATCACAGTCCAACACGGCTCCCTCACACAACTATACATATACAATAACAGTCCAACACAGCCCCCTCACACAACTATACATATACAATAACAGTCCAACACATCCCCCTCACACAACTATACATATACAATAACAGTCCAACACAACCCCCTCACAAAACTATACATATACAATAACAGTCCAACACAGCCCCCTCACACAACTATACATATACAATAACAGTCCAACACAGCCCCCTCACACAACTATACATATACAATAACAGTCCAACACATCCCCCTCACACAACTATACATATACAATAACAGTCCAACACAGCCCCCTCACAAAACTATGCATATACAAAACATGGTCCCTCACACAGCTTCTTATGCTAGAACGAGTTAAAGCAAGAACTGCCAGGGATTGGACTACGATAGTTAATGTAGTTAGTTTGGTGGAGGTTACTCTCTCTCTCTCTCTCTCTCTCTCTCTCTCTCTCTCTCTCTCTCTCTCTCTCTCTCTCTCTCTCTCTCTCTCTCCCCACCCCTGACACATACCCTCACTGATACGATTTAACAATAATATTTACTGCAGAAATCGCTTACCTTCGTTGATGTCAAATGTGCCTCAACTACAAATATACGTATATGACTTCAATTGTGTGTGTGTGTGTGTGTGTGTGTGTGTGTGCGTGTTTGTGTGTGTGTGTGTGTGTGTGGGTGTGTGCGTGAGAGAAAGAAAGACACAGACCGAAAGACGGACAGACAGAGAGAGAGAGAGAGAGAGAGAGAGAGAGAGAGAGAGAGAGAGATGGCACAGATAGTAGCGTTTCCTAAGCATACCTAATACCTCAGTTCATCCGTTGCAACTGAAAATACTCCTATACCCTTATATTCGCTACACTCACTGACACTACAAACAAAGAAAGCTGACCAGACTCGCCGTAGATAACAAATAACTAACTTTCTAGTTAAATCTAGCCATAATTTTAGCACCTACTGTGAATAAGTCAGCGATAAGGAAATAATAAGCAAACATCCATATTCAGTTGGTAAACTCCTCTGTTATAAGTCCAACATCAAGGTAGGAAATAATTTTCTGGCTTTCGCTATCCAACTCGGCACGTTGGGTCCCCACTAAGCTATAACATTGTTCTCGGCTTAGACAAGCTAAAACGGAGAGGTGGAATTTGCATTCACAACCACGATCTGTGGGGGGAAAATTCACATTGGTTGTTTTCATAGCTCTCCGCTGGTACAAGGGTTGTTATGGGTGGTATATGTATAGTGTTGAGTAAATTGTGTTGCGTCCTGTTGTGTTATGAACGGGTTCACGTTGGCGTGATGGGGTGTATGGATATGTGTTCATGTGTGTTGTTTGTCAAGTGCATGTCTTTACGCATAGTGAATTTATACCTTGTCATGTACCATATCTGAACATATCCTGCACTGGTTAATGACGGCTCTGTGGTTTAGAGGCGGCGACCGAGTTTCACAATTCCCTGATATACCGAGCCGGGGGTTCGAAATCAGTCACTTACGATTTGGAAGCAGACCGCTGTGTGTTGATTTCGATGGTGTCAGCGTCGGTTGTTGAGAAAGCATTGGTAAATTAATGAACGTTAAAGTTGACTAGTACATTACAAACAACAAAAAATGCTGTGGTTGGTTGTAATGCTCTGTAATGAAAATGCATTTAACTTTACCACAAACATAAATGTTGAGTTGTCATTCCGAAAGCAGTGGCAAGCTACTGAATGTAAAATTATTACAAATACCCTATACGGGCTGCGGTTGGTTGTACCTCCTGTAAAGGACATGTAATTGTCTTTCAAACCCTGACATCATGTACTGGTTTGTACAGTTTTGTGTTTGTTGGTTCCGTTATTGCATCAATGGCGTGGTCTTTGAGAGCTGGCTTAAAGTAAAGTAAAGTAAAGGAAGGTAAATTAAGGTAAAGTAAAGTAAATTAACAGGGCCTTTCACACTCTTTAAGCAGTATTGGGCACATACCGCTAGCACCATATGTCTATAGGCCACTGGACACTCTTTGGGTGATATGGTCAATATAACGGCGGCCGATTTGACTTCCCAGGATGTTTCAAAGTTAGATTTTTAGATTTCAGATTGAATCGACTTGAGGATCTGGGTCAGTTTATAAAATTCGCCTCAATGGGGATTCGACATGGTTCCCCTCGTATGCATGCAAGCTTGATAGCCACTACAGCTCTCGGGCACGTGGTGCTGGGCGCATCTTTGTATGAACTACCGACAATCCATGCGTGATGTGGTCGGTATACCACCGACCTCCTGTACTTCCCAGGACGTTTAGTGGAACTCAGTGTCGGCGCCTTTTAGAATACAGAGTAGGACTTGTTTTTGAAAATATTTCCGAATATCGAACACGCGTTCTTCCAGACGGTGCCAGGCATAATCTAACCTCTGGGCCAGCCGCTTATCTTCCTAAACAGATGTTGGATTAAACTACGGCATTCGAATTGTAAATTTTAACTCTATCTGTTACATAGTTGTATTTCTTTAACTCTTTTAGACATAAACACGCATAAACCCCAAAGTACAATCCATTGAGACTGAAGCGGTTGCAGTAATAACCGCGGGGGACAGCAAAACATATAAACAATAATAATATTATTTTAGTAGGTCAGCATGGCCGAATGGATAAGAACGCGTGTTCTTAAGCATCCGGTGTGCTGATGCCGAGGTACACCGGACAGTTGGACTAAAATTATTGATTGATTGATTGATTGATTTAGGAACCGACATCACAGCATACGGGGCATTCCCATAAGCGCTCAGTCCCCACCCTCAAAATGTTGACTTCTCGGCCTTGGCTTAGGGACGCAGATTACAAGTACCTCTGAAGTCGAAGTGGGTTCGCCTGATGTCGAGAGACATTGTTAATAGGGAAAGCTAATCCACAATCAAGCACTACTAGAAATAATGTGTATGGACTACGCTTGCGTTCAAAGCGAGGTAAAGCAAAATAAAATATTATTTAAACGTGGAAGGAGACCCGGAGTCACTTGGATAGGAGAACAGCAGAAGGCGATATATAATGTGTGGAGGAATTGGTGCAGCAGAGGATCAGACGGTGTGGGGCGAGTTTCTTGAGGAGATTATATCTCAATTGGGGATAACAAGCGAAAGAAGACGACACATTATACAATAATTGATTGGTTGATTGGTGAATCCTTAGAAAAAACTGAGCTTGAATTCTTTAAGTTCGATGCATTTGCGTTTATGTCGACCTAGCCCCGACACAGGGCTTAAAACTTTGGACTGTGTTAAGTGTAGAGACTTTCCTCCTGCCAGGAAGTGACCTTGTGGGTAAAGTCGGTTGATGAGTGATATTGACCACATCTCCCACATTGTGCCGATAGCTTTATTAAAAATGTGTAGCTGGTATTATATTGTCAATATAGCCAAGTGGTCAAACCACGTGCCTCGCGCTCCGACGGTAGTGGGTTCGTTTTCCGACCCCACTCTTTGATCCTCGAACGCAGTTTTTTCGAAGACAAATGGAGGTCCTAGCTGGAGCTTCGGAGTTCGTGCTCTGTGCGATGCTTTCGGTAGATCACTCTGTGGAAGCAATCCAAGCCGTTTGGGATAAAACAACTTTGGTAGTTTATAGGGATTTAAAGGCAAGAAGAAGTGGATCCTTTTGTCTTTAAATCCCCTTAAACTACCAAATGTGTCCTATTGCCTTCCATAGACCACACAAGGAAAGTGTGAGTACGGAGCAAGACCCACATAGCGTAGGTGTGGATCTAAAACTGTGGGCAAACCAGAATCAGGCTTCCTATGAACATTCTTTTGTGCTCGTTTCCTAATTGTAAAATTCAGCATAAGCAGAGGAATATTTATGCTTTATCATTTCCATTTCCACTGTCAAATGTGTAACACTGATAAGAATGCGCGTTCATGTAACGTATGGTTCCGTCGCCCTGCTACTGAGTGACTACATGGTGCAACAGTGTGTGCTGTAAAATTCGTGTGGAATGCTTACACATCTATCCGCTGTTGTTTGTAGCGTGAACTGCATGTTCACAACAATGGCGACCGGCTATCGCGCTATTGACTGGTTTGCCTTTTCGATTCACGAGAGCATTTCTCAGGAGTTCCTGAGAGTCGTTGCTGGAGCTACGGAGTTCGTGCTTTGTGCGGCGCTTTCGGCGGGTCGCCCTGTGGAAAGAGACCGAGCCATGTGGGATAAAACCCGGTCAATGAAGTCTTTCTAGTGACTGCCGATTCCATCGACGATGAACAGTATTTTTCGTGGAGGACTTTTGTGTTGGCATTCTGGCGGTGGCATTATGCACAGCATACCTGTGCGGGCTGTTGGCTTGCCGAGACTCCTGTCTGTTCCACTTTTCACATTGGGCAGCGATGAGCATTTTGTGTGATATTCACCAGCACAGGAACGGAGTCGAATGGGGATGACCCGTTGCCGTGAAGTTGGAACCGCGACTAACTAACTTAATGTATAACGTGCACTCGAGCACTCCCATGTGTTCACCCTTGAGGGGTCCATACTTCAAACGATCTTGAACTCCTTCAGCATTAAACGACGCAACACACGGTTTGTGTTTATTCCATACATACGTCTTGGAAGAAGCCTTCTCAAAAAGAATTGACTACTCGTAAGAATAAACAGGTTAGTTGCACGTCGTTTACAGGACGTCGCAATCAACCTCAGCATTATTTGGCTATTTGTGATTTACTGGGAAATTTTTACGTTAAGTATTTTGTCATTGCTTTTTGAACTATCGACCTCTATACCGTCGAAATCAACGCAAGGCGGTGTGGTTCCAAGTCGTCTGCAGTCGATTCGGTGTGTCGGAGAACTGTGAAACGCGTTCACTGTCTCCCAAGCCACAACGCCGGCTTGTAACAACAATAGACAATGCATACTCCTTGGACACATTCAGACAACGGGTAAGTGGAAGATCTTGGGGAAGCAAGACATGTGCTAATGAGAGGATGTTGGACAGCTCGCCACAGTGGCCTAGTGAAGCATGTTTACCGGAAACGATTGACAACACGTGCGATAGAAGTCCCTGAACAGACATGACGACCAACACCAAAAGGCACGAACCATAAAAGGAAGAAGATGAAGCAGATCTCGCAGTGTAGGTCGACTATTGTCTGTGCCTCTCCTCCAATTGCCGAAGTACAAACGTAAGTTACAGAAACAGATAATCTAATCAGTTTCAGCTTATGGTCGGACCAGGACGGAAAACCAGCCAGTACCGACGAGTTTCTCTTATTAACAATAATTAGTCTTGTCTGTCTATCTTCTATCTTGTCTCGGCGTTTTGCCTATTACAACCAGATGTTTGCCAGCCTAAGTGTACCATTGTTCGTTTGTATAATGTTGTATCGGATGTGTGCATGTGGGTTTACGTGTCCATCTGCGGTATCTGTATTGAGAACCTCGATGGTGTAGTTGTTGAAAGCTGGCCTGTCATGGTTTGGAGTCCCCATCGGGGCAGAGTTTTAAAATTGTCATGACCTTCTTCTTAGACCCAGGCTAAAACTGGTACCAGAAAATGTTTAGGAAGTAAAGGTTACCGGCTTCTAATAGCATTGCTATATATGTAAAATTGTTGCATATTTCTCAAATAGGTGGGCCTTTTCGCTACAGTTATCTACAGGCATATGCGTTATAATCCTCCTCCCCCTCCTCCTCCTCATCACCCCTCATCCTCCCCCTCCTCCCCTCCCCTTCCTCCTCCCCCTCCTCCCCTCCCCTTCCTCCTCCTCCTCCCAATCCTCCTCACCCCTCTTCTCCCCTCCTCCTCCCCCTCCTCCTCTCTCCTCCTCCTTCTCCTACTCCCCTCCTCCTCCCACTTCTCCTCCTCCTTCTTCTCCTCCCCCTCCTCCCCTCCTCCCCTCTCCTCCTCCTCCCCTCTCCTCCTCCACCCCTCCTCCTCCCTCCTCCTCCCTCCTCCTCCTCCTCCATCCTCCTCCTCCTCCCTCTTCCTCCCCCTCCCCCTCCTTGCTCTCCTCCTCTCTCCTCCTCCTCCTCACTCCTTCTCGCTCCTCCTCCTCCTCTCTCCTCCTCTCTCCTCATCTCTCCTCCTCCTCCCTCCTCCTCCCTCACCATCCTCCTCCCTCTCCCTCCTCCTCCCTCCTCCTTCATCCTCCTCCCTCTTCCTCCCTCCCCCTCCTCCTCCTCATCCTCCCTTTTCGTCCCTCTACTCCTCCCTGCTCCTCCTCCCTAATCCTTCTCCTCCTCCCTCCTCCTCCCCCTAATCCTCCTCCCCCTCCTCTTCCTCTCTCCTCCTCCCTCCTCCTCCCTCCTCCTCCTCCCTCCTCCTCCTAATCCATCCTCCTCCTTCCTCCTCCTCCCTCCTCCACCTCCCTCTTCCTCCTCCCTCCTCATCCTCCTTCCTCCTCTCCTCTTCCCTCCTCCTCCTCTCTACTCCTCCTCCTCCCTCCACCTCCTCTCCTCCTCCCTCCTTCTTCTCCCTCCTACTCCTCCCTCCTCCTCCTCCCGCCACCTCCTCTCTCCTCCTTCTCCTCCCTCCTCCTCCCTCTTCCTCCTCCTCCGTCCTCCTCCTCCCGCCTCCTCCTCCTCCCTCCTCCTCCCTCGTCCTCCTCCTCCCTCGTCCTCCTCTCTCCTCCTCCCTATTCCTCCTTCCTCCTCCCTCCTCCTCCTAATACCTCCTCCTCTCTCCTCCTCCTCCCTCCTCCTCCTCTCTCCTCCCCTCCCTCTTCCTCCTCCCTCCTCATCTCTCAACCTCCTCCCTCCTCCTCCCTCCTCCACCTCCCTCTTCTTCCTCCCTCCTCCTCCTTTTTCTTCTTCTGCTGCTGCTACTGTCGCCGTTCCATTTACCCAAGTTAATTGTTGGGGGAAGATGTAAAGCTCTTTCAAGTGCTCTTTCTAATGCTTTTTGTATTTTGTCTTCGTTTATCTAAGGTTGTTCTAACTGCAACCAATAAATATGAATTAAATGAGATACTCCCCGCCAGGAGCTGGGCGAAGCCGGGCCGGGTCGTCTTTGTTGGGAACGGGAACGGGAGCAGGGGCCGAATATGAATTAAATGAGACGCTCCCCGCTTTGGGAATGGGAACGGGAGCAGGGGCCGAATGTGAATTAAATGAGATGCTCCCCGCCAGGGGTTGGGCGAAGCCGGGCCGGGTCAGACAGACAGACAGACAGACAGACAGACAGACAGACAGATAGATAGATAGATAGATAGATAGATAGATAGATCCCCGCCATGGACTGGGCGAAGCCGGGCCGGGTCAGCTAGTGCGTGTGTTTGTGTGTGTATATATATATATATATATATATATATATATATATATATATATATATATATATATATATATATATATATATGGAATCAACGACTGGCAAGAGAAGGTCCACCAGAGAGACGAATGGAGACGGATTGTATTTGCAGCAAAGAACCTCAATGGCTCGGAACGCTGAAGAAGAAGAAGATATATATATAGGATCAGCAAAAAAAAAAAAAACGCTTGATCCATTGCTCTCTTTGAACAACAATCACCTTCACGTTAATATCCTATTTATGGCTGACTCGGTCACAGGATTATT
The DNA here is from genome assembly GCA_963921405.1 of Cepaea hortensis. Classification (NCBI taxonomy): domain Eukaryota; kingdom Metazoa; phylum Mollusca; class Gastropoda; order Stylommatophora; family Helicidae; genus Cepaea; species Cepaea hortensis. The sequence goes on along the minus strand of OY992881.1, from coordinate 92,854,303 downwards.
AATCTGAACCTGGTGATGGATCCTAATACGAGGGCGAGTCAATAAGTAAGTCACACAAATCTGTGGGATGGCAGGTATATGTAGTTGGTGTTTTCTGCAGATGTCATTAGGTGACAGCAACATCAAACTTTATATTCCTGTTCATCAGTTGGCACTAGGTGTCTATTGCGCATGATACGCTCATAAACAAAATGGCGACTGTACTTACGAAGCGTACAACCATAGAGCAACGTGCTGTTGTGCGTTTTTTGTAGGCAAAAGGACTGCCTGAAAAGGACATTTATAAGGAAATGCTTCCTGTTTATGCTGACAAATGTTTGTCCCGTAAAGCGGTGCATAGCTGGGTAGAAAACATCCTTCTTCACTTGTGTCCAAAAATTCAAGGTTACGCCATCAGCAGGGAAGATTATGCTGAGAGTGTTCTGGGATTGTCAAGGAGTGCTTTTAACCAATTTCAAGAAGAAAGGTGACAATGTAAATTCTGAATCGTACTGTAAAGTTCTATCGATGCTTCATGATGCAATTCGAAGAAAACGTCCAGGACGGCTGACTAGAGAAGTGTTGCTTCTTCATAATAATGCCAGACCACATATGGCTCGATTAACTCAGGAGAAAATTAACCAACTAAGCCCCGAATTAGCCCTTAGCGATTTCCACCTTTTTGGTCCACTGAAAACCCACCTTGGCGGGAGACATTTCGCGAATAACGCCGAAGTTGAATGTGAAATGAAAACGTGGTTTAGAAAACAGAGCACACCGTTCTATGCAGCCGGTTTGGGAGGACTGATAAAACGATGGGATAAGTGCATCAATGTTGGTGGAAATTAAGTTGAGAAATAAAGGGACAATAAATGGTCTGCGGTTGAATAGGGTAAGCATATTAAAAACATGGAATAGGTCAGCATGGCCGAATGGATAAGAACACGTGCTCTTAAACATCCGGTGAGCTGATGCCGATGTAAGCGGTTCGATCCCTACACCGGACAGTTGGACTACAATGTTGACCTATCGTCCTTGACTTGAGGACGTAAATTACAAATCCCTTTGAAGTCGGACTGAGTTCGCCTGCTGGCGAGGGACACTGTTAATTGGGAAAGCTAATCCACACGCAAAAATAAAAAAAAATAAGAAAATGAAATTGGGGTAGGTGGGTAGGCCCACACACCATCAATGGTACAGAAACAGTGTGAGCCGCAGACACGTACTGGCTATCACGCAGGCCTGACAACCCGGAGGCCAAGCGTTCGAATTAGCATCGAGACAGATTTTTTAAAAATTGGCTATTTTCTGGGGAGACCTGGCATAGAATGCATACCAGAAAATGCTTTGCAAAGTAATTGCGGAGGGCGTGATGTCGACCACACCACCCTGTCTGCCGGTTACTCTATAAATATATGTTGTTGTTGGTCCATCAGAAATGATGATAACCATTCATTACATCCAGTGATTTGGATGAAGAATGACTTGCGCGATGAATTGGATTATAGTGAGGAAGAGTTGCGCAATTCCTCGACCTCACTCTCTCGCCTGAGTCCATCTGATTCCAGTGGCAAGACAAGTCAAGATGACTGGGGACGAACACAGGTGCTGTGGACGTTATCCCTGTATGTATTAGCTCACAACATGATTGATTGATTGATTAATTGATTTATTGATCTAGGAACCGACATCACAGCATTCGGGGCATTCCCATAAGCGCTCCGTCCCCATCAGCAGCAGCCAGCGAGGAGTTCCAACGCCAGTAGTACCAGTAGCAATCTGATTTTATGTCCGTCTCGCCTTTCCTCTGAGCGTCGGCCAGATCCTCTCGTCACTCCTCGCTGTCTCATTCTTGCCATACCATGATGATCCACTTGCTCCTCCGAGGTGTACACGTGCTCCCACAAGACCGCAACCACGCCTGCCTTGTCATGCATCAATACTCCACCAAGTTTTGCAGAGCCAGCCAATCTGTCCGCCTGTTCATTCCCCAGCACACTGGCATATCCCGGAGAAAAGATCCAGGTGATGCTTGCTACCCGTGACCTCCGAAGCGAAGCAAGCCACTCTGCACGAAGCCTGCCTGTCCTCACCTTCCTCAGCATGCTTTCTGAGTCAGTTAAGATCACGATGTGTGTGTGTATCGTATTCTCCATCCAGCGGAAAGCTGCAGTGATCGCTTCCACCTCCATTCTTAAGCCAGATGTTGTGGTATCATATGCCAGGCTCTCCTGCACCAAACGTCGCCCATTAGCTTTTGCTATGAACTAGCTCACAACATATGGTAGCCTTGCTAATTGAATTTAACCTTCTGGTACCACCACTTGTGGTGATGCCACCCGCTTTGGGCTGCATTCCCAAACAACCCGACTCCTGAGACGCTCGCGCCGCACAGGGAGGCACCCGCAAAGGCCTTACACCCGCTCTGTGTGAAGCCTCGATCAGGAGGACTTCGGCGCCCTCTGAAGCGCCTAGTGGGGTCCTACACATATATGAGACTAGCACCAGATATCCAACGGTGTAAAGGGTCTACTTTCTTTTTATTAAAAACAGCTGTCGTATTTACAAATAAAATGTAGGCAATGGGAAAGGACATATTGAAATGAAGTTGATGTGACACATTTCATTATTATATCGAGGTCAGCATGGCCGAATTGGTAAGATTGCGCGTTCTTAAACATAAAAAAAGAAATTATTACTTGTCGGCCAGCTGTGTTTGTTTTCCACATATACTTTCCCCTGTCTTCCTTCCCTTAACAAGACAAATAAATGTCTATAGTCTGTTTACTTTTGTCTGCCCCAATATAAAATTCCATATCTCAGTAACCAACTGAGGGAAAATGATCAGATTTAGCATATAACCTTATCATTATGTCCAACCAACAAAAAAATGTTTGTTCTGGAGATTGTACAGCAGATTTCAAAGTTTTTTATATGCGGTATATAATTTACGGGACAGAGATGAAGTCCATGTTATTAAATGTATTACCTCTTCACACGGAAACATTAGCGCTGAATAGTTAATTTTCTCGTGGGACGTAGGATTGGCCTTATGACCAGTACCTCGCGTAGAGCCTTGTGTCGTCATGCGAACTGGCGGAAAATTACTATAAAACAACTTTGTTAGCGAGAAATCACTAGTTTTCACCAACACATCAAATAAATGTCGCCGCTTTCCATGATTTAAGTTGCTTTTGGACCTATCAAAGACATATTCCTTGGGTGGGGGTAAATATAAGACGGCAGGAAAAATTTCATAACGATGGAACAGACAGTTTTCAAAATAATTGATCGTGAATGAAGGCATTCATTTCTGGATATACTATAGTTAGTTTTCGGCACTCGCGGAAGGGGAAAGATTTACTTGTCATAATTAATCGAATCCCTAATTGCACTTGTTTCTTCAGCTGGGTCAGAGGGTTAAACTATTGACGACTGTATCACACAGACGTGAATCGTGAGCCATTTCGCAATAACTAAAGAAGATAGAAAACAGAGACATTTGAACTTAACTTATTAAGTGCCATGGGACTTACCGTATCTGCCATGGGATTATATACAGTTCTTCCCCCTATGCAACCCCCTTTAATTTGATATATAACACATGTCTGCAACCATATTAAACACTTTTAAATCATAACTTTTTTTTTTTTTTTCATATCCCTTACACGACGTTGCAGTCAACATAAGCATTTTTCAGCTGCTGTTGATGTACTCGGCAAGATTACTCTCAGTAGTTTGCCATTGCTTTCTGAGCGAGCGGTTCACATACCCCGTAAGTTACCAACGCGGCGAGAACCACTACCGATTCTCGCGCAGGTTACATTACTCACGAGAATATACAGGATTACGGAGAAAGACGTAAACCTCTAGGCCAGGGAGCCCATATAACTGTGACACGCTCATATTTCCCATATTCAGACATCCAGTTTTGTTTGGTCCAAACCAACGTTTTGTTTGTCACTGAACTTGGAAGAAAACATTCATTTGACAATGTTTTTCTTTCTTCCTATGTGAATGTATAATGCACTATTGATGAATGAAAGATGAGTGATTGGAAGGGCCGAATGTAAGACGGGCCTGCGTGCCCTATTTGTCGCCCTTTTAAAATAAAGTTGAATTGAATATCATGTCTCTGAAACTGAAATACTGTGTCCATATTACACGTCTCCCTGGCTTGGACAGACGGGTGCTGGAGGGCGTGGTTTCGTGAAGAAGAACGAGAAGTCGACCAACACAGCGAAGGACATAGGATATAGATAATCACCTTGGGCATGTTAGTTGCATTTCCTTTACAGGACGTCGCAGTGAATCTCAACATTTTTGGTCTGTTTGTGATTTCTTCGCAAGTTTACGTTCAGTAGTTTGCCATGGCATGTGCATGAAAATGCATGATTCAAGAGAATTGACAAAGATCGAGAGTCTGCTGCATGGGCCGTGATGAGAGCGACGTTCTGCACATGACCTGTTATACGATGATGACTGTATCCTCTAATCTCTCAATGTTGTATGTCCTTGGCAGGACGTGCCATCAACCCCCAACCCCTTCGAAAATAGATGTTTTCTTTGGCCGTCAGTGAAAGTCAGCCAAGCGACAATAGCAGTTCAGAGAACAGTAATCAGAATAGTAGCCCAGAACAACACCAAACAACGAGTCCCGTGGCAGGAAATTACTGTGGGCATGTAAAGTGTTAGGACCACCCACAATTTGTACGCGGAATAGGGAATCAGTCTTTCCTTCCTCTAGCAAACGTCGACACCAAACTCGCGTCCGTCCGCGCTCATGTCATTGTCAACATAAATTCATAACCATTACACCAACGCGCTGGCTGTAGTACAATATGAATAAAATTTGGTGGAACTGCGGTAAAGCTGTGAAAGTGTAAACAATATAAAATGACACAAAATAGTGCAGCTTTACATAACAGAGCTAAGACACATACAGGACGTTGAGGCGATTAGCCTTCATCAGCAAACAAATACATTCACAAACACAACATACAGTCAAGGAGATCTCCTGTGACTACCTCAGAAGGTGACAACAGGACGAGAAGAACAATTGGCTGTAGTACAGGCTGTCAAAGCATAGCACATGTTCACAGCAAATAGTCCTAGATCCGAGGCACACAATCTTTCTGACGGTTTGACCGGAATGACCAGGTGAACATGTACTTCACTGGACATTGTTATAACATTATTATTGACACGTGATTTAAGCAAAACCAGTTTCAAAACACCGGGATTGAAGCTGGGAAACAGCTTTGTAGCTGAAGGTCAAAGGTTAAAGTCAGTGTCCAACATTTCAGCGTGTTTACATTGTTATGATATTTAGAGGGCAAACACAAACTGCTGAGCTTCTCCCGAGTCAATATGACCTCTTGAATTGCACTCGGCATTAATTAGTGTTGCTGACCCTGCTTGTTGTCCTTCATGTGTACTTTCTCGTTCGTCCTTTGACAGGGTATTCTTATATGTACTTTTTCATACGCCTGTATTCTTTAGTGTGCTGTGTTTGATATGGATACATTATGTGAGTCTTCGTAATACAGTATGTTCTAGTAATGGTTTCGCTTATTTGTCACCGGGACCTATATGGGCAGCACGGAAAAGTTACAATGCAACCTTCCATGAATGTCGTAGGAGGCTTAGGAGGGTTGGCGTAAGATTGGCAATATCATTCCATAGACAGCTCATCTAGAAAATGAGATCATTCGTGAATAAGTCTACAAAGAGCTCGGTGAGAGATGCTTGAAGGTCTATGCTCCACTGAGAGATGAAAGGCAGAAGAAGAAGAAGAAGAAGAAGAAGAAGAAGAAGAAGAAGAAGAAGAAGAAGAAGAAGGTTGTGTTATTTAAGCAATCTAATTTTTGAAGAAGTTTGTGTTATTTAAGTAATCTAATTTTTGAAGAAGTTTGTGTTATTTAAGTAATCTAATTTTTCCCAGCCGGTCACCCTGGTGTAGAGGTTACACGACTGCCTCCGTAATCCCGTATACTCTCGTGAGTAACGTGACGTGCGCGAGAATTGGTAGCAGTTCTCTCCGCGCCGGCAACTTACGGGGCATGTGAGCCGGTCGCTCAGAAAGCAATGGCAAACTACTGAACGTAATCTTGCCAATAAATCAACAATCAGCTGAAAGATGCTGATGTTGACAGCGATGTCCTGTAAAGGATATGCGAACAAAAAAGACAGACAGGCAGGCAGGCAGGTAGACAGGCAGGCAGACAGACAGACAGACAGACAGACAGACAGACAGACAGACAGACAGACAGAGTGAAACAACCCTTTATGAACTTTAGTGGGCAACAAACAACCTCAACATGTGGAAATCATCAGAATGAGATGACATCAATGCAGAATATATTAAAGCTAGCTGAGATCAAAGTGTCAACATAAAGGTGGAGTTGGGAGGCAAAGCGTACATACACTCTTGCTATTAAACAATACGCAGGCATTTTGGTTGTAGAACGTGAATAATTATGGAAGATAATGAATGAAATGGGTTTCCCATTACACTTAATATAAATTATAAAAACACTCCTCAATGAACAAAAGGCAGCTGTGGGATTATGTGATGATACAACAGGGAGTCAGACACTGTAGCATTGTATTACCATAAGTTACATTACTCTTATACTGAAAACATCATGAGGAATGTTATAGAAAATATACAAGGAAATAAAATGACCCATTTGTTGTCGAAAGAAAGTACTGGCACGTTGCAGTCTTGACAGACTATAGTTTGTTACATTGTGCTTTAAAAAAACACACACACACACATAATAACCTCTCCATAGCACAAAACCCGGGCGAATTTGTAGAGATCATGTGTTTTGCCCATGCAGCATCCCTCTATCTGCGTGTCTAGTTTACTCCAGAGGAAAAGTAACACCAACACACCTGAAACAAACAAACTGCAGAAGCTGCGTATCATCAAAGCTATGCTCTGTCTGCCTTAGATTCTGGACCAGTTGTCGTCGAAGGCTTTGAGCTGGTGCCAGGACATATAGTCTGTTGCATTTCCTCTCCGCTGGATAAAGTGTGGACCCTTCCAATGGCGCTCCATCGGCCGAATCCGTTGGCACAATGTGGTGTGTCGGGGTTGTTGAGCGTTGCAAAACATTAGGCGTCAACAGAAAGCAAGAAGTATCGTCTACTTCCATACGGAAGTTCAGTCATATCTGACTAAGAACTGACTACAACGACTAGGACATAATATTACTAGCAATATTACAAATAGATGTTGAAAATCTATTAAAACGTCAGTTCACAGAAAACATATATATATATTTTTGTTTAAATCAGTGACAAGACATTACAGAAAGTGACCAGGATTCAAATTCTATGTCCACTGCTGACGAGCGATGCAAATGTGATGGCGGAAATGATTAAAAGAACACATAAATACTGCTCTTCAAAAACTCAAATAAAATTCAGCTTTAGTGGACTGGAGACGATAGAACAGCAGTAGTCAGATCGCCGAGGTCATACATGTTTCCTCTGTCAGCATGCGAGTGTGAGACGTGCATATTCAATCAATCAGCTGAAAATTGCATGTTGCATGCATATCCTTTACAACACGTCGCAGTTAACCTTAGCATTTTTGGGCTGTTTGTGATATCTTAGCAAGTTTACGTTCAGTAGATTGCCGTTATTTTCTGAACAACTGAGACTCTTACCAATGCATGAAAACCAACGCTAAAGTGATCTGCTTTCAAATCGCCCGCAGCTATGTTTCGAAAGCGGTATGTGGGATTACGAACTGTTAAGATAAATAAGATTGGCATTAAGACAAATAAGACTGGTATTCCCCGGGAAGGTTAACCCGGTCAACAAACGACAGCAGAAGTAGGATGTGTCGGCTTAAAGGCGCAGTATAGCAGATAGCTGTAAACAGGTACAACGCAATCTCAACCGAAAACAGACTCCGGATGAACGCAGCAGAAGAAGAAGATTAGTATTTAGACAAATGCGATGAGATTAAGACAAATAAGATTATTATTAAGACAAATAAGAGTGGCCATTTAGACAAATAAGACTGATATTAAGACACGATTGGGGAAATTAAATATTTCGAGTGTGTACAGAGCCAAGAATGTCTGGAAATAATAACAATGAAGCTTGGTATACCGAGGAAGCGGGATAGGGGAGGGTAATGTCCCAGATGTGCTCGCGATGTATCACGTGTCAACCACAGAGACCGGACATCTGGCTCACGATAGCCAAGCATTTCCAAAGACTGATATGACGGCAACATTATATACAAGGCGGTGATGACTACTATGATGATGATAGTTATGGGAAGTCTAAAGGTCCCAAATGCAAATATGGAAAGATTTTAACTGTATAAAGCCCAAGCTCAGATTGTGTTTCCGATTTAAAGTTACTCGTGTGACGAAAATAAACTAACATGGTGCCAGGAAATGGCATGGGAAGTAAACTCGGCTACCGTGATTATGGCTGTATCATCCATCAAGTGCCGATTGGTCTAAAAACATACACTTCTGGCACCATATATCTTGGCACCATATACCATGTCACCATATACCCCTGGCACCATATACCATGGCACCATATATCCTAGCACCATATATCCTAGCACCATATACCTTGACATCATGTACTCCTGGCATCATATACCCCTGTGTGATATATTGTATTTTCACAAACGTAACATCGCGTTAAATATTTCCAGGATGACAAAATCGGAGTTCACCGCAACCGAATTGTTTGTTCCACAATTGTAAGATCCAAGATTTAATATACCCATTGGCAATGAAAAACGTGAACTGGAAAAGGCACCGTATAAACAGCAGCACTCAAAGCGACATGGCCTGTTCGTTCATTCGCCAACATGAGACATAAGACCTGAAACAGCGGAAGGAGTGAGAGAGTTTCAAAATCACATGAGAAAAGAAAATCCTCAGCCTGCGACAACGCTTGTGAGAAATTACATCTCATTCAGATCATGAAACGTGTCGACATGTTGAAGTCATTCTGATAAATAAGGTAAACATCATATTTACTTTAATTTATTTTAAATCTTAGATTAAGTGTGAGACTTTTTCATAGAAGAAAAATTGGTAAGTCGACTTGTTGAACACGTGGTGAGTTCTTAAGAAGTTAATTATAATATAGTTAATTGTTATAGTTTATATATAAGCTGTACATTAAGAATAACCATAGTGAATTTTATTTTCTTCCAAAGTAAACAACTTAGTGAATGTATAAACATTAGACCCATGTTGTAAACTTTATTTCTTAAGCATGAAACTCAATCTACAATGAATTAGAGTGGTAACTTAAGACTTAAGAAAGCTCAGAATTCTTAGTGCAGTGGTAAGGACATATGGTACATGTGCCCACTGGTAAGATTTAAGACTAATGTACCTGTGCCAGCACTGATAGAAAAATTAGTGTAATGTGTAATTATTCAGTATATTTAATTTTGACATAAGAACATGGACAAACAAATGGTTTTCTTGTAATTCATGAACCCACGAGAACCAAATAGATTCTATAGGGATCATAATGTTGTGTGTTGAGTAAAGCACCCAGGCGGTGAGTCAAATGTATTTTCAATGTTGTAAAATATGGAAGTAATGTTTGTGCCACACAATAATAATACTTAGTCAACCGGCAGGTTAGAATGGGTAAGATTCATAATGCCTGAATATGGATTGAGTATATCACATACATTGTATGTATTTGATGAGGGCATGAGATGACTCCTGGATTTCATGTTGCTAAATCCTGGGTGAATTTCATAAGTGTGCCTAATGATCACATATCTATGTCATTGAAGAGCATGCTTGTGTCATGTGTGGTTCATCATTGTTAAATAGATGTGAATGTATCATTTAATAAAACCCATCAGCATGCATGACTAAATATGCAGGAAATAGTATAAGTTAGGTTGAAGGATGAGATTTCGTTGTAATGTCATTCTTGTTGAATCTGGGAATGTATTCTGTGTAAAGCACCTACATAGGCATGATGTCATTCCTACAGATATGATATGTATGATGAGTGATTGTGAAAGGATATATTTCATTGTGATATCAATGATGGTAAACATTTTAAGTTATCATTGGGAAATCACCCACCTTACATGCAAGTATGAAGGATGTGTGATGAATGATTCCTATATGATCACCCATACCAATATGAATGTGTCTATAGACTGAGTGAAATAATCATCCATACATATGAATGGTGTCTGAGATGAGTGAATTGACCCCACATGCAAAGATGGATATGTTGACTGATGCATGAGGAGTTTGAGTGAGTGAGTGAAGTTACAGGCTGAGAGAGAGGGAGTATAAGCCAACAGTCAATCTCAGGATAGCCGGCAACTTGATGTGAAATGCCATGACTTTCACAATACAACTGCTTCGGCGTAACCCATAAACTAAATAATAATTTAGTACACTCCGGCGCATAACAGCACTTTGTATAAAATATCATTCATGTTACTATCATCTAGTTTTGTGCGCTAAGCACCACACAACCAATATCATACATTACGCATATTACAGCATCTGAGTGTGTAATTTAAGCACAATTCCACTTTGTATTTCATGTCACTCCTGTTAACACATATAGTCTAGTGTAATGACATTAATGTAATACAATGATGATGACGATGACTGTAATGTAATGAAAATGATGTAATAATGATTATGATGATTGTCACGGGAAACTGCGAGTTTAGTGATTCCTTGATAACTGGAATATAAAAATTAATTGCAAAATATGTGAAGATGGAAAATTATGGACTGTGAGTCAGAATAACAATCGAGCCTTCAGTCTTGAGCGAGGACAAAGTGTGGGTTATTGACCGAATGATAAAGAAGAAAAATACAGTTGTGATAAGGGGTCAGTGACTGCCGATCTTATCAGACGAGCAACAGAGACACGGATACATCGGGTTGGGGAACACACGAAGACGCTGATCAAAGAGTTAAAACTGATTGATGTACGAGCGTATCGAGTAGCGAAGAAAGACGGGAAAGAGCGCCAGGAACGAATACGGGATTTCACAGACTTTTGATGTGGAGAATTACGGCAAATTTGATTGTGGATCAAAAACAACGGAGAATTGGACACTGAGTATAAATAGTTGTCTACTTGTTTTGTAGTTAGTGTGTGCTACCAAACTGGACGGAGAATATCTATGCATCCTGTATGTGGAAAGAAATATACTTCCCTTGTTGTTTAAAGGCGATGGGATATTAGCGCATCTGCGTTTGTGTATTTCAATTCATGGACTAACATAGATTATATAAGGTATTTAGCTTTAGCTTAATAGTCTAGAATAGAGAACAATGTGTCCGTGCTGGCTGTTACCATTTCTTTCTATTAGCGAATAGTTTAGACTTTAGTGAACACATCTGTCTTATGTCAGAGTATCTTTCGGAAGCTTCTCAGTACGGCTGGAGAAAGGCTCTCACATAAGAAATAGTATGAAGCAGACTCATATCACCTGATTAAATATATCTCCCACAGGTTCCACAAACACTCTTGAAATGAGAGAAGAACTGAAGTTTACTTCACTGGTGCAGATAAAGTACATACCTAGAACCACCAAGAACATAGACATGTTCTAATCATGAGAAGAGATAATCTGACGTCAAATAAAGAACTCTGTATACACAAAAGAATATACAAGTAAAAAACGTAAATGAAAAAGACGTTAACCTGTTGAAAGCAGAGAGACATAAAACTGTATGCATTTGCACTGTGGATAAATATAAAACTTTGCTAACGAGAAACAGTGTGTAGAAAATTTACAGTAGCACTAGACAATGTTGGACAGTAGCGATGTGTATTCCGGGATAGCTTGTACTAACGTCCAAAAACAGGAAATATGTGGATTTCAGTGACTTACCTTAATCGCAGTATTTTCTGGTGATAAGACATTGAACATTTGTTTTCAAGAATTGGGTTATGTCCAGACTCAAGCGGAGCGGAGCATCCCGGGTGAGAGCTGTCCATATCTATGTGTGATGTCCTGTGGTTTGGCCGTATGACGATGCGAGATGCGATACGGAGATTAGACATTCAGAGTCCTATCTTGCACTCACAATAGAAGACACTACCAACTACATATACACATTCCATACATACACCTGACATAGTTTTCAGCAATAAATATTTTATTAATTGTTGGAGGAAACTGTTGTCAGGGTATGTTAGGAAGGAATAAGCGAGAGGGAGAGAGAGAGAGAGAGAGAGAGAGAGAGAGAGAGAGAGAGAGAGAGAGAGAGAGAGAGAGAGAGAGAGAGTGAGAGAGAGTGAATAGAAGACAGAACGGAGGAGTGTAGACTAAAGTATGTCAATAATCCCAAAGTATAAATAGTTTAAAGGTGTGATTGTTGATTCCACGTTCCTCCCGGGACGACAAGTGACAATGATAATGTTAGAATGATGTAATGATTTCTAATGTCATAAGCATGATAATAATGATAATAATGTAACCATGATGTTGATGATGATGATAATAAATATTACATCCATGAGAATGGAAGAAATCTTCTCGCTTGAAGCATTTAATGAAGAAGAATACACCTGAATGCTATACAAGAATGATACCATAATGTGTTTATATTGTTTATAAGCAAATACTCATTGAAATGGGAACTGATTTTAAAAGCCCTTAATGTATGAGACCCTTTTTCTTGAATAGGAAAAGATGAAGTAGAGAACAAAACTAGGTACAGAAGAGAATGGTCAACATAACTGTCAAATTCCAAATCACTCAAGGTATTACTTAAACTATAGACCCGAGGACAGACATAGGTGAAGATGAAACTGCACATCTGCTAGTTAAACCTTGAACACCTGATAGTGGAAGATTGGAGTGAGAGCAAACAACTATGTTGGTGATAACTAATTGAGAACACCAAGACTATCTTTCTTCTATGTTTATGTTCTCTAAGAACAAGATTCATTTTATTGTTTTCACTTGTTGTGTTCTTAGGCTTTTACATTTTATTTCTAATGTCATATTTCTGATATCATTAGAAATATGGATGCTACAATTTCAGGTAGTGGTCATTATCCAGACCTGACTTTGTGAATGCAGCACTTAGTGAAAGTAGTTGTAGCAGCTTGACTGAATGCAGTAGCCACTTAACTGAGTGAGGCAGCTGAGATAGTGAGGCCAAATACTATTCCACAGCAACTTCCTGCCAATGTTCACCACCTTTCCAGGACAGGTATCACATATCCTTTTATCCAGGTATAGGTGTAGAACACCAGTGAGCCAATACTAATATAATAAATCACCGGGGAAAACAATAAAGAACACTCAAGAATATTCTACACTGACTGTTACCGAGATCCAATAACTGGATGGTAAACCAACCAGGGTGTACCCAGTTTCTTTCCACAGATTAGGCCAGCAGAAGAGGCCCAATATTTAAGAACGGATGCAACTCTGAGGACCATGTATGATACAGTGGCACAGCCAGGAGATAGATACTTAGTTAAGAGACTAATATGCCCATAATATTTTAATTGTACTGTATTGCTTGTTGTATATTATTATATGTATAAGCTACAAATCCATTATGTATATTAAATGATGAAAATTACGGGTTATTTTCTCTTTTGAGAGTTCTCTTGTCATAGTAAAATTGTTGTAAGCAATTACCCTAGATTAATTATTTAATTGGTAGAGGAGAGGCAAGGAACCATCCCTAAGGACATTTGGGTTACTATGTAAAAATTTCATTCTTTTTCCTTGAGGTATTCCTTGGTTCTCCAAATCTCTATTTAATGGTCTCAAATCATTGAGCCAGTAACAGCTAAATTAATTTTAACGGACAGGATCACATTGAGAAAGAGGAACTCTGGATCCTTTATCTCTTTGGGGTTGAGCCATCAACTATTTATCCGACACCCTGGCATCATATACAATTAGCATCATATACCGTAACATCATATACCCTAGCAACATATACTCCTGGCACCATATACCATGGCACCATATACCATGGCACCATATTCCCTAGCACCACATACACCGGACATCATACACCCCTGGCGTCATATATCCCTGGCATCATATAACGCTGGCATCATACACCCCTGGCAACATATACCGCTGGCATCATATAGCCCTGGCATCATATACCACTAGCACCATATACCATGGCACCATATACCGTGGCATCATATACACTAACACCATATATCCCTGGCATCATATAGCCCTGGCATCATATACCCCTAGCGCATATACCAATGGCATCACATATCCCTGGCAACATGCACCCCTGTCATCATATACTCTTGGCATCATATACCCCTGGCATCATATACTCCTGGCATCATATACCATTGGCACTATATACTCCTGGCATCATATACTCCTGACATCATATACCCCTGGCAACATATACCTCTGGCAACATATACCCCTGGCACCATATATCCTTGGCATCATATATTCCTGACATCATATACATCTAGCACCATATACCCCTGGCAACATACACCCCTGGCAACATATACCCCTGGCACCATATACCCCTGGCACCATATACCCCTGGCACCATATACTCCAGGCATCGTATACCCCTGGCAACATATACCCCTGGCACCATATATCCTTGGCATCATATATTCCTGACATCATATACCCCTGGCACCATATATCCTTGGCATCATATATTCCTGACATCATATACCCCTGGCACCATATACTCCTGGCAACATATACCCCTGGCATCATATACCCCTGGCAACATATACCCCTGGCACCATATACTCCAGGCATCGTATACCCCTGGCAACATATACCCCTGGCACCATATATCCTTGGCATCATATATTCCAGGCATCGTATACCCCTGGCACCATATACTCCTGGCAACATATACCCCTGGCACCATATACTCCTGGCATCGTATACCCCTGGCACCATATACCATGACGTCATATACCCCTGGCACCATATACCATGACGTCATATACCCCTGGCACCATATACTCCTGGCATCGTATACCCCTGGCAACATACACCCCTGGCAACATATACCCCTGGCACCATATACCATGACGTCATATACCCCTGGCACCATATACCATGACGTCATATACCCCTGGCACCATACACCCCTGGCACTATTTACTCCTGGAAACATATACCCCTGGCACCATATACCCCTGGCACCATATACCCCTGGCACCATATACCCCTGGCACCATATACCTCTGGCACCATATACTCCTGGCAACATATACTCCAGGCATCGTATACCCCTGGCAACAAACACCCCTAGCAACATATACCCCTGGCAACATATACCATGACGTCATATACCCCTGGCACCATATACCCCTGGCACTATTTACTCCTGGAAACATATACCCCTGGCACCATATACCCCTGGCACCCCACACCCCTCAAGGGGTGTACGATGGTCGTTTACACTGACTTACTGACGATCGCGCACCGTCCTCTGTCTTGGTAAGGTACCCTGCCTCTGCTGCTCTTATAAGTGCGAATCAAAACCTATTTATGCATTCATGTAGTCCTCGGGGGCCTTGTTCTTGGTGTCTTTGTTTTATATACCAGAAATAAATGGGCTGAGCTTCAGCTGAGCTACAAAAATCATCATCATCATCATTATGCTTACTGCGACGTGACGTAAGCTTTCATGTCTCGAAATAGATGTTGGTCCTTCAGTGTTCTGGATGAATGGTACGGATGATATTCCTTCATGAATCGTCGTCTTAAACCACCCAGAACCGTTTCTCGTGGTCTGCCAGCCACTTCTATCGCTGATTTGTCCAGTCGTCACGATGTTTCCCAATGTTTCTCTTCTCACTATATGACCAAAGAACGCTGTATGTCTATATCTTAAGTATGTAGATGCTTGAAGCCCATAAAAGGGCACTCTCCTGCAGTTTATGCTTCACCTCGACACCGCAAGGTACAAGAGGAACATGATGAGATGAGATGAGATGAGATTGCTTGCTTGCTTGTGTTCGTTGGCTTGAGCTCCAACGATAAGTCCTGTATGTCGGATGAAGGCATCCTGTTGTCCAACATCAGTGTGATGTCATACAGGACCTGAGGTTTGCGTGAGTATCTGTTGTCCCATGTCTGGCTTATTGGTGTGCAGACTGGTGGTACCTCGCCGTACAGGCAGACACTCTCCGACATCGCAGGAATCGGCGATCCTACTGACTTTAGCCAGGACCCCGAAGGGACCTGTTGCCCAGTACGCTCGACGAGGACGCGCCAATAGGTCTTGGCCAGTATATAACCCGGCCCTAGTGCCTTGGAAACACCTCTGCGTCCCATGAGATGAGATGAGATGAGATGATGTTTACAGGTCTTCTTTCATAATTCTCTTCCAGGCAATCGTTAACGACTACTCTGATGAACCAAGGTATATACATCATTTATCTTTAAAAAAAAAAAAAAACAGCTTTGTTGCCTAAAAACCAAACAGGAACCTGCATTGCTTTTGTTATATGATAAAGCCATCACATTTTTCTAGGTCTGAATGCACGGAAGAATAGGCACCCAATCTTTGTCTCACTTTGCGAGACGAATAGCGTAACTTCCAAGCTCTTCCTTAATTAATCGTTCACATGTAGGTCAGCATGGCCGTATGGGTAAGAACATGTGTTCTTAAACATTCGGTGTGCTGGTGTCGAGGTCAGGGGATCAACCCCTACACCAGACAGTTGGACTAAAATGTTGACTTCTCGTCCTTGACTTGAGGACGTAAATTACAAGAACCTATGAAGCCCGAGTGAGTTCACCTGATGGCGAGGGACACTGTTAATAGGAAAAGCTAATCCACATGCAACATTCAGTCCAACACTTCAAGAAGTAGTGAGTGGGGTCTACGCTTGAGTTTAAAGCGAGCGAGCGAGCGCAACCCAAAAAAAAAAAAAAAATCGTGCTCATCACTGCCATACAAAAGAGAATGTTCAACATACCATTTCAATACTCTAGTTGTGGCAGTCAAAAATACAATTAGTAAATCAAAAAGCCCAAATGGGACCGGTCATCTTTACAATACACGACCAGTTCCACTATCCTTCTTTCCTTTTCTGATGATTTATTCACTGTTTTATAAACTGTGTCACAAGGCAACCCCGTCTGAGAACGCCTACAGGTGTTTGTTTGAACTTCAGTCTTGTCTCCTGACTTAAAAGGTAGACATGTCACCTTCAAGATTTACAGTTTACCTTTCCTCTTTCTCTCTCCCTCACTCTTTCATGTTCTCTTCCACATTCTCTATATTTTTGCTAGGATAAATCAATAAGCAAAACTACGACAGGTCTAAAAATAGCTAGTGCTACAGCTAGAGACCAATAAGATGATAGGAAATGGGCGGGGTTATGTTTTGATTAATCGGGTTGGGTGCTTGTGCGAAACCAACAGTCAGGCAGAATCAATAGAGGAAAGTCTAATCTCCAACAACACTACTAGTGTTGTACTAGTTGATATTAAGACTTAATTGTAGCCCACGGTATCGGAGCTATGTGTGGTGACAAGAAAAAGAGTGGGTGTTATACTCACAGACAAACATTGCAAGCGGAGTGTTAGACAAGAGAGATAGACAGGCTGAATGGCAGGATGGATGGATAGGTGGATAAGTCGGCAGACAGAGAGACTGACGTAGAGACAGACAAATCAGACAGACAGACGGATCAGACAGACAGAAAGATATCCATTAAGACAGACAGGCCTACAGGAATGGAGGTTGGACAGATGAGCAATCAGGTATACACAGAGACAGATAGATACACAGACATACGGACAGACATATAGACATATAAACGGAAAGACGATGGGATAGATAATTAGACAGACTGACAGGCAGACGCACAGGAAGACAGACATACAGATAGGCGGAGAATAGAAAGTAAGCGTGGTTTGATAGGAGAACAAGCAAGCAGGCAGACAGGCAGACAGGCAGACAGACAGATAGACAGACAGCAATACATATCCCTCCATCTGATCGTTTGACAACATCATGTTCATATTACGGAAATGATCACCAGATTTCAAACAACGCCAATCAACACGACGGTTTAAAACAGATCATGGAACTGTACTAGCGTGGCTCCTGTAGTTGAAGCTCTAAAGTCAATATTAAGTACAACATACAACCTTTTGTTCCATTACATTTTTCTTCGTGTCTATTCTACTCATCTGTGTGTTCACATGTGGTGGAATTATCAGGTACTAGTCCAACTGCGGCATGGGCGTCACATTACTATTACCAACGATCATCGTCATGCAGCAAGTTAGTTAGTCGTTGTTCCAACTTCACGGCAAAGGGTCACCCCCATAATGCTCCGTTCCTGTGCCAGTGAATATCACACACAATGCTCCTCATTGCCCCTTGTGGAAAGTGGAACAAACAGCAGTACCGACAAACCAACTGCACGCACAGGCAAGTACATGCATAAGATCACTGCCAAAATGCCAACACAACAGTCCGCCACGAAAATCACAGTTCATCATCGATGGAAGCGGCAACCACTAGAAAAGCAGCAGCTTCACACACATTACTGTATAATACACAACTAGCTAGTTCAGCAACCGGCAGCCACCATTTTCTGAACATGCAGTTAACAATACAAAACCGCCGACAGGTGTAAAAAGCATTCCACAGCAGGTACTTCGCAGTAGGTAGTTTACATTACGTCACACTTATCCCGGCCTGCCGTTAAGATTGTCCTTCCGTCATCATTTGTCTCGTCGCATGCCCTGTCATGCCTAAGGTGTCTGCAGTGACCTTCGTATATCTTCATCTGGTAGAACCTGCCTCTTCGTCAGCGATCAATATCTTCAAACAATTTTCTTTCCAAACCATTTTACCGATCAACACTGTAAATGTTGTTATCATCATCATCAAGTGCCATGCCAACAGACGTGGGCGGTCAAGTTTCGCCATCTCACACGATCACCCGAGTCTCGAATCAGGTCTGTGTTCTTACCCCGATAATGCCATGCTACCAAACCATCAAGATATTTATCCCCCAGTGAACCTCTTGTTCTCTGCCCATCAAGCTTCCCAGGTGTCACTTAATTTTCAAACCCATTTCGCCTCGTAATATATCTAAAATATCTTGACTGTCTATGTCTAATTTCTCGAATCAATCTCAGTTTTTCATTAGTTCCTTCAATGAGAAATGTACTTCCTTATAATATGTTTCTTCTTCTTCTTCGTTCATCCGGATTTTTTTTTCCGGATGTGACTGCGTTGTGCCTGTTTACAGCAGAGCTGCGTTCTTGCGCCGTCAGGCCGACACATCCGACTTCTGCGGGCATTTGTTGACCGGGTTAACCTTCCTGGGGGTTTCTTAGGACGTTTGAATCTCACTGTTGTGGTGATATCCCCCATCCTAGCTGGCCCATATAGAACAGCAAAAGACATCCTGGTCAACCCTCAAGGGAAGGCAGGGGCAGACCATGGGCATTCCCCGCCATCCAAGGAGGCTTCCATACTTGCAGAGCCATCACACAGCGCTCTGGTACTGGGCTCACCCAAGGAATCGTCACGTCCTGCACATGGCTGCTTAGCCTCACTTCCGTATATTGTGCCTTCCGTTCACCAAGGGCTGTTCCTCCGGAAACTAGAAGAATGCAGTCTGCAGATGACATCCACACAGTGAGCTTTCGATTAAGACTTTCCACATAATGGATTTGCTATCCAAGCAATATTCCATTTCGTGCCACTAGGACACTTTTTCCACCTTTTATGAAGCCCACACAGTGAGCTTTCGATTCGGACTTTCCACGTAATGGATTTGCTATCCAAGCAATATTCCATTTCGTGTCACTAGGACACTTTTTTCCACCATTTACGAAGCCCACACAGTGAGCTTTTGATTCGGACTTTCCACGTAATGGATTTGCTATCCAAGCAATATTCCATTTCATGCCTCTGGGACGCTTTTGTAACCGACATACCTGTGGTATGAAGTGTGGCAGTCTAAATACATCTTCATGCACCTTTAGATGTCAACCTGAATGTAGTTAAAGTAAGCTGTAGTCAACTTGAGCTTGTTGATATCTCCATAGAGCTTGTCCTCAAATGAAGCAGGCGTGGGCCAAAATATCTTTCTCTGTTCTGCATATATTGGGCACTCCTGCAGCAAATGTTTAGCTGTCATTTTACCAGTTCCACAATTACATTCATCGGTATCTCCTATCTTTAGTTTATTGAACAAGTGTTGTTTCAGCCTGTTATGTCCTGTGCGGTGTCTGAAGATTGCTACTTGTTCTCTTCGGTCGAGTTTGTAATATGCATCATCCTTCTGGTGGCCTGGATGCTCTGATTCCCATTTGGTTCTATAAGTGTTTTTTATAAACCTTTTTGCCTCATTATAGGTTATGTCTATGTCAGGCTGTGGTAATCGTCCACCCTCTTTTGCTAGTCTGTCAGCCTCTTCATTTCCAGGTATACTGCAATGTGATGGGATCCACTGTATTACAACTTTTTTGGATTTCTGGCATAGACCATGGAGTGCTGCTCTTCGATCAGCTAGTTCTGTGCTGTTTTTGCTCTTCAGTGTTGAGACAGCTGACTTTGCATCTGTGAAGATAGCTATTTGCTTCTCTTTATTTTCCTCCATCATGAGCATTTCTGCTGCAGTTTTCAAAGCCTCTACCTCCGCTTTGAAGTTACTTGAAAATTTTCTAGTTGCCACTGACTGTGTTTTTATCACTCCATTTTTTAAATTAAGGAGAATTCCTCCTTCTCCATTTTTAATGGAATCTTTGGCTGATCCATCTGTATATGCATGGGTCCAATTGCTGCTTGGGTAATGTTCTTTTATGTAGTTGAGGGTTATTTTTCTTTTTTCGGTTTCATTCTGAGTGTTCTTTTTCTCAATATCAGGAATGTTTTCTATCATCTCAGGCAGTTGCCGATGTCTCCAAGCTGGGAAGTTGTGTGCATTGTAAATGGGCTTGACTGTTGATATGTTAAGTATGGGATCTGCCCTAATCTTTCGTTTTGCAGTTTCTACAAAGTTGCTACGCTTCAGTCTTCCTTTTCCAAAACCATTAAACCTGTTATACATAGGGTGGTCTGTCAATCTTCTAAATTTTTCTGCTTGTTGCTGGGCTCTGCTATCTCTTCTGTCCTGCATTGGTTGTAAACAAGTGATCTTTTCGAGTTCATTAATAGGCGTTGTCTTCAGGCTTCCAGTTATGATTCGCATTCCTTGGTTTTGGACTCTACTTATTTTGTTAAAGTTTGACTTAGCTGCTGTTGCCCAAGCTGCAATGCCATATTCCAGTACTGGCCTCACCCGTCCAGTATATAACTTCTTGAGAACTTTCTCATCTGCTCCCCACGTTGTACCAGCAAGCTTTTTCATGATTGCCATTCTCTGCCTTGCTCTTGTTCGATTTTTCTCAACCTGTGTCTTCCATGTAGGCGACGATCAAAGGTGACTCCTAGATAGTTTGGGTTTTCTTCATGGCGTAATATTTTTCCATTCTCTTCTTCTTTTCGTTCATCCGGAGTGTTTTTTTCAGATGTGATTGCGGTGTGTCTGTTATGCGCCCTTGGGTTGAAACCCGTAGGCCAACACATCGACTTTAGCGTGCTTTTTTGACCAGGTAGCATTCCTGGGAGACTCTCACTTTTGTGGTGCCATCTACAACTATGCTGGCCAAGTTAGAACGGTCGAAGACAACGGTCATCCCTCAAAGGAAGGCAGGGACAGTCCATAGCATTTTCCGCCATCCAAGGTTGCTTCCATAGTTGCAGGGACGACACATAACGCCCTGGTTCTGGGCTAGCCGAGGGAATCGTCACCTCCTGCTCATGGCTGCTTTAAATCCTCACTTCAATCTATTGGTCATTTCGTTTGCCCCGGGCAATTCCCGCACAAACCAGACAGGTTTGCAGACGGTATCCACTCAGTGAGTTTTCGGACATGTGCTTGTCATTGCGCCCGTCAGAGCTGTTCCAGGCACGACAGACATTCGGAAAACTACCTAGTCAGAGCTGTTCCGAACAAGAGCGGCATTCGGAAACTAGGTAGTCAGAGCTGTTCCTAGCACGAGAGACATTCGGACGAGACATTTCACTCGGACGTAAATGCGTAGTGTCAATTTTTAGTTTGCCACCCGTAGGACGACACTTCCGGCTTCCGGCGGGCATTTTTTAATGAGGTTAGCCTTCCTCGGGTTTCGAGACTCTTGTTTCGGCTTCCACAAGCAAGCTTTCGCTTCGGGCTGCCACGTAATGGATTCGCAAGACAGGCGTTCCATTTCGTGTCAACGAGACAATTTTCCACCTTTGACTACACTCACTCCATGAGTGTGGTTACAGACTATCGGACGTCTGCGAGACGTGCGACCGAGGTGTTTTTCCACCTTTTGTACTCGCTCACGAGGTAGGCTACATGTGCTGCCGGCTCAGCACCTTACCTCCGTGCGTCTGTGGGCGAGTAACGGTCAGGCCCTTTCATCCGGGGATACCTCATATCCCCCAGCTAAGAGCCATCGAACGAATCTGCGCCGAGCATGTAGCGTTCTCAGCACATCATCACAATTTTGATGTAGGTTTGTGTCGGCCAGGCTCTCACTTCCGAGAGTTTATGGCTTAGAGACGTTCAGCCATACACCTCGGATGGGAGCCTTAGAGGTTATGCCCGAACTGAGATTTTGGGATCGTTTGCCTGATTTTGACTGCTATCCTCAGTCTTACCTGCAGAGCAGCAGGTTGTGTCTCTCTTAGTCTGGTCCCTATCCCACGAGCCGTCCGATATGTAGTTTTCACCCATCGGCAAGCACATGGGGTCGATGGGACACGCAAGCTCCCCCACCACGGCAAGGTGGAGACACATCGGGGGAGATTTTTCCATTCAATACCAGCTTAGGTTGCTGAGTTTTATTTGAGAGGGAGAACACTGTGCATGTTGTTTTCTCCTCGCTTATCTTCACTAGCCATGATTTTGACCAGTCCTCTAGTGCTAATAAGGCTTGCTGTATTCTGCTGTTAGCTGTACTAATATATTCTTCAGATGTCCATATGGCTAGGTCATCTGCAAAGGATGATGTGTGTACTCTGGCTGGAAAATTTTCCGTGATGTCATTTATATATGCTAGGAATAATGTTGGTGAAAGAACTCCTCCTTGGGGGACACCTTGCTCCAACAACATCATTTTGCTGGTTTGTCCTTGTACTTTTGTCTTGGCAGTTCTGTTCTCAAGGTAGATAATATGTTTGATAATGGCAGTATTTGAACTATTTCGCCAAAAGTTAAACATTAGCATGAACACAATGCTCTTTCACTGATTCTTCGTAACCGTTAGCAGGATGTGCAGGCAGACATGTAGGAATAAGACAGATCTTTTAGGAAAACACATATACGAGTAAAATTAGTCTCATGACGGATCGTTTAACAAAACACATATAGCAGAAATAAATGTAGTCGCATGATAGATCTATCATCAATGCGCAAATAAAAGTAAAGTAATTTCTAGCCCTATGGTAGATCTATGGAGAAAACAAATACAAAAGTATAGGTAGGTAGTCCCGGTCCTTTGACAGATCTATTAAGAAAACACATATAGTAGCAAAGGTAGTCTCATGACAGTCCTATTAATAAGAAAACATATAAAAGTAAAGTTAGTTCTAGCATATGGTAGATCTATTAAGAAAACATATATAAGTAAAGTTAGCTCTAGCATATGGTAGACCTAGTAAGGAAACATATAAAAGTAAAGTTAACTCTATCCCTATGGTAGAGCAATTAAGAAAACTTAAAAAAGTAAAGTTAACTCTAGCCCCATGGTAGATCAAACAACAAAGCAAATAAAAGTAAAGTTATCGCTAGCCCCGTGGTGGATCAAATAACAAAATATATAAAAGTAAAGTTAAGTCTAGCCCCGTGGTAGATCAATTAAGAAAACATATAAAATTAAACTCTAGCCATTTGGTAAATCTATTAAGAAAACTTAACATCTGATGGGAGATGCCTTGAAGAGATTAGAACAAGAAGAGATTAGGACAAGGA
This sequence comes from Cepaea hortensis, assembly GCA_963921405.1. NCBI lineage: Eukaryota > Metazoa > Mollusca > Gastropoda > Stylommatophora > Helicidae > Cepaea > Cepaea hortensis. The sequence goes on along the minus strand of OY992881.1, from coordinate 92,830,303 downwards.
AATGAGCGGGCTGACAAGCTCGCAGGTGAGGCTACTGTGGAGGGCGGACGCGCCATGGACCAGGCTGACATTCTGAATGCTCTACGAGAAGTAAGACTCTTGCATGAACCAAGTGATGACTGTGAATCTACAACCATGGCCAGACTGCGAGAACAGCAAATTAAAAGAGGGGTGGCCAAACAAGAACACTACGCAGGAAGCCAAAGAAGATTGATAAACCAACACAGAACTGGCGTCGTTAGCCGCTACACGCTGCGGGATTTGCTGAGGAGGGGATCCGAGCACTTATGGACTGAATGGTTCGATGTGCAATGAGGATGATCTGTCGACTAACTAACTAACTAACTAACTAACTAGAACAAGAATCGCCATGGCGAAAGTAGCCTTTAGCAAGATGAAAAACATTCTGACCAATAAGAAGATGTCAATTGAAACGAGAAAAAGAGTGTTGAGGGAGTACATAGAGCCTGTTCTTTTGTATGGATGTGAAACTTGGACAATGTGCAGTCAAGCTGAAAAATATCTGATGGCTGCAGAAATGTGGTTTCTGAGGAAAATGCAAAGAATACCATGGACAGACAGAAAAACCAATGACCAAGTACTACAGGAGACAAATGAATATCGTAAATTGATTAGAGAAATTAGACGTAGACAGTCAACATTTTTTGGACATGTTATGAGAAGAAATGGATTGGAAAACTTAGTGACAATTGACAAGATCGAAGGGAACAGACCAAGAGGAAGACCGAGAGGAAAATACCTGGATGGCTTGACCACATGGCATGGACGAGACAGGAACACTGAGCTGGTGATCGAGTAAAATGGCGAGTCATAGCCGCCCACGCTTTCCGGCATGGCACATGATTGATTGATTAAGAAAACAAATACAAGGAAAGTTAATCCTGCTCCCATGGCAAATACTGGTTAAGGGGTGTGCAGTTTAAAACCTTCACATTTCCAAGTTCACAGCATAGAGATGGGATGAATAGTTCCCTAGCTCTCTGCCTTTCCTTACCAGACAAATTCCAGAAAATTTGAAAATAACCCAAGTAGACACATGACAAGTTGAAATAATAGAAAGGATAATGGTAAAATTTATGACGATGAGCCTATAATTTGCGGGGAGAAGTCAAACCGGGAATTCTTCACCAGTATGAACAGTAGAGCTGGGACCACAATGACAGCCAACCCCACCGTGTGCACAGAGATGAGGGACCTGACTGCTGTACTCACTTGTCCAACTCAACCTGCATCAATTAATCTGGCAATTTGTCTGTCAGTATATGCTGTGAGCGGTTGATAACAAATGACCGAGGCACAAGTGGGTGATTGGCTTGAGCACCGGCCAGAAGCTAAGTGGACGTGGTGTCCATGTCGTGTAGGGGTATGCGGGCACGAAGGATCTTATGGGAAGGACTCCAAAATTTTGCAGTAAAGCATACACATTTAACACAGGGGAAACACTTTGGCGGGTTAGTCATTAGTCAATACAAGAATACATTTCTATTGGTAAACCGCACGCAAAAATTAGTTCCTTTTACACGACGTTGCAACCAATCCCATTATTTATTATCTGTTTGTGATTTAATATATTTTTTTTTTTTTGCTTTCGGTAGTTTGCTATTACTTTACAACGGCCGAAACTCATACCACCGAAATCAACGCAAAGCGACCTCTCCTAAATCGCCAGCGGCTGATATCGAACCCTCGAGCCAGTATGTCGGGGAATTGTGAAACTGCATTCACTAACCTCTTTGCAATCAACGCGAAAATCACATATCTGTTTGGCACTGACATCAAGACACATTTGTACCGGCCTTCAGAATGAAAACAATTTTCTTGTAGTAAATAGCCTAAAAACATATTTATATTAGTAATCAGTAACAGAAAAAGACATTTCTATTAGTAATTAATATAAAACACATTTCTTTTAATAATCAACATAAAAACACATTTCTATTAGTAATAAATATAAAAACACATTTCTATTAGTAATCTATATAAAAACACAATAAATTAGTAATCAGTATAAAAACAAATTTATATTATTAATCAGTATAAAAACACATTTACATTATTAATCAGTATAATCACACATTTATATTAGTAATTAGTATAAAAACACACTTCTATTAGTAATCAGTATAAAAACACATTTCTGTTAGTAATCAGCATAAAACATTTCTATGAGTAATCACTACAAGGCTACATTACTGTTAGTAATCAGTACAAAAATACATTTATATTCGTAGCCAGTATAAAAACACACTTCTACTAATAATCAAGAAAACACATTTATATTGGCATTCAACAAGAAAACATATTTCGTTTGCTTGTGTTCCTGTTTATACTGTATTTGTATTTCCTCCATCCATCAAGGACATGAATCATAAAAATCACTACACAGAATTGAACCATGGTTCGTCGTGTAGTATACCGAGTATAGTAGCCGTTACGAGGAACTGAACCCTAGATCAGTGTGTTGGTTAGATAGTACACTACCGAATACTTGACTTGAACCTCACATAACTGTGTTAGTTAACCAGTACAATAACCACTACTTGATATTTAACCATGATGATTAGTCAGTACAATAACAAGTACTTGGTATTTAACCGCGCTTGTTAGTTAGTACAATAATCACTACTTGGAATTGAACCATGCTGGTTAACCAGAACAATAACCAGTACTTCGAATTGAAACATGCTGGTTACCCAGTACGATAACTTCTTCTTCGTTCATCCGGAGTTTTTTTTTTTTTTTCGGATGTGATTGCGTTGTGCCTGTTTACAGCAGAGCTGCGTTCTTGCACCGTTAGGCCGACACAGCCGACTTCTGCGGGAAATTGTTGACCGGGTTAACCTTCCCGGGGGTTTCTTAGGACGTTTGAATCTCACTGTTGTTGTGTTATCCCCCATCCTAGTTGGCCCATATATAACAGCCTAAGACATCCTGGTCAGCCCTCAAGGGAAGGCAGGGGCAGACCATGGGCATTCCCCGCCATCCAAGGAGGCTTCCATACTTGCAGAGCCGACACATAGCACTCTGGTACTGTGCTCACCCAAGGAATCGTCACGTCCTGCACATGGCTGCTTAGCCTCACTTCCGTATATTGGGCCTTCCGTTCACCATAGGCTGTTCTTCCGGAAACCAGAAGAATGCAGTGTGCAGATGACATCCACACAGTGAGCTTTCGACTCGGACTTTCCGCGCAATGGATTTGCTATCCGAGCAATATTCCATTTCGTGCCACTAGGACACTTTTTCCACCTTATTTGAAGCCCACACAGTGAGCTTTTGATTCGGACTTTCCACGTAATGGATTTTCTATCCGAGCAATATTCCATTTCATGCCTCTGGGAGACTTTTGTAACTGACATACTTGTGGTATGAAGTGTGGCAGTCTGAATACTTCTTCATACACCTTTAAATGTCAACCTGTATGTTGTTAAAGTAAGCTGCGGTCAACTTGAGCTTGTTGATATCTCCATAGAGCTTGGCCTCAAATGAAGCAGGTGTGGGCCAAAATATCTTTCTCTGTTCTGCATATATTGAGCAATCCTGCAGCAAATGTTTTGCTGTCATTTTTCCAGTTCGACAATTACATTCATCGGTATCTCCTATCTTTAGTTTATTGAACAAGTGGTATTTCAGCCTGTTATGTCCTGTGCGGAGTCTGAAGATTGCTACTTGTTCTCTTCGGTCGAGTTTGTAATATGCATCATCCTTCTGGTGGCCTGGATGCTCTGATTCCCATTTGGTTTTATAGGTGCTTTTTATCAACCTCTTTGCCTCATTGTAAGTTTTGTCTATGTCAGGCTATGGTAGTCGTCCGCCCTCTTTTGCCAGTCTGTCAGCCTCTTCATTTCCAGGTATACTGCAATGTGATGGGATCCACTGTAATACAACTGTTTTGGATTTCTGGCATAGACCATGGAGTGCTGCTCTTAGGTCAGCTATTTATGTGCTGTTATTGCTCTTCAGTATTGAGACAGCTGTCTTTGCATCTGTGAAGAGAGCTATTTGCTTCTCTTTATTTTCCTCCATCAAGAGCATTTCTGCTGCAGTTTTCAGAGTCTCTACCTCCGCTTTGAAGTTACTTAGGAGAATTCCTCCTCCTCCATTCTCTATTGAATTTTTGGCAGATCCATCTGTATATGCATGGGTCCAATTGCTACTTGGGTAATGTTCTTTTATGTAGTTTAGGTTTATTTCTCTTCTTTCGGTTTCATGCTGAGTGTTCTTTTTCTCAATACCAGGAATGTTTTCTATCATCTCAGGCAGTTGCTGCTGTCTCCAAGCTGGGAACTTGTCTGTATTGTAAATGGGTTTGACTGTTGATATGTTAAGTATGGGATCTGCCCTAATCTTTCGTTTTGCAGTTTCTACAAAGTTGCTACGCTTCAGTCTTCCCTTTCCAAAACCACTAAACCTTTTATTCATAGGGTGGTCTGTCAATCTTCTAAATTTTTCTGCTTGTTGCTGGGCTCTGCTATCTCTTCTATCCTGCATTGGTTGTAAACAAGTGATCTTTTCGAGTTCATTAATAGGCGTAGTCTTCAGGCATCCAGTTATGATTCGCATTCCTTGATTTTGGACTCTACTTATTTTGTTAAAGTTTGACTTAGCTGCTGTTGCCCAAGCTGCAATGCCATATTCCAGTACTGGCCTCACCCGTCCAGTATATAGCTTCTTGAGAACTTTCTCATCTGCTCCCCACGTTGTACTAGCAAGCTTTTTCATGATTGCCATTCTTTGCCTTGCTCTTGTTCGATTTTTCTCAACCTGTGTTTTCCATGTCAGGCGACGATCAAAGGTGACTCCGAGATAGTTTGAATTTTCTTCATGGCGCAATATTTTTCCATTCAATACCAGCTTAGGTTGCTGAGTTTTATTTGAGAGGGAGAACACTGTGCATGTTGTTTTCTCCTCACTTATCTTCACTAACCATGATTTTGACCAGTCCTCGAGCGGGAGAGTGAATGATTGAGCGTGAGAGTGAATGAGTGAGCGGGAGAGTGAATGAGTGAGAGTGAATGAGTGAGCGGGGGAGTGAATGAGTGAGAGTGAACGAGTGAGCGTGAGGGTGAATGAGTGAGCGGGAGAGTGAATGAGTGAGCGTGAGAGCGAATGAGTGAGCTGGAGAGTGAATGAGTGAGAGTGTCTGTGTGTGTGAGTGAATGAGTGAGCGTGAGAGTGAATGAGTGAGCGTGAGAGTGAATGAGTGAGCAGGAGAGTGAATGAGTGAGCGGGAGAGTGAATGAGTGAGCGGGAGAGTGAATGAGTGAGCGGGAGAGTGAATGAGTGAGCGGGAGAGTGAATGAGTGAGCGTGAGAGTGAGCGGGAGAGTAAATGATTGAGCGGGAGAGTGAATGAGTGAGCGTGAGAGTGAATGAGTGAGCGTGAGAGTGAATGAGTGAGCGTGAGAGTGAATGAGTGACTGTGAGAGTGAATGCGTGAGAAGGAATGAGTGAGAGTGAATGAGTGAGCGTGAGAGTGAATCAGTGAGCGGGAGAGTGAATGAGTGAGCGTGAGAGTGAATGAGTGAGCGTGAGAGTAAATGTGTGAGAGTGAATGAGTGAGCGGCAGAGTGAATGATTGAACGGGACAGTGAATGAGTTAGCGTGAGAGTGAATGAGTGAGCGTGAGAGTGAATGAGTGAGAGTGAATGATTGAACGGGACAGTGAATGAGTGAGCGGGAGAGTGAATGAGTGAGCGGGAGAGTGAATGAGTGAGCGGGAGAGACAGAATGAGTGAGAGTGAATGAGTGAGCGGGAGAGTGAATGAGTGAGCGGGAGAGTAAATGAGTGAGCGGGAGAATGAAAGAGTGAGCGGGAGAGTGAATGAGTGAGCGTGAGAGTGAATGAGTGAGCGTGAGAGTGAATGAGTGAGCGGGAGAGTGAATGAGTGAGCGGGAGAGTGAATGAGTGAGCGTGAGAGCGAATGAGTGAGCGTGAGAGTGAATGAGTGAGCGGGAGAGTGAATTAGTCAGAGTGAGAGTGAATGAGAGAGAAAGAGAGAGAGTGTGTGTGTGTGTGTGAGCGTACGCATGCGTGTGAGTGTGTGTATATGAAAGAATACAGAGAGAGTGAGAGAGAGAGAGAGAGAGAGAGAGAGAGAGAGAGAGAGAGAGCTCAGCAGATGCATGTCATGTAACACGCATGTTATGTAACACGCGAATCCATATGTTTGTGTATTCTCATCTGTCATATTATCAGTTAAATACCATTTTATTTTATCATGTATAATCTAAACTTATGTTCATTACTGTAGTTTGAGTGAGAGAGTGAGTGGGTGTAAATGAGAGACAGAATGAGTGAGCGTGAGAGTGAATGAGTGAGCGTGAGAGTGAATGAGTGAGCGTGAAAGTGAATGAGTGAGCGTGAAAGTGAATGAGTGAGCGTGAGAGTGAATGAGTGAGCGGGAGAGTGAATGATTGAGCGTGGGAGTGAATGAGTGAGCGGGAGAGTGAATGAGTGAGAGTGAATGAGTGAGCGGGAGAGTGAATGAGTGAGCGTGAGGGTGAATGAGTGAGCGGGAGAGTGAATGAGTGAGCGTGAGAGCGAATGAGTGAGAGTGAGAGTGAATGAGTGAGCGTGAAAGTGAATGAGTGAGCGTGAAAGTGAATGAGTGAGCGTGAGAGTGAATGAGTGAGCGGGAGAGTGAATGATTGAGCGTGGGAGTGAATGAGTGAGCGGGAGAGTGAATGAGTGAGAGTGAATGAGTGAGCGGGAGAGTGAATGAGTGAGCGTGAGGGTGAATGAGTGAGCGGGAGAGTGAATGAGTGAGCGTGAGAGCGAATGAGTGAGAGTGTCTGTGTGTGGGAGTGAATGAGTGTGAGTGAATGAGGGAGAGTGAATCAGTGAGCGGGAGAGTGAATGAGTGAGCGTGAGAGTGAATTAGTGAGCGTGAGAGTGAATGAGTGAGCGGGAGAGTGAATGAGTGAGCGGAAGAGTGAATGAGTGAGCGGGAGAGTGAATTAGTGAGAGTGAATGAGTGAGCGGGAGAGTGAATGATTGAGCGGGAGAGTGAATGAGTGAGCGTGAGAGTGAATGAGTGAGCGTGAGAGTGAATGAGTGAGCGTGAGAGTGATTGAGTGAGCGTGAGAGTGAATGAGTGAGAGTGAATGAGTGAGCGTGAGAAGGAATGAGTGAGCGTGAGAGTGAATGAGTGAGCGTGAGAGTGAATCAGTGAGCGGGAGAGTGAATGATTGAGCGTGGGAGTGAATGAGTGAGCGTGAGAGTGAATGAGTGAGCGGCCGAGTGAATGAGTGAGCGGGACAGTGAATGAGTGAGTGTGAGAGTGAATGAGTGAGAGTGAATGAGTGAGCGGGAGCGTGAATGATTGAACGGGAGAGTGAATGAGTGAGCAGGAGAGTGAATGAGTGAGCGGGAGAGTGAATGAGTGAGCGGGAGAGACAGAATGAGTGAGCGTGAGAGTGAATGAGTGAGCGGGAGAGTGAATGAGTGAGCGGGAGAGTGAATGAGTGAGCGGGAGAGTGAATGAGTGAGCGGGAGAGTGTATGAGTGAACGGGAGAGTGAATGAGTGAGCGGGAGAGTGAATGAGTGAGAGTGTGTGTGTGTCAGTGAATGAGTGAGAGTGAGAGTGAATGAGAGAGAGAGAGAGTGTGTGTGTGAGTGAATGAGTGAGAGTGAGAGAGAGAGTGTGTGTGGTGTGTGTGTGTGTGTGTGTGGGACGCGCTGGCATCACTACTTTTACGTCACATACTTTTTATGTACACATTTTTCTCCATGTTTAGCCTTGTTTATGTTTACAACATTCATTTCACAATGTTTATTTTTCTTCCTATGTAAATGTATAATGCTCTTGATGAACGAAAGACGAGTGATTGGAAGGGCCGAATGTAAGACGGGCCTGCGCGCCCAATTTGTGACCCTAATAAAGTTGATTTGATTTGATTTGATTTGATTTCTGCTGTTAGCTGTACTAATATATTCTTCAGATGTCCATATGGCTAGGTCATCTGCAAAGGATGATGTGTGTACTCTGGCTGGAAAATTTTCCGTGATGTCGTTTATATATGCTAGGAATAATGTTGGTGAAAGAACTCCTCCTTGGGGGACACCTTGCTCCAACAGTATCCTTTTACTGGTTTGTCCTTGTACTTTTGTCCTGGCAGTTCTGTTCTCAAGGTAGTGGCTGATCCATTTGTACATTTTCCCACAAACATGCATTTTTTGCAGTTTTACTTTCAGTCCTTCCTTCCATACTTTATCAAATGCTGTTTCTAAATCTATCCAGACCGCTAGTGTGTGCGTTTTCTCTTGGAAGGCATCCTCTATTTCCTGAGCTATATAGGTTATTTGATCTTCAGAGGATCTGTACTTTCTGAATCCTGCTTGGTGTGGTGTTAAGAGTTTGTTTTCTTCCAGATGCCATGTTAGCCTGCCATTGATAATGCGTTCCATTAATTTTCCTACACAGCTAAGTAGACTGATAGGTCGATAGCCATTTGGTTCTTCCAGGTCTTTTCCTTTCTTTGGGACTGGTATTAGTATAGCTTCCTTCCATGCCTGTGGGACTATTCCCCTCTTCCAGCTGTAATTTCGGACTGCTAGTAGTTTCTCTTTTGCCTTTGTCCCTAGTCCTATTAGCATTTCATTTGTGATTCCATCCTTTCCTGGTGATTTCTTCTTTTTTAGGGTATTCATTGCCTGTTCCATTTCTTCCATTGTTAGATTTGCCATCATATATTCTGCTGCTGTCTCTGTATTACTATGTTGTATCTGTTTATCTTTGATTGCTTTCTTCTGTTCGGTTGTAATATCAATTTGGTTTGCACTGGCATAGTGTTCCATTATTGCATTTGCAGCCTTTTTTCCTGTAAGCAAGGCATTTCCTTGTTTAATTGTTATTTGTTTGTTTCTAGGTCCTTCATTGTTCATGGCTTTCACTAGTTTCCATAGTTTGTTTCCATCCCTGTCAAAATTCAAGTTTTCTGTTTTTTTCCCTCCAACAATCTCTTGTTGTTTGATTTACTGTTCTTTTATATTTTGCTGAGATGGCTTTGAGAGAGATGTTCGCTTCAATTGTTTGTAAACTTTGTAGTTCTTCAGTCCAGTATGGTTTGTAATTTTTCCTCGCTCCTCTTGGAATGGACTCAGTGGCTGCCTGCATTATTGCTCTGTTTAGACTTTCCACCATTTGCTTCATGTTGCCATATCGTGTATTTATGTTTTCACAATATTTTTCTGTTAGTATGGCAAATCTGTCCCAATTTGCTCGTTTGTAATTCAAGCGGGGCAAGGGCTTTTGCTCCTGTGGAACATACTCCGTATTCATTACAAGCTTGATTGGTCTGTGGTCACTACCTGCTAATTGGTCCGGCACATGGCGGTCGATTTTGTGGAGGATGTCTCCTGTGCAGAAAGCTAAGTCTGGAGTATAAATGGTAATCCATCTTCTGGAGTAGAAGCTCGGTGTGTCATCCGCTTTGTTGAGTAGATGGAGATTTGAGTCTATTTCCCAGTCCTCCACTTCATCTCCTCTTTTGTCTGTATCTGGGTATCCCCATCTTTCTGAACGGTTATTAAAGTCTCCGACAATAATGCAATTTGTGTCAGTTATTTTCATGTTTGAGAGTGTAAGATCCTTATCATCTGGGCTTTACAGATTGTAAATTCTTATTTTCACTTCCTTTATCATTATATCAACACCTATAATTTCTGTTTGGTTGTCAGAGATCACAGATACTTCGCTGCAAGGTATTGTATTTCGTGTAAGTATTAGAACTCCTCCTTTATGTCTTTCGCGGTCGAAACGTGTGGCCTGATATCCCCTGACTGAAAATTTGCGCTTGGCGTTGAGGTGTGTCTCTTGAATGCATGCCACATCTATTCTATCTTTATGAAGACGCTGTATCAGGGATTCTTTCTTGTTATAAACTCCTTCGGCATTCCACTGTAGTATGTTGAGTGTCCTTGGTATTTGGTCAATAGCTCTTAACCTACTCCTCTGTGCCTTGACTCCACAGCACAGGGGAAGGTGACCACCAGTAGTCATGGGTGGACCCCCTCGAGGCAGGGGGCCCGGCACTATCACCGCCTGATGGGACTTCACGAGATTAGCACCATAACGATTAATTTTCATCTGTGGCATCATGAAATGATAAAGTTACGCTGCACTTCTTTGTCAAGCCTGTGGCTCAGTACATCCGATTTCGACAAGCATTTTTCGGGATGCTTTCCCTAGCCTTTGACTGTCCCCAGTCTACCTACAAGGCAGCAGGTTTGTGCGTCACTTCGTCTGGTCCCTCTCCCTTGACCTGTCCGACATGGGTGACCCTACCAGTAGCAGTGCTACCGTCGGCATAGCTCTTGGGGTCATTGGAACGCGCAAGCCCCTCTACCTCGTCAAGGTGGACGCACGGCAGAGGGGTACGATAATCACTACTTGGAATTGAACCATACTGGTTAGCCAGTACATAACCACTAGTTGGAACTGAACCATGTTGACTAGTTAGTATAACAACCACTAGTTGGAACTGAACCATGTTGACTAGTTAATATAACAACCACTAGTTGGAACTGACCCATGTTGACTAGTTAGTATAACAACCACTAGTTGGAACTGAACCATGTTGACTAGTTAGTATAACAACCACTAGTTGGAACTGAACCATGTTGACTAGTTAGTATAACAACCACTAGTTGGCACTGAACCATGCTGACTATCTAGTATAATAACCACAACTTGGAACCGAACCTCAGATCACTGTGTTGGTTAGTCTCTACACTAACCAGTTCCCAACTAAACTGCACTGTAGGCCGCAGCTCGACTTTCACTCCATCCCCCCCCCCCCCCCCAAAAAAAAAAAAAAAAAAAAAAAAACGCTACACGACACAAATAAATCCTCTTTTGCAATATTACAGATCAGATCTGTTGTGACTGAGCCAAGTATCTCCAATATTTATGACTTCCCGACAACATTGTGCGTTTGATATACATATTAACAGTCAGCACACGAACCAGAGTATTAGTATAGTACTTAACTATACCCAAGCCACTCTTATCTGCTAGTAACCAGTTATTTGTCTTCAATCTCCATCGCCTGTCTCATCGGCGGAGCAAGAAATGACCGACTTACACACGATACTTGCACCCGGTGACATTTGCTCAATAGCTGTCTTCCATGCTCGCGCGTTGTAGAACTATTTCTTTTGTTTTTAGATGATTATCCGCTCATGTTTTTGTTCAAGCTTGGGTGGACCTATTTGATATGAATGTACGTGTAAGCATTGTTTGTTTCTGTAGTTATTGGTTGCGGTAATATTGAGTGTGTTAGTTGTTAATTGTCTTCTGATGTTTGCATCGAAGAGAGGTTGTATTTGTTTTATGCAATGTTGTCTCCTGTGTTTAATTGTTGTAGACATGATTTGTTGTATACATTGTCTTCTTCTGTTATTCTCTCTGATTGTTTTCTCCTGCTGCTTCCTCGTGTGCTTTTATATTGTGGACATGTTTTATACATTATTTTACCCTGTACGTATTTATTATGGACATATTCCGATTGTGTGTAGCTGATTTTCTGCTCATGTTTACGTCCACAGCGGTATCCTTGGTGTAGGTGTTAGAGAGATATGCTGATAACGCCATGAGTGGGGGCGGACGAGGGTCCGATGCCTGCGTCAGTCGTCCAATAAAGAGAGAGAAACACTGGCCACAGTTTCTTTGTGCAATCAAGCCTATCAAATGTGATGGTCTTAGCACAATTCAGACACACAGCAGGCTGCTAACTTTTACTTTGCCCCCAAGTGTCTGACCTGTTTTATATGGATAATTTATTTTAAAGTCTATATGCAAGCAAAAGGTACTGTCTAAAGAGGTAGTGTCTTTGTGGCGAAGAGGTAGTGTCTTTGTGGTGAAGGGGATGCGGACGCAATGACCAATCCTGCATACCGTGTTCGAAACAGTTGCGGGCGATTTTAAAGCAGACAGACTTGGGCTGTTTTTCATAAAATGATATGAGTATCGGTCGTTTTGAAAGCGATGGCAAACTAATGAACGTAAATTTGCCACACACACACACACACACACACACACACACACACACAAAACAGTCCAAAATGATGGGGTTGACTGCGACGTCATATAAAGGATATGCAACGAACTTAAACTAAAGAGAAAAGTTAGCCATTTCGGTACCTCCCTCCCGCCGTTGGAAAATGAAGTGGTACGAAGGAGTTCACGGGATGACTAAAAAATGTATGCAGAAGGCTTTGAAATGTAACAAAGGGGAGACACAGATGTGTTAGTCATTAGTCAGTATAGGTCTTCAGATATCTAGATATATGGATTACATCAGGTGGATGATGTATCACTGAGATAAAGAATATAATAGGACAAGCAAATACTGCATTCTATCAAATGAAGAACGCTTTGTGCAATAAGTCATTGCCCTTGAAAGTTAGAAAAAAGAGTTCTTGCTTGTTACATAGAACTAGATGTAACATACGTCTGCGAATCCTGGACAATTAGTAAACAGATGAAAAAATCCTTGGAAGCCTTGGGGATCTGGTTTTATGGAAAAATGACAGAGACAAAATGAGGAATCTGGACGTTTTGCGGGAAAATAAATGGCAAAGACAACATATAATAAACATCAGAAAGAAGCAGTCATCGTTTTGTTGGCCACATTATGAGAAGACAAAAGCTGGAACATGTTGTGACAGCCAGACAGATTTGCCGAAAGAGAGATAGAGGAAGACAGCGTGAGAAGATCTTTGACAGTCTTGTGTCATGGCACGGAAGTGAGTCAACACACGTATTGATCCATGACGTCGGGGATCGTAATTTGTGGAAAGGCACGATCGCCCACGCCAGCTGGCAAGGCACTAGATGCTGATTATGAAGTCTTCACATATTTTATGGCATAATATAAGGAGGAGGATTCGCCAACATCTTTCCTGATCGCCTTTCCTCCCCAGACAATTCCCAATACATCCTGAATATTATCCAGTATTGAATTCAAGAGATGTGGCCGACGCCAGAGCCATATTGTTGGGAAAGAATAGCCCTGCAGCTGAAAGGGATTGAACCCTGACCACTGTTCCGGTATACCAACGCACAAACCACTATATTACTGCCTACCCAACGTCCATAATAACTATTGTCATCCCTTCATGGTAAAATAATCTAATATTCATCTCATCCAATCTTGTACATCTATTTCCTCTTGTACCTTGTCGGGGTGAAGAATAAACAGCTGGAGAGTGCCCGTTTAAGGGCTTCATATATCGAGATTCCCATGAACACAATCCAATATTATGTTGATGAAGTGTACATAGGATCCCCATTACCGGCCTTGGAATGTGTAGTTTTACTCTACTGCACATTCCTTGGGCAGTTCATTTGTATAAACACACAATAAATACTGTGTGAATTCACAATTAGACTATATTACACGAAAGGCATTTATAAACAACACATAAATACTGCCCGAATTCAAAACAGTTATATATTGAAACACAGTGAAAAAATACGGCTGTTAAGGTGAACTGCTGGTGGCCAGACGCTACATAAACTGTGGGAGTACAATAACCCCATGTTTACCGTGTGTAAGACAATTAACTGCAGCCAGCCAAACAACTGAATGGTAAACGACAATGCGGATTGTATTAAAGTAAGTATAGGATCCCTGTTCACCCCATGGAGCATACTGGGTACATGGTGTGCTTTCCCAGTAGTTAGTTAGACAAATCGGCATTCCATGGGCGTTGCGGTAGATATCAAGCTGACGCCTTTACTTCCCAGAATATTTTTATGTTAATCTGTGTCGACCTGGTAGCTCGCGTTAATTTTTAAAATATCGTTGTAGATACGGATTCGAATACATGCCTATCATGCCGACAGGCAAGCGTGCCGGCCACACGGAAACAAGGGAATTAACAAGAGTAACAAAATTGCTAAGCTAACAGACAAAGAAAACTTGTTACTCGCATCAGAAGAAGTCAATTCATTTTCTTTGGACATGTCATGACGTGGGGAAAGCTGGTCTACGTCGTAAAAACAGGTAAGTTAGAGGATAGGAGAAGCGTGTTGCCGGGGCCCGTACGCGGGAGCAAAGAATAGTAACACTGTTGCCTACCATGCATGTCGTAAGTGGCGACTAAGGGGGCTATGGTTCCTTCGCCCTGCTACTGAGTGAGTGCGTGGCGCGACACTGTGAGCTGTGAATTTCGCGTGGAATGCTTTTACATCTGTCCGCGGTTGTTTGTAGCATGAACTGCATGTTCAGAATGATGGCGGCCGGCTGTTACTGGATTGACTGGTTTGCCTTTTGGATTCACGTGTTAATTTTTCAGGAGACTCCTGGGAGTCGTCGCTGCAACTACGGAGTTCGTGATTTGTGCGGCGCTTCCGGCAGGTCGCCCTGTGGAAAGAGACCGAACCATATGGGATGAAACCCGGGTTAATGAAGTTTTTCTGGTGACTGCCATTTCCATCGTCGGTGAACTGTATTTTTCGTGAAGGACTTTTGTGTTAGCATTCTGGCGCCGGCATTATGCACAGTGTACCTGCGCGGGCTGTTGGCTTGCCGATACTCCTGTCTATTCCAGTGTTCACATAGGGCAGTGAGGAGCGTTTTGTGTGATATTCACTGGCACAGGAACAGAGCAATATGGGGGAGACCCGTTGCCGTGAAGTTGGAACCGCGACTAAACTAAGACTAAAACTAAAGAGGAGACAGACAGTGAAGATGCTGAACACTCTAACATCACGGCATTTTGGGATATCGGTATCAGAAATGAATGGCAGAACCGAATCAGAAGTGGACAGACATGATCACCGACGCCACACGGCTTGGATTATAGGGATTAAAAGTACAGTTGAAACAGTTGTGCCCTAGGGGTTGTGCGTGATTGCCTTCAGCCACCGGTTGTAAAATAAAAGGTAATAGCAATTTAAGTCCCACAGAGACTGCCGATGGGGAAGTGAAGTGGTAAGCCTTCACATATTCTAGGAAGTGAGGCGGTCGGCTCCTTTTCTCGTCGTCTTTGCTTCCATTAAAAAAAAAAAAAAAAATTGAGAATTGCCTCACAAAGTGGGGACATAAATTACCATGCCTCTGTCTCGGATTGAACACGGAACACTAACCACGATTGCACTAACCATTATACCACAGTGGCTCCTTTAGTCGGCATAAAAATGCCAAAATAGCGACCAAAACTGTGCTCTAATTGTCCATCATGTGATGACGGGGAGTAGGTTTCGAGTGTACAGAAGTTCTGTTTGAAGAGCTTAGACTGTACGCCGGTTCTGTTTGAAGAACTTGAAGTGTACACCAGTGCTGAAGAGTTTCGTTGTAAACCAGTTCTGTTTGAAAAGCTTCGTGTGTACAAAATCTCTGTTTGAAGAGAAACTCTACAGTGATGTAAGCAACCTCAAATCTACTGTTGGGAGTTCAGAGTGGCTGAGGGAGTTTAACTCGCTTCCACGTTCTTTTCTAACATTGAAGCATTGGGATCGTGTGTTACGTTTACTACATAGGAACCGACCAGTCATGTCTCTTCTTTAAATGGTCGTTATATACTAGCCACAGCATTACGGTCCGATGTGTTTGTGTGGTTTTTATCTGACTCATTCTTTGTTATTATCAAATTATATATCTGCATGCTTCTTCCTCCGCTTTTCCTAACTAGTATATTCCCACACGAAGCAAGTTTTCTCCATTCCACCTCTTCTGTTTATATGACCCATAAATTTCAATTCTTTTACATACAATTTTACAAATTATTATATTTTTTTTTACAACATCTACAATCCCAATACACCAGCCTTTGTGTTCGTCCCTGTCTGTGATATTCTCAACATTCTTTTCATACACCACATCTTCCACTGACTCCAGTTTCTTCAACCTTTCATTACCCATTGTCCACAATTTGAATCCGTATACACACACAGAGCTAAAAAGACACAAGCGGTTATCAATACTTGGCAGTGGGCGACGATCTAAACTATTCAGGGTCGATAACAACAGCAACAACAATAACAACAATCAACTGACACTTGGCAGCACGTTTCCATGAACACTTTCAGACACAACGTTTTACCGGGAGGCAGAAGAAATCCCAGTCAATTAACATCCCGGCGTGGAGAAGCAGCAGTGACACGGGGATATCATAGGAAGGCTATTAAAGGACGTCCTCGGGGTCTATCTTCCGGCCCCGCTTATCACTTTGGCAACTGTAAATGCGATCATGGCAAGTTGGAAAGCTTCCAAACGAGCAACATAAACACGGGGGAAGTCAAGCGGACGCTTCGGTCGGAAGCAGGTTTGAAAATGGGCGCGCCAAGTTGTCCTGACACGCGTGTGTGTGAGTGTGCCAGTCTGTGCTTTAGTGCATGTAAGCGTGAGTCACACCATCTGGACACAAGATCGACCACGTGACACAGGACCCGCGAGAAATGCTGGGACTTTGTTATTAATAGCTACTTGTTATTAATAGTTACCAGTTATTAATAGTTACTAGTTATTATTATTTTCTGTAGCCTCTAGCTATCAGACTTTTCATTCGTGTACATCTGTACGTCTGTTACACAGTATAAACAGTGATATCTTATATAAATAATAGTAATAGTAGTAGAGGTAGTAGTAATAGTAATTTTTGTAGGAGGTTTAATTGTAGTAGTAGTAGTAGTAGTAGTAGTAGTAGTAGTAGTAGTAGTAGTAGTAGTAGTAGTAGTAGTAGTAGTAGTAGTAGTAGTAGTAACAGCAGCAGCAGCAGTAGTAGTAATCTGGCAGGCGTGTATCAGTATTCAAACAGTTGTAGAACCCATTGAAATTAAGGGCTGTTTCGCACGTCTCTAGATGTGCTGCGTATAGGGTTAAAAGGGATGCTGGCTCCATATTTTGCTAACTGTATATTGTTTTAGCGCCAGTGGTGATGTGGTAATTATCATGCCGGCCACAGTTATTCCAAGGATAATTCCTGGAACTCATGTTAGTATTGAAGCACCTGGAAGCTTAGGTGGTATATGATGAAGCCACCTAATGTCCTATTCTTCATGAGGATTAAATGAGTTCCCGATCAGTCTTTCCGAGGACTAAATGAGTTCAAAAACAATCCTTTTAGAGTAAGCAACGAACAAAGCCAATCCTCCAGCACCAATTCAACGCGATAATGAAAATGCCAGTCCGCGTGAGCCCCATAAGACCCAATCGAACCCGGAGAGCAGAGAGGAGAACATACATCCAGTCCTGGTTAGGACTAACTGGAAAAAGAACACCCCCCTCCCCCCTCCCCAACCTACAAAAATGAAAGAATATCAACATTCACATAAAACGGACCTCAAATATAACCGACGCTGCAATATCAGGTTGATCGAGGCCAATCCCGCTCCCCCCCCCCCTCTCTCTCTCTCTCTCTCTCTCTCTCTCTCTCTCCATCCCACCTCTCTCTCCGTAAATATTTAATTGGACGCCACCTAATATATGTGAGAATCGCTGCATTTCACAAATCAGACAGTACATATACCTTTTATTCAGACCCCTCTGTGCATTTATAACAGTTTGTCATAAAGTTAGTGAGACGGTCCTCTCACCTCCACCATATTTTGGGGAAGACCGAAAGATTCAGAAAGGTGTGGGGTTTATAACTGAAAATGTTTGAAGTTAGGAAAGAAGTATTTATTTGTATTTGTGTATGTGTGGGAGAGCTAGGATGTGGTTCAGGAGCCAACAGAAGCAGCCACTGGTCTAACATGAGGCATGCATTTTATTGGGCTCGCTCGCCCTGAACTCAAGAGTAGTCTATACACACTAGGTCTTGTAGCACTGGACTGAATTGTGGGTGTGGATTAGCTTTCCATAAAACCAGTGTCCCTCGCCATCATGCGAACCCACTCCGACTTCAGGGGTACTTGCAATCTTCATTCCCAAGTCAATGACGAGAAGTGAACATTGTAGTCCAACTGGCTGGTGTAGGGATTGTACCCCCCCCCCCCCCCCTTTTTTTTTCAGCATAAGCACATCGGATGTTCAAGAACGAACACTCTTATATTCTCTTTAAATTGCATATCCTTTACAGGACATTGCATATCCACTGCGTTCAATGCAAGTCCGCCAGCGCCGATAAAGTGCGTGGATTCCTGCAGAAAGAAAAAAAAAATCTCTTGGTCGTGTGTATTCATTCACCACCAGCTCTACGTTTTCATCTGACCGAAATGTTTTGAAACTTCCCCCTCCCCTCATACACTTGCTGGACTGATTGGCATGTATCACCATACTGGACCTTTATTCGCCGTTGAATTTCTATAGGTTTCACCCCTTCACTGATCAAAACATAAAAACAAATAACAGAACGCTGCTCCTCTTTGGTGTATGTCAAAACTGTCTCTGCCATCCTTAAATAGTTATTATGATGTCACCATGTTTATCTGCATCGTGATGTCACATGCTGAACACTCTTGACATTATAAACAACAATATTGACAGGTTACAAAACAGTGACAAAGTTGTAATTTTTATCACACTTTAAAGTTTTGATTTGAAGTCCGCTCGTATGTGTATGTGAATTCTGGACTACAAAGAGCAGAACGATAATAGACATACTTAGATGCAAAGAATCCCATTATTCGAAGAATGAAAACAATATCAAAGTAAAACAAGATTCATTTAAGAAGAACTGCTTATGGTTTTCTCTAGTTATTATTGTTCTCAATCTGCGTTTGTGGTTGAAGTCATTTGATTGTGAAGTACCTAAAACCATGACGAATTTATACACATACCCAACCGTCCGTATGTGCTGTGCAAGATCATGATGTGGTTCAATCATAACACGAACCTCTGTACATGTGAAGTTCCAGTACTGGTCATGCACACCCCGCTTATTTCCCAGCTTGGACAGGGACAGGAGAACTGTGCCTCGCAGCCATCGCGGAGATGATACTCTGGGACCGAATCGGATGACAATTCTCTTCACCAACCTTACTCAAATAGATTGGTCTCGAGGTATGGTGTCCGCCTCGAGTGCTGGGGGTCCTGGGTTCAAGCCTCGATGAGAACCGGGATTTTTTCACGTGGACTTCTAATAACAAAATTTCCCCTGGTCTCTGCGTAGTGAGATCGGACGTCCTTGTGTATTGTTACGCACGTAAAACATCCCTTGGCAGTTGGAAATCGAAATAGAATAGCCTAACGGCGCTGCCCGGGCAAAATTTTGAGTTAAAAATCTACCCAAAGTATTTCAGGATCCTCGCCGGTGCAACGGAGTTCGTACACTGAGCTGATATTCTCCAGACTCAGGCCTGAGTTAGGAATAGAACGGAGCACTTATGAGTTACACGCGATGTTGATCCGTCGACTAAACTAAACTAAACTCCGACAGACGCAAGCCCTATTCAGGGATCTGACGACCTGAACGCACATCGGACTTTAGCACCAATACTCAGTCTTCCATTGGGTGTATTTTTAATTGTTATTTTATTAAGGGCTGACGGTTCCTCCAGAGGATAAAGCAACACCCGGAGTCCCTGCGTCTCCCTGGTTTTGTTGTGAGCCTTTTAGTCTACCATGTGCCTTTTGGCCCATTGTGGTCCACCAAGGCCCACTGCCAGTGTTAGTGGAAGGTCGGTTAAGTTAGGCAGTTGGTGACCGTCTCTTTACTTTAGCCAGACAAAGAACAGATACATCTACACTTGATCTTAGCCAAAGGCCGAGAAGCGAAAAAGTAAAGTTTGTGCAACATAACAGGTAAATACAAAACTTGGACTGGCAATATTTTCAAACACTGCATAGTCATTAAAAATATTCACCCTGTGGAACATTCATCAACCAATTGAACCAATCACTAGGGGGTGCATATCTTGCTTCTTTGCAATTAACACACCTGTGCTTTTTCCATTGCTGTCGTTTGTCCCTGTTTTAGGACCTATTACATAACCTTCAGCGACTCAAAGAGTTAGCTCCCATTCATTGTTTCTGTTGGGCATTTTTATGAGGCTTAGGTAACCCCGTAGTCATGTGCTCGCGATCAACACCGTGATTTAAACCCAGGGCAACCGGACCGATCGTGATATTGACCACATCACTAAACCAATGCTGATGGATCTAAACAGGTGTTGCTACCACCATATACCCAACACGCCACATGGCTTGAAAAAAGTATCATCAACTCTTTTACTCTTACCACAGTGAAGCAATCATTATCCTACCTCGGCCCCAAGCTGTCATATATGTTCGGAGCCATGTATCTCTGGAAAATAAATTACGAGAAAGAAAAAAAAAATTGCAGCCAGCAGGAACTATTAGCATTCTACGCCAGGTAGCTTCCGGAGGCGGGGGGCAGTTACAAAACAAACAATATGTTGCAATTCTACGTCCCGGCATTGGATATTATTAAACACGTCTGCACGAACTAGGAAGTAAATCAAACTGTAGGAACCGCAAGCATATACAGACACGCTCACACAAAAGCGTGCGCAGCTATCAAAGACAGAAGGCGCCAGTTTAATATTCAGTACCGTCTGGGGAGCAGACGAGATCTCGAATTCTTTCCCTTGGTGAGTAAATGATTACTCTTATCCTAAAGTTTCTAGTGGAGGATTTAAGGGGAGACCAACAATTACTCACATCATAATAATTTATCTAGAATTCCCATCGTAAACTGATCCTGGCTGTGGGTGAGATAAAATGGATGTTGGGTTGGGGGGAAAAAAAGTTTCCCTGGTGTCTTGTGACAGTTGAAGGAAATTTGGCAGCTATATTTAGAGTAGCCAGACTTGCCAAATGTAGCGAGTTTATGGGTGTCGTTGGGAGGGTTTGTGTAGGTAGGTAGTCGTTTAAGTGGGTTGTTAGAGTGAATAGAGTTAGGGTGAAGAAAAGAATTAGCACTCTAATATTTTTCTTTGTATTGTTTATTGGTTGAGTTTTGGGTGAAATTTTTTACGAGATGAAGCAGCATGCCCTAAATATAAACCTTCCCTCGTCGGCTCTTATGACATGCTTGATAGGGTTCAATGTTACTATTCTTTGATTCCCTTGCTGGCCGCGGCAACACAAGGGCGTGTTAGGTGAGGGTCTATGATTCAACGAAAAAGAAGAAGAAGAAGAAGCAGAAGAGGAAGAAGAAGAAGAAGAAGAAGAAGAAGAAGAAGAAGAAGAAGAAGAAGAAGAAGAAGAAGAAGAAGAAGAGGAAGAAGAAGAAGAAGAAGAAGAAGAAGAGCAGAAGGAGAAGAAGAAGAAGAAGAAGAAGAAGAAGAAGAAGAAGAAGAAGAAGAAGAAGAAGAAGAAGAAGAAGAAGAAGAAGAAGAAGAAGAAGAAGAAGAAGATATGAGAAATGGCGTATCATATCGAAGCCACAATGGTAGAGTGATATATAATTTTCAGTCAACTTAAAAGAGGATGTGTCTCATATGAATCGCCCCCCCCCCCTCCCCCCTTTCCCCTCTTCCCGCAGAGCTGCCTGCCGAAAGTGTCGGGCAGAGCACGAACCACGTAGATCCAGTGACGAACCCCACGGTTTTCTGAAAAGACTACACACGTAAATCGATTGACGGAGTCCGAAAATGAATTAATAGCTCGAGGTAGGCGGTTTGGCTGCTAAGCCACGGAGAAACCCCGAATCCACATTCATTCCGTATTATGAAAGCCAATAAGAAACATCCGTTTATAATAATGACAGCACGAAGAATAAGTAATTCGTTATGTCCAAGCATAATACAAAATACGGATTGGGATATTAAAGCCACGTAGGTCACAAATTGTTCAGAACATCTGCTCAATTTCAAGTGACCTAATCTTGTTTCTCCAATGAAGTGTGTTCTTGGATGCCGTCGTCAGTTCGATATATGTCTTCAGGGACAGGTCTGCGCGCGCGGCCAAAATATATTTTTCTTGGGCGACCTCATCGCTCATTGATTACCAACAATGGTGACACAATGAAAGAAATTAAACAACGACTATCAATTGCTCTTCAAAGACTAAAACAACTGAATAAATTATGGAATGGGACAGAGAACTACACAAATTAGATTTTTAAGAGCATGAATCTTTCCCATGGCAACATACGCCTGTGAGACCTGGACACTTACTAAACAAACTTAACAGCGCATAAATGCCTTTGAATATAAATGTTCTAGACGTGTTCTTAGAATATATTGGGTTAAAAAAAAAAAAATAACAAATGAATCCATACTTCAAGAGCTGAATATTGAAGAAGGTGGGCTATTAAAGACGATAAAACAAAGAAAATTGAAATATTTTGGTCACTTAAAACGTCATGAAAGTTTGGAGAGAACAGTTGAGGGGTATATGCCTGGGAAGAGAGGAAGAGGAAGCCCAAAGAGAAGATGAGTGCAGGATGTCGCAGATGATCTCCAGATGAGTGTATCGGACTCGGGACATCTTGCTTGTCATCGAGAGGTTTTCCGGAAGGTTGTTATGGGAGCGAGGTTCTGCAAAGTACAAGCTACTGAATGAATGAACTCGCACATAATTCAGAGCTTTACCAAAGATCAAGCACGCGAAGCTAGAGGCTGACATTCTAACCCTTCGGACCCCGGCATTTATTTTTGTTGTTTTCAATGTATTTGCATTGTTGATTGATCAAATCTATGTAACTTCATTCTTTCTTCTTGTATTCTCTATGCTTGTTTACATTGCTGGCCAGCCCACTTCTCTTCTTCATTGCCTAACTTTTGATTTCTTTGTCTTTGTTTGCTGGTTGATCCTTTAACCTTTAGCTCCATTAGCTTACTTAACTTACATATTTATGATTGCATGGCGTATTAATCCATTTATCTTTATCTTCATTACCTGTTGTTTGCATTGCAGATTGATTCATTTATCTTTAGTTTCGTTACCTTTCTTCTAGATTTCTTAAATTGACCATATTTGTTATCATAATTTTTATTCAGTCTTCATGACTTCATAATATCTAAAACATCTTTTGTGATAAGAGTTTAAAATGTGTCTCTGTTGTTTAGGGATATTTTCTTGCTTTTCTTAAAAAAGGCCCTTTACTTCATTAGAAGGGACGAGATGGCCAGGACCAGGTTATTAGCCATTGAGGCAACCCCGACACTGAACCGACTAACACATTAGGTAATGTATCTTCCGAGCCTGACTGCGAATGGGTGGAGAGATCTTGACACTAATGGGTGTATTCCAGGGCCTACCTTTTCTTTGCGCTAATGTAGGTCCACGGACACAATACAAGCCAGCAACACCTTCTGGGCGCGTTAGTATTCACCTGACTCCAGGAGACTTTCAGTCGTTCCCAGACAAAGCAACAGCCTATGATTTGGTCAGGCGTCACATCAATTTTATCCAAAGAAGAAATCTGCTGGCGAGAGCAGATAGTGCCAGATAATGTGGAAAAGCGGAATGTAATGGACACGGACCTATAATGAGGAGGAGGGATGAACAATGTTTAGCGATATGTGCATCAATCAATACTTGTCTGGACATCCTCCCATCCTCTAGACAGCGGCTGGCATTATGTGTTACTGAACACCATGACACGAGTTTACAATTTCCGACATGGAGGACACAGGTAATGTCATGCCTTTTGCTCTTTTTAACATCGCGGCCTTCATCAACATCAAGTGCCGTGCCAGCTGGCGTAGGCGTTCATGGCTCTCCACAGATCTCGGTCTTTGGTTTTCTGGATCAACTCTGCTAATGATATTCCTCCATGCCACCGTCTCAATCCGTCCAGCATTTCTCTTGGTCTGCCTCTGCCTCTCTTCCCCTCGTTCTTTCCAGTTGTCACGATGTTCTCCAATGCCTCTCTTCTCATCACATGACCAAACAGGTTAAAAGTTTCATGCTGGAGGGAAACGCCAAATACCTGTTCAGATAGCTACATATGTAATTGATGTAAGATAGCTTTATATGTAATTGATGTCAGTTGGAAGCATATATAATATATGTCTGCTAGCAGCATATGTAATAGATTTCAGCTGACAGCATATATAATATCATATTTAAGCCAGCAGCATGTATATAATAGAGGTCAGTTGGCAACATATATAATACATGTCAGTTGGCAACCTACATAATAAATGCAATATATTTAAACAATGGCTTGGAGCCTTTTAATATAGGATTTTATGAATTAGTTTGGCCTTAGTAAATAATAAGCGTGTATGGAGTGGCAGTAACTGAAGACGTTGTAGAGGCTAGAATTTTTGGTACGATTTTTACCATTAATTAAACTCACAGCCCTTTTCTGGAGTGGGTAAAGGTGCTGTGTGATTGAATTGAAGCAGTCATTCCAGATTGGTGAGAAATAGTAAATATGTGTTTGTATGTGAGCAGAGAGAGAGAGAGAGAGAGAGAGAGAGAGAGAGAGAGAGAGAGAGAGAGAGAGAGAGAGAGAGAGAGAAAAAGGGAGAGAGAGAGGGGGGGAGGTAATGAGACAGCCATTCATAATGAAATAGAGAGATAGACATATATTTACAATGAGAGAGTGTGGGTTAGGTGGGAGTAAGAGAGGCAAAGATACACAATGGGAGGGAAAGAGACATATATACAAAATAAGAAACATAGACAGTAGTTCCTGGAGAAAAGATGTACGAAACGGACTGGTGCTCTTTGAGCGCAATCTGATCCAACAAACTGAGGATAGGCGGCACAGGTTTAAAACGCAGTCACTTACTGCGCGACCTGCCTCGTCTTACAGATGCGGAAACTGTGACAGAGATTGTCACTATCGCATTGGACTATACAGTCACCAGCGGTGCTGCCAGGTACCTCCTCAGCGGCACAACTCTATAGTCCTTCAGCTGCTGCTGCTGCTGCTGCTGCTGCTGCTGCTGCTGCTGCTGCTGCTGCTGCTTCTGCTGCTGCTGCTGCTACTACTACTACTACTACTACTACTACTACTACTACTACTACTACTACTACTACTACTACTACTACTTCTACTACTACTACTACTACTACTACTACTACTCCTACTACTACTACTACTACTACTACTACTACTACTACTACTACTACTACTACTACATGTGAGGTCTTTTTCAATTACACATCTGTCTTGAACTTACATGGAAAGACAATTCAGTTTTTAGTAAAGTTCTTGCATGTCCTAATATCTTTAACTGCAGCCTGTGAACATCTTCAGAATGTATGTGAGCTGTTGGTTCCCTACCTCACAGGATCACACATTTTGTGTGTGCCCAGTAGAGGCATGCATGCAAAGTCCAACTGGTAATGATAGTTCTGTCGTCATACAATCTTTTCACAATCACTGACGGTGAAATTCGAGGTTTTTGGACTTTAATTTTACTGTTCAGTTAATAGAATATTGTGGATACAAAAAGAACAAACAAACTGAGCTTAAAATTAAAGAAAATGTTTCATAATCTGAAATACTCAGGCAATAGTGAAGTCGCAATGGAATAGTTAAAAGTGGTTGCATATCCTTTACATGACGTCACTCTCAAACTCGACAACTTTAGCTATTTGTGATTTCTTGGCAAATTTACGTTAAGTAGTTTTTCTATGCCGGCTTCCTGGCCTAGAGGTTAGCGACTTCTCTCCGTAATCTCGTATACTCTCGTAAGTAACGTGACGACGGTGAGAATCAGCAATCGTTCGAATCGCTTCGGTAACTTACAGGGTATGTGAGCCGGCCGTTCAGAAAGCAATGGCAAACTACTGAGCGTAATCTTCCCAAGAAATCAACAATCAGCTGGAAGATGCTGATGTTGACAGCAATGTCTTGTAAAGGATATGCAAAAACAAAAAACAAAAAAACAAAAAAAACAATTCCTATGCTTTCTGAACAATCGGCACTCTTGTATGAAAACCAATGCAATGCGGTCTGCTGTCAAATAGCACGCAGATGTGTTTCAAATGCGGTATGCGGGATAACGAATTGCATTTGTAACTCCTTCGCCGAAGCGCTGATAGTGGCATAGAGAGTACAGCAATGGAACAAAAGGATTCTGTAAACAGAGGATGGGTTTGAATAACACGACGGCGGGCACAGGGCATGACCCACATACTTTTATAATACAATATCCCTTTGACACGATGAGGGTGGATGTCCGTTATACCAGGCCGGATGTCCGATACACCAGACCGGATGTCCGATATACCAGGCCGGATGTCCGATACACCAGACCGGATGTCCGTTATACCAGGCCGGATGTCCGATACACCAGACCGGATGTCCGATACACCAGGCCGGATGTCCGATACAACAGACCGGATGACCTATACACCAGGGTGGATGTCCGATACACCAGGGTGGATGTCCGATACACCATGCCGGATGTCCGATACACCAGGGTAGATGTCCGATACACCAGGCCGGATGTCCGATACACCAGGGTGGATGCCCGATACACCAGGCCGGATGGCCGATACACCAGCGTGAATGTCCGATACACCAATCCGGATGTCCGATACACCAGGCCGGATGTCCGATACACCAGGCCGGATGTCCGATACACCAGGGTGGATGTCCGATACACCAGGCCGGATGTCCGATACACCAGGCCGGATGTCCGATACACCAGGCCGGATGTCCGATACACCAGGGTGGATGTCCGATACACCAGGCCGGATGTCCGATACACCAGGGTGGATGTCCGATACACCAGGCCGGATGTCTGATACACCAGGGTGGATGTCTGTGACATGTTGGGAGTTGGAAGCAGTACCCTCTCTGACTTACCCCACAATGAAGTAAAGCTATGAGGATGGGACTGATTTCATTTGGAGGGGATGGGTTCTTGGAAGCCAAAGTGACCCATAATAGCTCTGGAAATCTAGGAGTTTTCCCAGGAAAATTAATTTCTTCCCTCCAAAATCTTCCTTCCCGAAAAAGAGAAACTTAATTAGCTCGAGAGTCCCCCACCTATGGTCATTTTCCCTTTTAGACGAAATGGTCACAGGAATTAATAAAATGTAAAGTTCCCTTTTCTGAGTAACCTGGAACCTGGGAGATTACAATAGGACAGACTTTGGCTGTCTATTAGAGTTTACCCAGTCACCTGTAGTTCCAGATACTACCTTTATGTGAAGTAGTTACATTAACTAAACACATAGATAATAATGAAAAGTTTTGTCACACCACAATGGACTGACAGAAAAATGCAGGAACAGTTAATTTTGGTTTATTAATCAAAATAAAAAAAACCTGTGGAAGTAAACCAGTGATGCATTATGACATATGAACTAAACCCATTTGGTTCCAGCATAATGTTCTAAGACACAATGGAGATTAGAACTCCTGGAAGATCTCATGGCAGTTCTGGCATTTCATCACGGTACCATCCTTCTGATTTCCTAACAAAGTCTCTGCACTACACAAATGTTCTGTTTGTGAACTTTCAGTCAAGTTATTGAGTGAAACTTGGAATTAAACAGTCTACACATATCCCGGAGAACTTTCTGGAATGCATAACTATATGACACAGTCTTTCCTTATAAAATTGTCTGTCAGACTTCAGCCATGAAATTAAAAATTTTCAAGTCTTCTGTGAATGATAAAACTGATCCTAATGATCTTAGAAAGTCTCCCCAAATCACTTATGTTGTCACTTCTCCAGGAAGCAAAGCTCAATGAAGACTTTTGATCAGATCAACTCCTGACAACAGATCTTACTGAGCAGCTCATGATTTGCAGACCCAGGGTACATTATTGGACAATGATCTGCAACTCTGGATCATGACAATCTGCGAACACCGCCATCCTCACCTGAGGTGGATAAACATGGTGAACACATTTATATCTAGCCACAGGATGATGATTCTCCAGTGGACAAGAATGAAAAGGGTTTACAAACATGAGGTACAGAAGGTAGCAGATTCAGGAAGTACTTACAAGTTAAGAACTACATTGTGTCTCCTTGTACTGGCATTAGACATCAGCAATTATATTGGGCAAGCTTTCTTTTTACTGCACTTGTACCTAGGGCCGGTTGGCTGTTGTTCTCACAGAGGACACAGACACAGTGACTGACAAGGCCAGAAAAGAATGATGGAGAGTAAATGATGAGATGTACCCAGCATATCTGATCCCTACATAGTAATGGAACAGAATAGGATGATTGTTCTCATTAACTCATGTTACCAATCAGTGCTGCCACCATTGTTTTAGTCTGCCTGGATACTTTCCTGTTTATACCCTCTCACCTCTTCTGTCATTTCCTTTACTTACTTCTTCTGACACTGGGGTGATATTTCCCCTTGACAGTTTAGAAGTGCTTATGCATGAAAGCATATTATGTCCTTTACTTACTCGGTCAAACAGGGTGATGGTTTAATAAACTACATTCCACATGTTGCATCAAAGTAATAATGTAAAGAAACATACATTAAATATTTCACTCTAAAGTTAATATAAGTAACATATAATGGGTATGCATGTGGAGGTCTATGTGAAATGTTCCTTATGAGGATTTACACTGCCTCTCATTCAATAACACACACATATATATATATACAGAGTGAAAGAAAGATGAGACACCACATTGTACTCATTCTCTCAAACTAACACCATTCTTCTTTTATTCGTTCACTTGAGTGCCGGTGTTGGTCTGTTAGCTGGACTGTTGTTCGGAGTGCTAAATACTTGTTCGAATAAATCACAACAGTATAAATGCTGGACCAGTCCTGGATGCTAAACAGTTACACACACATTCTGTCTTCACGCCACGAACATATAAGATACGAGGTAGAGTCTTTCATTCCTCCTTCTCACATTCGCGTGTGTTAGCGATTCGCTGTGGATTGCAACCAAGGCGACACCCAGCACACAGATCATAGTTTATCTTGTACTAAACCTGCTCTGAACACAGTCAGCAAGCCAGTGGGATCTAGACTCAAGAATAGGAAACAGTCTGGGCATAATTGAGCCTCTTTTCACAGCTTCAGACATAGTGATTGTACAGCACTCTTCTGGAAACGAATGAGAGATGGAGTCAGATATCTACATCAGTGCTGGCAGAGAGTAGCCATTTTGGGACTGGTTGAAAGTTGGGTTCTATCTTCCAATAGAAGAATAAATATATATTTATTAGTGCCGGAACTTACACACACACACTCTCATACTTAAAGCTTTACCTGACTCAGAAATAAACAAACTCAGGCATAATTTCGTCTGAAGCTGTCCTTCTGAATCAGGATGAGGGACATACAGAGACCTAAACCACATCTAGATGCTTGGCCGGTCGCTCTGCAAGTGCCGAAATTTAGCGTCGCTGGACCCAGAATATTTCGCGGGCGAAATGGTTAACCAATGGACAGAACGGGCTTAAACCACATGATCTGTCTATCATTGGGTGTCACAGCTATTAATACTGTTGACGCCACATTCCTAGCATCCCAATTCTCTCTAGTGCAAACCCTTAGTGAGAAGTGTGTTTTGAAATTGTGATGTGCAGCAGTGAACAAGACGGAGTGCGCAATCATGCGACAATGTCCGATACACCAGGGTGGATGTCCGATACACCAGGCCGGATGTCCGATACACCAGGGTGGATGCCCGATACACCAGGCCGGATGGCCGATACACCAGAGTGAATGTTGATACACCAGGCCGGATGTCCGATACACCAGGCCGGATGTCCGATACACCAGGCCGGATGTCCGATACACCAGGCCGGATGTCCGATACACCAGGTCGGATTGCCGATACACCAGCGTGGATGTCCGATACACCAGGCCGGAGATCCGATACACCAAGCCGGATATCCGATACATCAGGTTGGATGTCCGATACACCAGGCCGGATGGCCGATACACCAGCGTGAATGTCCGATACACCAGGCCGGATGTCCGAAACACCATGGTGGATGTCCGATACACCAGGCCGGATGGCCGATACACCAGCGTGAATGTCCGATATTCCAGGCCGGATGTCCGATACATCATGGTGAATGTCCGATACACCAGGCCGGATGGCCGATACACCAGGCCGGATGTCCGATACACCATGGTGAATGTCCGATACGTCAGGTCGGTTGGCCGATACACCAGCGTGAATGTCCGATACACCAGGCCTGATGTCCTATACACCAGACCGGATGTCCTATACACCAGACCGGATGTCCGATACACCAGACCGGATGTCCTATACACCAGACCGGATGTCCTATACACCAGACCGGATGTCCTATACACCAGACCGGATGTCCGATACACCAGACCGGATGTCCTATACACCAGACCGGATGTCCTATACACCAGACCGGATGTCCTATACACCAGACCGGATGTCCTATACACCAGACCGGATGTCCTACACCAGACCGGATGTCCTATACACCAGACCGGATGTCCTATACACCAGACCGGATGTCCGATACACCAGACCGGATGTCCGATACACCAGACCTGATGTCCTATACACCAGACCGGATGTCCTATACACCAGACCGGATGTCCTATACACCAGACCGGATGTCCTATACACCAGACCGGATGTCCGATACACCAGGCCGGAGATCCGATACACCAGGCCGGATATCCGATACATCAGGTTGGATGTCCGATACACCAGGCCGGATGGCCGATACACCAGCGTGAATGTCCGATACACCAGGCCGGATGGCCGATACACCAGCGTGAATGTCCGATATTCCAGACCGGATGTCCGATACATCATGGTGAATGTCCGATACACCAGGCCGGATGGCCGATACACCAGCGTGAATGTCCGTTATTCCAGGCCGGATGTCCGATACATCATGGTGAATGTCCGATACACCAGGCCGGATGGCCGATACACCAGGCCGGATGTCCGATACACCATGGTGAATGTCCGATACGTCAGGCCGGTTGGCCGATACACCAGCGTGAATGTCCGATACACCAGGCCTGATGTCCTATACACCAGACCGGATGACCTATACACCAGACCGGATGTCCGATACACCAGACCGGATGTCCTATACACCAGACCGGATGTCCTATACACCAGACCGGATGTCCTATACACCAGACCGGATGTCCTATACACCAGACCGGATGTCCGATACACCAGACCGGATGTCCGATACACCAGACTGGATGTCCTATACACCAGACCGGATGTCCGATACACCAGACCTGATGTCCTATACACCAGACCGGATGTCCTATACACCAGACCGGATGTCCTATACACCAGACCGGATGTCCGATACACCAGACCCTATGTCCGATACACCAGACCGGATGTCCTATACACCAGACCGGATGTCCTATACACCAGACCGGATGCCCTATACACCAGACCGGATGTCCGATACACCAGGCCTGATGTCCAATCACAGTGTTATATTACAATATGTCCGTGACACACCCCTACTTCCCATTTACCGTATTTCATTTTTGTTTGGTCCAAACTAATTTTTTGTTTGTTTGGTCCAAACCTGTATTTTGTTTGGTCCAAGCCTTATTTTTTTTTTGGGGGGGGGGGGGGGGGGGGGGGGTCCAGACCTACTGTTTTGTGTTTGGTTTAAAATACTTTTTGTTTGGCATAGAATCAATTAAAGAAATCATATCGCGCTTAAGAAGTGTCTCTGTGAGGAATCCACCACAACAGCGGGGTCTCTGTGAGGAATCCACCACAATAGCGGGGTCTCTGTGAGGAATTCCACCACAACAGTGGGGTGTCTGTGAGGAATCCACCACAACAGCGGGGTGTCTGTGAGGAATCCACCACAACAGCAGTGTCTCTGTTAGGAATCCACCACAACATCGGGGTCTCTGTGAGGAATTCCACCACAACAGCGGGGTCTCTGTGAGGAATCCACCACAACAGCGGGGTCTCTGTGAGGACTTCCACCACAACAGCGGGGTCTCTGTGAGGAATCCACCACAACAGCGGGGTTTCTGTGAGGAATCCACCACAATAGCGGGGTCTCTGTGAGGAATTCTATCACAACAGTGGGGTGTCTGTGAGGAATCCACCACAACAGTGGGGTGTCTGTGAGGAATCCACCACAACAGCAGTGTCTCTGTTAGGAATCCACCACAACAGCGAGATATCTGTGTCTCTGTGAGGATTCCACCACAACAGCGGGGTTTCTGTGTCTCTGTGAGGATTCCACCACAACAGCGGGGTTTCTGTGTCTCTGTGAGGATTCCACCACAACAGCGGGGTTTATGTGTCTCTGTGAGGAATCCACCACAGCGTCGGAGTCTCTGTGTTTCTGTGAGGAATCCATCACAACAGCGGGGTCTTTGTGAGGAATCCACCACAATAGCGGGGTCTCTGTTAGGAATCCATCACAACAGCAGGATATCTGTGCCTATGTGAGGAATCCATCACAACAGCGGGATATCTGTGTCTCTGTGAGGAATCCACCACAACAGAGGGTCTCTGTGAGGAATCCAACTCAACAGCGGGGTCTTGAAACGTACTGTAGAAAACAACTTGGTAAACTTTGTATGGGTATCTTTGGTATTGCTCTGTAACGCCATGTCTGATTGTATGAGGAAAAGACAAAGACAATCTTATGGCAAAGATTTAAACTCAAGCGTAGAACATATACGTCCTACACCTGTAGTGCACTGGATTGATTTTTGCATGTGAATTAGCATTTTCTATTACCAGCGTCCCTCGCCATCAGCCCAACCCACTCCAACTTCAGAGGTGCTTGTAATTGACGTCCCCAAGTCAAAGACAAGAAGTCACAATTTTAGTCCAACAGACCGGTCTAGGAGTGGAACCCTCGGTAGCACCACACCGGAAGTTTAAGAGAAATAACGTCAAGATTATTCTCAAAAAACCAATCTGAGATTGAATCTCCACTACCTCAAGTTTATCCACTATTCTATTACTCATTGTCCAGCATTCATGTGCTTCTACACCCTGAACTAGATAAGAATGTAAAAGAAAAGAGATAGTCTTTACACGGGTACTTCAATGAATGAAGATAACGAGTTGCCACATTATACCTTTCCCTCTCCCCTCCCATTGCAATTGTGTACAATAACTAGTCATTGTGAAGAGTCGCAGACTACGGCGTCGGTTTCCGATAGCTTGGTGCTATTTAAGTGTCAGGGCGTGTCTCATTGGTCGAACTGGTCACACAGGACGCACTGACCACAGGCAGATTGGAGAAAATGACAGTATCTGTCAATCACTTAATGCTAGACCAGCCGGACAAAGGATAGGTGCCCGCCAAAATAATGATACTCAATGACAAAACACAGCGTCTCCGTGGGAGGACAATTCTGGTAATTATCAATCCCGATACACCAGCGTGGATGTCGATAGAAAAGATAGTAGAATACATGGACACAGTGTTCATTAAGGAGGCGGACATGTCCAATGAAATTGACCACTGGTGTATGTTTCTGGTGCCCAGTATAGCGGAGTTAACGGTTGGGACAGTCTATAAATACAGTGCAATAAGTAAGAAGAGATTAAGAAAGGACAGTATAGAGAAACTCATCTTTTGCATTGCTCTGTATCGCCATATCTAATTGGTATGAGGTAAAGACAATCCTACGGCAAAGATCACCATAATAACACACCTTCACTTATACCAGGCTACTGTATTGGTTTGTTTAGTAAAGAGTAACGTTCACTTCTGACAGCTGAACGACCGGGTATAAAACTCAATGCACGGCGGTCTGCTGCCAAATCGCCCGCAGTTGTGTTTCGAACGCTGTATGCGGGATTACGAACTGCGCCCGTAACGACTTCGCCACGCAGCAGGCCCATATCACGAAGCCCGGGATGAGTTTAGAGACCATATGTTGCCAATACAACATACGGCTTTTCTAGATTACTCCAGTGGAAATGTATCATTTTATTATTATTATTATTATTATTATTATTATTATTATTATTATTATTATTATTATTATTATATTACTCTGGTGATCGAGTGAGATGGCAAAACATGACCGCTCACGCTTACCGGCATGGCACATGATGGATGGATGAATGGATTATTATTATTATTATTATTAATGTTATTATTATTGCGCTGGTTTACCAAAAGCAAGAATAACCAATTTATTGGCCAGCATTGAAAAGCCCGAGTAGAATTGAGACATGATAATCTAACACTGCCTGTGTTGTCAATCCAAGAAGATTGAGCAGGTAGAGTTGCCAAGAAACAATCATTAAGAAAGGCAACATAAACAAAGAATTCAGATCCTGTGATATGAAGAAGACAAATGCAAGCCACATGGGATGCCACCCACACGCCGGGGTCTAATTTACCTAGCGGAAGCTGCCGAAGGCGGAGCATATTTGAGCATGTTAATCTGAACATGCTCGGGACTAAAAGTCTTTACGAATACTGTGATGTATTGGCATTTGTTGTTGTTGTTGTTGTTGTTGTTGTTGTTGTTGTTGTTGTTGTTGTTGTTGTTGTTGTTGTTCTTCTTCTTCTTCTTCTTCTTCTTCTTCTTCTTCTTCTTCTTCTTCTTCTTCTTCTTCTTCTTCTTCTTCTTCTTCTTCTTCTTCTTCTTCTCTCTACTTCATCGTAATCCGCCCATCTTCTCCATTTTCTTCCTCTTTGTTCTCGTACTCCCTGTTTTCTTCATCCCCGTTTTCGCTTTTCCTTCTTCTTCACTTCCACTTTCCTACTCTGCCTTCGTCCTCCTCCTCTTCGTCTCATCCTTCTCCTGCTTCTCACCTCCCTCCTAATTCTCCTTCCTTCTTCTTCGCCCGCTCCCCTTCCACCCCTTCCCTTTCCTCTTCACCCTCATCTTTTTCTCCGCCTCCTATTTTTATTCGTCTTCTTCATCTTCTTTCTTCTCCTCATCCTCCTCATCATCTTCTTCTTCTTCTTGGAATGCATAGCAGTA
This sequence comes from Cepaea hortensis, assembly GCA_963921405.1. Lineage (NCBI taxonomy): Eukaryota > Metazoa > Mollusca > Gastropoda > Stylommatophora > Helicidae > Cepaea > Cepaea hortensis. Next base: position 92,795,563 of record OY992881.1, on the reverse strand, counting down.
TATTATGAACCCCTCTTGTTGTATCCGAAACATCGGTATCCATACACTCAAGGCAGACTTCTCTAGAAAGACTTCAATCAAGGTGACAGCATCTATCTGTGGATAGACCCCCCCCCCCCCCTGATCGTGTTTAACAATGTTGAATGAGCAGAGACTGCCACTGTTGTTCAGTTTATATTCTATGCAATGTTCAGTTTATATTCTAAGCAAAGTTCAGTTTATATTCTATGCAATGTTCAGTTTATATTCTAGGCAAAGTTCAGTTTATATTCTATGCAATGTTCAGTTTATATTCTGGGCAAAGTTCAGTTTATATTCTACTAGCTGACCCGGCCCGGCTTCGCCCAGGCCCTGGAGGGGATCTATCTATCTATCAGTCTGTCTGTCTGCTTGTTTGTCTGTCTGTCTGTCTGTCTGGCTGACCCGGCCCGGCTTCACCCAGTCCCTGGTGGGGAGCATCTCATTTAATTAATATAAGTAGTCATATAAGCTCTCCCGTTCCCGATTATCTGTCTGTCTGTCTATCTGTCTGTCTGTCTGTCTGTCTGACCCGGCTTCACCCAGTCCCTGGTGGGGAGCATCTCATTTTATTCATATACGTAGTCATATAAGCCCTCCCGTTCCCGACTATCTGTTTGTCTGTCTATCTGTCTGTCTGTCTGTCCCGGCCCGGCTTCACCCAGTCCCTGGTGGGGAGCATCTCATTTAATTCATATACGTAGTCATATAAGCTCTCCCGTTCCCGACTGTCTGTTTATCTGTCTGTCTGTCTGACCCGGCCCGGCTTCACCCAGTCTCTGGTGGGGAGCATGTCATTTAATTCATTCATAAAAGTAGTCAAATAAGCTTCCGTTCCCGACTATCTGTCTGTCTGTCTATCTATCTGACCCGGCGTGGTTTCGCCTGTAAACAGTAACTTAAAAGAATGTCCTTCCACACACCATTCATTATTTTTAATGAAAACTGTTTTTATTCACCGACATGACAGTTGATAAGTTTTGTAAGCAGAAATAGATGGGTTACAATGTTATGCATTATGCATTATTTTTATGCAAACTTTGAAAATGCCTTAAAGATTATATCATTATTTATTATAACTCATATGCCTGAAAATAACTATAGTCAAAGAGTTTAACAATAGTGCAAGTAAGTCCAACAATATGACTATAAAATATATAGAAATATTATTAAAAGTTATGCCCCTTGAAATAACTTTTCTAGAGTGAAGTCCCCCTGCTATATAGACATTATATAATGAAAATGGAAAAGTAAATGTTATTAAATAAGTAGAAGATTTTACATTAAGAAATTATTATAGTCGGTTTCACAGGAATGAAAGGAAGACGTGTAGAAAATTTCATCTCAATCGGATGTACCGTTATCGAACGCATCCAAGACCCACAAACCCACAAACAAACATACACTCTGTTTTATAGATATAGATGCAATGTTCAGTTTATATTCTATGCAACTTGCACGCGGGACTCTCAGAATGCCTTGCGTCCGCTCCCAATACCCAAGAGATAATGTAGACTATTTGGGATATATGGTCAACATGGCTGAATGGACACGAGCGCTGGCTCTTAAATTTCCGGTGTGCTGATGCCGAGGTAGTGGGGTCAATCCCAACATCAGTCAGCTGGACTAAAATGTTGACTTCTCGTCCTTGAATTCTTCATCATCATGAGCCAAGTCGGTAAGCACTGGCGGTCTTGTTTTATCATCTGGCACGATCACCAGAGCAGTGAATCAACTCCGTTTTCTTTTCCAGACCATGCCATGTGGCCATGTCATCCAGATATTTACTTCTTTGCCTTCCCCTTGTTCTTTTCCCCTCAATCTTGCCAGTTGTCATCAAGTTCTCTATTGTACTTCTTCTTATAAAGTATCCCCCCCCCCCCAAAAAAAAAAAAAAAAAAAAAAATGGTGACTCTCTAAGTCTAATTTCTCTAATCAGTTGGCGGTTTTTGTTTGCTTCTTGTAGGACTTGGTCATTGGTTTTTCTGTCTGTCCATGGTATTCTTTGCATTTTCCTTAGAAACCACATTTCTACAGCCATCAGATGTTTTTTCAGCTTGTCTGCTCATTGTCCACGCTTGACATTCATACAAAATTTCAGGTTCTATGTAGTACCTCAACACTCTTTATCTCGTAGCAATTGACATCTTTTTATTGGTTAGTATGTTTTTCATCTTGCAAAAGGCTATCTTCGCCATGGCGATTCTTGTTCTAATATCTTCGAAGCATCTCCCATCGGATTTTATGATTGTTCCGAAATAATTGTACTGATTTACTTGTTGACATGTCTTACTTTATCGTAAACCATTGTGTTTTCAATAGAGCAAAAATGTTCACTTCTATAGAACGCTCAGTTAATGTTCTCAGTAAACACACAGCATTTTACTGTACGACTGCCTTCTACGAATCTACATAGTTTTCCCCCACTTTAGGTTGTATTTTCTTCCTAATTCTTTCCACAATGATTCATAGCAAAATCTTCGTGATGTGACTCATTATAATAATTTTTCGATGTTGATCCTGATTTACTTTGGACTGCAATAGAAATATAACTATATAATTCAGGAGATAAATATCTCCAGTGTCATATATTGTGTTCAGCAGTCTGGTGACCTGGTCTATTCCATATTCTTCTAAAGCATTGATAGTTTCTGTTGTGATATTGTCTGGACCTAGGGTATTGTCAGTTTTCGTATGGTTAAGAGCATTCTGAACTTCCATCCTCAAAATCGATGGTCCTTCATTATTATTCAGACTATCACACTGTTCCTCTCGGGTGAGCATATCAAACACATCTTATATAGACGACTTTCAGCCATCTTCAACAACTGCACACACAAAAGTGAACAAATCAAACAGATAATTTATAGTAGGCTTCTACCCATCTTCAGAAACTGCTCATAAAATCGTTAAACTTGGTTTTGCTTACAGGTGGACAAACAGCTCCAGCACTTAAGAACAGAGACCGGAAGTGCAAAATTGATGATCATTAAAATGAGTTCCGTTTACAAGAGGGTGGTAGGGTAACGGATGCTAGAAGGTACGCGGGTGATGAGTGTTCTCAATAGAGCAGCGAAACCTCACACTTCGCCTTATGATTCATGTGCAGCTTACGAGATAGACCTGGACAGGGTTTCAGAAACCATATTTGTCACTTGATATTTATAGGTCAACGCGCGTTAGCTATTGCTCGATAGAGGATGAAGAGATTGTGACTCACCTGTATCGTCACGAGATTTGGAGATGGTGTGAACAACTCCCTTTCTCTATGGCTGTTCTGTTCTTTTGCAAAAAAATGTCACCAATATTGCAGAACAAGTTCGTAAGGTTTACCACAGCAGGAGTTTCTTCAACTTCTTCTGCGTTCATCCGGATTTTTTTTTTTCCGGATGTGACTGCGTTGTGCCTGTTTACAGCAGAGCTGCGTTCTTGCGCCGTTAGGCCGACACATCCGACTTCTGCGGGCATTTGTTGACCGGGTTAACCAGCAGGAGTTTAATAGCCTTTCTACAAACATGATGTTATTAACATAAAACAAGGGCATAGGCAACATTATGTTATCAACTTAAGACTAGGACACTGGCAACATTATGTTATCAACATCAGACTAGGACACTGAACACACTATGTTATCAAGATCAGACTGGGACACAAACAACATTAGACTATCTGCACCAGACTGCCAAACAGATAACATTAGGTTGTCAACATGAGACTGGCTTGGACATAGACAAGAAATGAGAAAAACGAACATTGAAATGACAGAAACATAGTAAACAACAAACAAAATAAAGGACTCTGTTCCAAGCCTTGAGTGGCTTGGGAATGTGATGCTACTTCGATGTGTGATGCGGTCAGTGTCACATAAACGTTTATTTCTTCCCATAATAATTCCTATCTGCCATTTAAGACCGGGTAGAAATGAGAGCCAGGTCATTTCACAAAAAAATAAATCTAATGTGGAAAGGAATTCGAACACATGACCACCGTGGCTGACATATGTATAAGCCACCAATAAGCTAATACAAGTCATTTTTACTTCCCAGAAACCAAATGTCTACAACCAATTCTAAATGTATCAAGAAGAGACCACATGAGGAACGTTAATATTAAGACGCATGTTGGGACAGTAATTATGTTGAAAACCGGAAATCAGATTGTTTGGTCAAGTATCCTGATTATCACAAGGCACTGACCCAAAATGAGTGTTACCTTCATGGATTCCATTCGCTCGTAGATTCGGATTGAGTAGAGGCAAACACAGTTTGCTTACAAATACAATGTTCTCAGTTCAGTTCCGGGTGGTATGTGGTTTTGGAGATGAGGTTCTAGAAATGATACCCCATGCAAAATTAGTGGTCAGTCTTCTTCTTCTTCTTCTTCGTTCATCCGGAGTTTTTTTCCGGATGTGATTGCGTTGTGCCTGTTTACAGCAGAGCTGCGTTCTTGCGCCGTTAGGCCGACACATCCGACTTCTGCGGGCATTTGTTGACCGGGTTAACCTTCCCGGGGGTTTCTTAGGACGTTTGACTCTCACTGTTGTGGTGTTATTCCCCCATCCTAGCTGGCCCATATAGAACAGCCAAAGATCCTAGTCAGCCCTCAAGGGAAGGCAGGGGCAGACCATGGGCATTCCCCGCCATCCAAGGAGGCTTCCATACTTGCAGAGCCGATACATAGCGCTCTGATACTGGGCTCACCCAAGGAATCGTCACGTCCTGCACATGGCTGCTTAGCCTCACTTCCGTATATTGGGCCTTCCGTTCACCATAGGCTGTTCTTCCGGAAACCAGAAGTATGCAGTCTGCAGATGACATCCACACAGTGAGCTTTCGATTCGGACTTTCCATGTAATGGATTTGCTATCCAAGCAATATTCCATTTCGTGCCACTAGGACACTTTTCCACCTTTTATGAAGCCCACACAGTGGGCTTTTGATTCGGACTTTCCACGTAATGGATTTGCTATCCAAGCAATATTCCATTTCATGCCACTAGGACACTTTTCCACCTTTTATGAAGCCCACACAATGGGCTTTTGATTCGGACTTTTCTCGAATGGATTTGCTATCCAAGCAATATTCCATTTCATGCTTCTGGGTCTTCATGCACCTTTAAATGTCAACCTGTATGTAGTTTAAGTAAGCTGCGGTCAACTTTAGCTTGTTGATATCTCCATAGAGCTTGTCCTCAAATGAAGCAGGTGTGGGCCAAAATATCTTTCTCTGTTCTGCATACGTTGGGCAATCCTGCAGCAAATGTTTTGCTGTCATTTTTCCAGTTCTACAATTACATTCATCGGTATCTCCTATCTTTAGTTTATTGAACAAGTGGTATTTCAGCCTGTTATGTCCTGTGCGGAGTCTGAAGATTGCTACTTGTTCTCTTCGGTTGAGTTTGTAATATGCATCATCCTTCTGATGGCCTGGATGCTCTGATTCCCATTTGGTTCTATAATTGCTTTTTATCAACCTCTTTGCCTCATTATAAGTGGTCAGTCTTGTTTCTTAGTGTCTTAAAGGGAAGATAGAAACAGAACAAGAGGTCTCCACGTCAAACAATGGAATGGTGGGAAACACAAAACTATAAATGCCACCATAACGGAAGCAACTATAACAATTCCGCCACTTGGTAAACCTGGGATGAAAAAGATGAAGAAGAAAGGGGGGGGGGGAGGCTAAGAGTGAGGATGAGAAGAAGAAGGAAGCAGAAGAAAATAATAACCGAATACACATGTAGCAAGGATAAATCAAACAAATAACATCTAGTAGCACATCTTCTTGTGCCATGCCCACAGGCGTGGGCGGTCATTCATTGCTCGCACCTGACACGATCACCAGATCTTGGATCAGATATACATTCTTGTACCAATTATTCCATGCACCAAAACCCTCTCACTAGTGGAACTGAACACTCGAGCTCTGTGTCTGCAGGCAAACACGTTCCCATCTACACCGGACACGGATCTATGGGAGAAGAGAAGCGAAGAATGTTTCCCGTAAAACAGTGGACTATCTACGTTATTTTTCATAGACCAGCCAGCGGACTTTCATATAGCTAATAATCAGCTGACGTGTGATATACTGTACATGGGGAAGATAAATTGCCCTGGATTTCAGGGAGCATAACTGAGGGGTTAGTCACGGGCAAATAACGATGAGCAAACGACATGTGTTTGTTTTTGGGAGTTATCTTGAGTGGTCGACGCGGTACGGCAGCATGGGCGATACCAGGTTCTGCTGTCTATGATGCCTGATAAGACAGCCAGACGAGGGGAAGATTCGGCTTCGGTTTAGATGCGCGCGGTGAAAACATTTTAGAGGCCGGGAAAAAAATATGATGACAAAATGTTGTTTATTAATAGACGTTAATTAATCTGCCGCTCAAAGTGTTCGTCCACCATCAAAACCAGAAACCTTTTACCAAACCATAGTTTACCAACGTACCCAAGTATATACCTGTATAGTAAGTACGTAACCGGCTCTGTAGCAAAAGGGTCGCTTATAAAGTCGCTTGAAAGTCGACAGGGTCGACTGCGCTTTGCACCGGGTGTTTATGCCATATGGCTCAGCCTCTTTCCGCAGCGAACTGCCGAAAACGACGGTCAAAGCACGAACTCCGTAGCTCCAGTGACGATCATCAGGAGTCTCTGAAAAAATGCACCCATGAACGGAAGGACGCGGCCCGGAAACGAACCCACAACGTTCGGAGCCGTGCGTTCGAAACATAGCTGCGGGCGATGTGGAAGCAGACCGACTTGCGTTGCCATACAAAGGTAGGATTGCCTGTCGTTGATGGACATGTCAATCAGCTGAAGTTTAATATTAACATTTTAACAACAATTGTCCGGAAGAAGTTTCCTGCTTTGTGTCTGTGATGTGTTATTTTGTACGTCTGAATACAATGGAGAAATAAGTAGCCAATCGGTACTTCTCTTAGCTGGCGACGAGCCCAGGCGTCGAACGCTCGTCCGACCTTGCTCACGACATTATAAGCGCAGCTCCCTATCAACTTATTTAACACGCCCGCTAAATTTATTGTTGAGTTTATTTGGCTGAAATCTAAAAGCATACTACCAAGAATTGCCCATGCTACCACACCCCAAGGATGCACGCCACAGATTACGCGTTGAGATAACGGATCTACATCGCTGTCAGAAACTGAACTACTGTAAGACACACACGGATACGAATCCCACAGCACAGCTTGATGGTTTCACACGCCTGCCGAAGTCACTGGACACGGAAGGAATGCTACATTGTCATATAAACATACGAACACAATGTTTTCCTTTCGTGTATTTGAACTGTAAAATAAAATTTATTGTGAGAGTATTTGTGTTGTATAATTCAAATTGAGGGATCGATCTCTTTGCTATAGTTTATTTTAAAAACAAATTAATGTTCGCTCGTTTTCAACTTAAGTGTAGTACACGTACGAGCTATAAATTCATAGGCAAAGTTTGGATATTGCAGGAAATAAACGGTCACCCTAGAATTGCCTGCTTACTAGGGAAGGGGCAGGGGATGTCCCTCAGGAGTCCATACGCCTTGCGCCGCCCCGCCCGCATACCTCAGAGTAGCTGCAGACACAGATCATCCGTTGCATGAGGCGCTGGACATAGTTAAGGGTCAGAGACTGATAAGAGGGAAACCATGGATGGCTCAGGCGGAGGATACGATCAGACAGGTATGCCCCTTGGAGAACATCAGGCGAGGAGAGGAGTGGGTCAGAGTGCCAGCCGTGCAGTCAGACTTGTGCAGAGTTGTAATAACATTGAGCCGGGAGTGCAGGGAGTGGCCAGCAGGGGCCACGGAAGTGGAAATTCAGCAACTAATTCAGGAACATTCTCGCCCGGGTGATGTGATTATCTACACGGATGGGTCAGTGTTGAGATGTAGGAGAAGTGCCTGGGGGTTCTTGGCAAAAACTAATGGTCGGCGTTTGGTGCAGGAGAGCCTGGCGTATGATGACACTACATCTAGCTTAAGAATGGAGGTGGAGGCGGTAAGTGCAGCTTTCCGCTGGATAGAAAACACGATACATACACACATTGTGATTGTAACTGACTCAGAAAGCATGCTGAGAAGGGTGAGAACAGGCAAGCTTCGTGCGGAGTGGCTTGCTTCGCTTCGGAGGTCACGGGTAGCAAGCATCACCTGGATCTTTTCTCCTGGGCATGCCGGTGTGCTGGGGAATGAACAGGCGGACAGATTGGCTGGCTTGGCAAAACTTGGTGGAGTATTGATGCATGACAAGGCAGACGTGGTTGCGGCCTTGTGGGAGCACGTGTACACCTCGGAGGAGCAGATGGATCACCATAGTCTGGTAAGAATGAGACAGCGAGGTGTGATGAGGGGATCTGGCCAACGCTCGACGCTCAGAGGAAAGGCGAGACGGACATATAATCAGATTGCTACTGGAACTATTAGTGTTGGAACTCTTCGCTGGCTGCTGGGGATGGGGACGGAGCGCTTATGGGAATGTCCCGAATGCTGTGATGTCGGTTCCTAAATCAATCAATCAATCAATCAATCACGCACGAGCTACTGTTACTATAGTGCATTCACATTTGTTTGCCTCGATATAAAAATCCATATCTCAGTAACCAACTGAGGGAAAACTATGAGATTTAGTATATAACTAAAGTGAGAGTGCCTTAATCAAATCCGTCACGTCGGCCTCTATATGTTGTGTGACTTCTGCAGTATGCACATTACAAGATGCAGTTAAATATAAAAGGCAATACAATATGCAATCCATTATTTGTGTCTTCATTATTCAAATGTCTAAACATGCGTATGTCGTTCATGAAGACAAACACATATCTCTTTATCCACTTAAAAACAAACTCGTTGCAAACCTACTAACGAACAATTGCATCTGTCTCATTAATGTCAATCCAGAAAACTGATTCATACAATTGGTACCCCCTCTTTATTTGATAAGGTGAAAATGGGCAAGACGGACCATATAAACCATATAGATGATTGCCTGCGAAAACACATACTTAACCCTGAAGAAAATATACTACGATTCTGTGGGGAACCGAATACAAATAATATATTTTACGTCACACAGACAGCTGTATCACAACACACCTACACCCCCCCCCCCCCCACCACACACACATAGACCTACACACGCGAGAAGACATATACGTTCGTACACAAGTACACGTGTACACATGTGTACATGCGTACACCCGCATGTACATATTCAGTAAGTACGCATATGTACATATGTCTACTGTAAACATAATCGGTAAAACAAGCTAAGTCCCGGGAATGTTAACTCGGTCACCAAACGCCCGCAGAAGTCGGATGTGTCGGCCTAAAGGCGCAGTATGGCAGCACCGCTGTAAACAGCCACAACGCAATCACATCCGCAAAAAAAGACTCCGGATGAACACAGAAGAAGAAGAAGAAGAAGAAGAAGAAGAAGAAGAAGAAGAAGAAGAAGAAGAAGAAGAAGAAGAAGAAGAAGAAGAAACACGCTATATGTAAAGCACTGCATAGTAAGTACACGTGATTATCAATAAGCAACGCGCTTTATATTTATAACAAACACTTCATAAAAATATTTGAATGCAAAACTAAGCTCTCATAAAGGAAGGCACATAAACACAATTCTCATTAAATGAACACACATATGCACAATTCGCATACAGGAACACACATATGCACAATTCTCACAAAGAAACACACATAAACAATAAAGGAACATACGTAAACACACTTCTTATAAAGGTATACCCATAAACACTGTTCTCATAAAGGAAATCATATAAAGACAGTTCTTAATAAAGGAACACACATATACACAATTCTCATAAAAGAACGCACATAAACACAATTCTCATCAAGAAACACACATGTACATAATTTTCATAGAAGAGCACACACAAACACAATTCTCATGAAGGAACACCCATAAACACAATTCTCATCAAGGCACACACATAAACACAATTCTCATGAAGGAATACAATTCTCATCAAGTCACACACATAAACACAATTCTCACGAAGGAACACCCATAAACACAATTCTCATCAAGGCACACACTTAAACACCATTCTCATTAAGGCACACACGTAAACACAATTCTCATCAAGGAACACACATAAAAACAATTCTCATCAAGGAACACACATAAACACAATTCCCATCAAGGAACAAACACCAATACAATTCTCATAAATGAACAAACATTAACAAAATTCTCATAAATGAACACACATAACCACTATTCTTATAAAGAAACAAATATAAACATAAAATAACACACATAACACAATTCTCATCAAGGGACACACATAAACCAAATTCTCATCAAGGAACACACATAAACACAATTCCCATCAAGGAACACACTTCTCGTAGACACACCCGAGCTCTAGCCAGTGTATCACAGACAAGCAGGGCAGACAGGATCAGGCGATGACAGACACAACTCAACAGGCTGGAGGCACGTCCATCCGCTGATAGTGAGCAAGTATTAAAGTTGATTAGCGATACGTGGTAAAACAGGGGCAACTGGGAGAATGTGCCATACCCGAGTTTCTTTTCTTTTTATCTTTGCTGAAGAATAGTGGGGCACAGCATAGTGGTCTGTGCTTATCTATACATTAATACTGGGCTCCAAGAGTGGTAGGCTTTTATTGTATCTTTTCCGTACAATAGAACTCTGGGCGGACTCAGTTTGATAAAATTGGTACCGGTTATGTTTAATAATTGTATGGAAAGGAATAGCGACGAGGAAGGTAACTGTTCACCCCATCTGACTATGTAACACAGGTGGGATTATTGGCGCTTAGGTGACAGCGTCCTCATCTGACTCGTGCATATCTGGGTCGTTTTATGGTCTGTGCTGTATACATTTTTCAAACTATGTGCTTTAGAACGGAGTTTCTTGATAAAGAAATAGCTAAAATTGGTGGTTGAAAATTTTTTAATAAGTTACTTGCATATCATGTGCAGGACGTTGCATTAGACCCCATCATGTTTTGGCTTTTCTTGATGTCTAGGCAAGTTTACGTTCAGTAGTTTGTCATTGCTTTCTGAACGACTAGCACCCATAACATTTCATTAAATACCAACGTAAGGCGGTCTTCTGCCAAATCAGCTACAGCTCGCAGGTATATGGGATTACGAACTGCGTCCGTAACACCATCGCCACGGAGCGGGATTGTTGAAACATTACTAACACACATATAATTCCAACCACTCCGTATGGACTGTGCTGAATCATGTCCGCTGACCTCACAATGTGACTCTCAGTACATGTAACGTGTTAGTAGTAAATATGTGCTGTGCCGAATCATGTTCGCTTACATCACAATGTGATTCTCGGCAATGTAAAGTTTTAGTGGCAAGTATGTATTTGTTGAATCATTTCTAGTCACATCTCAATGTGACTCTCGGTAATGTAAAGTTTTAGTAGCAAGTATCTATATGTTGAACCATGCCCGCTTACATCACCATGTGCTTCTCGGCTGCATAGAACTGTGTGCTTTGTTTTCATTTACGGGCCATCCCACAGAACTGTGTGACTTACTTATTGTTTCGTCCTCGTAACTTTTTCTACCCAGCTATGCACCACTTTACGGGACAAACATTTGTCAGCATAAACACTGACAACTCACCTTGGCGGGAGACATTTGGCGAATGACGCCGAAGTTGAATGTGAAATGAAAACGTGGTTTAGAAAACAGAGCACGCACTTCTACACATCAGGTTTGGGAGGACTGATAAAACGATAGGATAAGTGCATCAATGTTGGTGGAAATTATGTTGAGAAATAAAGGGATAATGTATGTATAAAAGTAAACTGGTTTCAAATTGTTATCATATTTAGTTATTTTTCTACAGCACTTTGTGACTTACTTATTAACTTACCCTTGTCGATTCCTCAGTTTGGCTTTCCAGGGAACTGTCAGCCTTCTTGTGTAACACTACTCACTGAGCCCTCAGTGGATTGGGTGTCTTTCTTATTAATTGTCCGGTGCTGTGGCTTAGAGGCAGTGAAAGCGTTTCGCAATTCCCCGACACACCGAGTTCAGGATTAGAAATCAACTGCGAGTGATTTGGAAGAAGAGCGTTTTGCGCTGATTTCGATAGAAAGAGCTTAGATCATTCAGAAAGCTGGGCAAACTACTGAGCTGAAAAAATTGCCTAGTAAATCAAAAACAGCCTTAAATGCAGGGATTGATTGACACGTCCTGTAAAGGACAGACAACAAACTTTCTAACTGTCCAGGCTTTACAACCACATGCTTAAATTGGTTTATAACAACTTATATTATTCTTATAAAGTCAACTCCTTTTGTAGAGTAATTTATGTGGATTCCGTTTCTGGAGCTTTCTGTCAAAACCAAGATAACTATGCCAACTCGGCAGATCATGATGTGAAAGGTCAATACTGATGGAGGACACAAGCACTGAGAGAACAAAGAGATACGAAAACGTTTATACAAGCAGAAATGTTCCTCAGCTTGCCAGGCCACCCTATGAAGAACAGTTTGAAAACTTAACTATGGGGCGGTTGAAAAGAAGCAGTGTTATCCATTAGGCCAAACGACTCTGTAGAGAAACTACCCATCTGCCTACTGTGGTATCCCCATGAAAACTATTCCAGAGCGAACTGCATGGAAAGATGAGCATAGACTATCATTACAAATCCAGACAAAAGTGAGAGGAATATTTGACAAGGAAGAACAGAACAGTGTACTGCGCAGAACTGCCACTCTCAATTTCCTTGATGAAGAATACCCACAGGACCTCTGGATCCGAGTCTACACAGATGGGTCACAAAATGCTGTTCGAAATGGAGGAGCAGGAGTGTACATAGAATACCCAAATAGTACTAGGGACACAACTAGAGTAACGACAGGAAATTACTGCCATATCATTGATGCTGAAATTGAGGCAATCAAGATAGCAACAGAGAAATTACTAAATACTAGTCAATGTACACAACCTGTGGTACTACTGGCAGATGCAAAATCAGTATTCAAGGCGCTCCTGTCTGTGAAATTGCCAGTACAAAGGACACTATTTTCTGAACTTAGCAGTCAGTATAAGGTGGATATACCATACAATGGATACCATCGCACTGTGGAATACCTCGAAACGATAGAGCTGATCGATTGCCTAAGGAGGGAGCAAAAGAAGAACAGCCTGGTGTGTCCGTTACATACTACCAAAAGAAAATAATGATCAAATCAGCCAGAAAGCCACCAAAACCTGCAGAACAAGTCATTATACTGCGCCTCAGAACAGGACACAATAGATTACGCAACCGCATGTATACAAAATTCAAGATTGGTGAATCAGCCATGTGCACATGTGGGTTGGCGTCGCAGACAGCAGAGCACACACTCAAAGACTGCCCAAAATACAACATATCTAGGCAAACCATCTTGTCGAGAAAGACAACACTGGAAGATAAACTCTATAGACCGCAGAGTGAATTAAAAAAGACAGTTAAATGCATACAGTGCTTCGCCCTCTACCATATAAAAAAATCTATCCACAAAAAAAAAAAAAAAAAGCTGCAGGCAATTTGGTAGCAGACGCCTTGCGTTGGTTTTTATAAATTGGTATTAGTGCTGGTCATTCAGAAGGCAATGGCAAACTACTGAAGTAATGTTGTCAAGAAATCACAAACAGCCAACACATGTTGGGATTGACTGCGACAGCCTGTGAATGATATACAACTTATTTAAACCCGTTGCCGTGAAGTTGGATCCTCGACTAACTAACTAACTAACTAACTAACTAACTAACTAACTAACTAACTAACTAACTAACTAACTAACTAACTAACTAACTAACTAACTAACTAACTAACTAACTAACTAACTAACTAACTAACTACCGAACGAACTAACTAACTAACTAACTAACTAACTAACTAACGAACTAACGAACGAACGAACGAACGAACGAACGAATGAACTAACTAACTAACTAACGAACGAACGAACGAACGAACTAACTAACTAACTAACTAACTAACTAACTAACTACCTACCTACCTACCTACCTAACTAACGAACGAACGAACGAACGAACGAACTAACTAACTAACTAACTAACTAACTAACTAACTAACTAACTAACTAACTAACTAACGATCTAACTAACTAACTAACTAACTAACTAACTAACTAACTAACTAATTAACTAACTAACTAAAACCTACAAAAAGAAAATGTTTAAAATATACGTGGAGAGGAGATGGTCACCGCTAAACTTCTTGCTTCTGGAAAAAAAAAACACATTATGGTCGATTCTTTGCTATAAGTGTTGATCAAGGCACACAGACGACCCGAGATGATTAAAGCACAGCGAAAGTTTCTCTTCCACTTGTTGAGGAGTAATTGACACACGGTGCTAACCCCATTTTGTTATAGACCAATCGGTACTCGACGGATTAATGTGGCCGACAGAACACCGGCCGTCTTGACTTCCCAGAACATTTCCTGGTACACAATTTAGGCTGAGTCGTGGGAGTCCGGGTCAATTTTCAGAAATACGCCACAAGAGGCCTCGAACACCTGCCCACCAAGCAGGCAGGTAAACACGGTAGCCACGGGGTTACCAATCTCCCACCCAAGACTGAATTACGGGTTATTGGATAAAGGTTTTGATATTTGTAACTGTGTACTGAGCGTAAGAAATCTACATTAGTGTAGCGGGTAGTATCTTTGCTTGCCTGTCCGGTGATAATGCGTTTATATCCCCAGTGGTGCAAGGATGAGATGGCGAAACATGACCGCCCTCGCTTATCAGCATGGCACATGATGAATGCATGATGCAAGGATGTTGGTTTACGGACCGGTATCCTCAGTTCACTCATCCTAAGGAATAACAATAAAGTTTAACAGGCAAGAGTCATTGCACCGAGTTTTATCTCATACGACTGTCTCTTTCAGTAGGGTATTCTGCCGAAAGAGTAGCACCAGCGACGACCCCCATGAGTTTCCAAGAAAATTGCACTCTTGAACAGAACGACGTAGTTCGGAATCGAACCCAATACCTTCGGAACACAAGGCAAACTGAGTAATGGCTCCCTCGTCCTGAGAAATAGGTACTTAGAAATGACATGGGAAGCAAATGAGATTTTAACCTCATCATCCATCGAGTGTGATAGATCTAAAATATTGGACTGCGTAATACTGTAAATCACAAACATCTTAAAGGGGCTGAGGTCGATTGCTATGTCTTGCGACGAACGTGTAATTTTTAAGCATCATTCACGTAATACGAGTTATGGCACGAAAAGAGGTCCTTTTAGTTAACTTTTATACATAACCAAAGTTACATAGCTGTCCTACATAGCAGGTTGTACAAGTTGAAACTTGAAAGAGAGTCAGACACTTTGAGTAAACACCCCTGGCTGCAGACAGGGAGGACACGAACTTAAAACTCTTCGTCTAGACACCAGCAGGATTTATCATCCTTCACTTGGGAGGCTCGAGAAAAGGGAACACGGATTTTGCCTTTTAGACGTCACCACAATTTCAAAGGACTTCAAAGAGTGAATTGAAAAATACAAGCCACTTAGGTAGAATTTATGATTTAATTTCCCGTCATTCTGTGCTCTCCTAGTATAGTTGTTAAGTTGTTACCAAGCGGGGAAATTTATGGTGCGATCCGTCTGATAAAATATCCGAAAATAAAATCAAGTTTCCTATATCGAATATTCCGTTTAAAAGTTACTTGGCCTTGTTTGCTGTCCGACGTGACGACTGTTGTGTTGTCATATAGTTGATTTAGTTAAAGTATCTGTTCAGAAAAGCCTATCATCGTAAATATAAGTTTGTTTCATAATGTTCACACACTCACTCACTCACACATACACACACACACACACACACATGCACGCACGCACGCACGAACACACACACTCACACACGCACGCACGCACGAACACACACACGCACACGAAGAGAGAGAGAGAGAGAGAGAGAGAGAGAGAGAGAGAGAGAGAGAGAGAGAGAGAGAGAAAGAACAAACAATCTTTATTATCAAAGGGTTAAGAATTGGGAACGCAGACCCGTCTAACAGTCTGCCTTCTATCACTCTCTTTCATACATTATTTCATCCACATTCGAGGCTAGCTGAGAACAACAACAATATAAAAGATATGCATTATAAAGAGAGAGATAGAGAGATTGGTTTTGTGAAAGAACGTAGTTTGTGGTTATTCCCCTTCATAAGGCCGTAAGCCAATATTCACGGCCCCCGGTCTACACCCTACCCCCCTCGAACACCCACCCTGTAGTCGAGGAAACGTATGGCAAGCACATGGCCTGCCTGCCCGTTGATCGAATGTTCGAATCCCCTCCTCTCTCTGAAGTGGTCGAGGAGCTTGTGTATTCTAATGACACCTAAGAGTTATGCCGACGGTAGCGCACCAACTGGTAGCATCGCCCAAGTGGGTCAGGTCAAGGGAGGGTAGAGGACGAAGAGAGACACATCTGCTAAACCATCAAGCCATTGCTCTCTTTGGACGATAATCACCTTCAAATTAATATCCTTTTTGTGGCTGACTCAGTCTTAGGATTATTAATCTGAGCCAGGGATAGACCCTAATATAACTTCGATTCTGAGGTTGAACGTGGTAGGGTAACGGTATAATCGAATCGAATTCGAATAAAACACAGGCTAAGGAAGTCAAACCCCAAACAAAGTGCTTGTCGAAGTCGATGTACTGAACCACAAGCTTGACGGAACAGTCCAGCGCAACTCACTTGATGATGATGAAACCCTTTCGAGGAGGAGACTGATTTTACTTACTTGAGCTCCCGGGTCAACCCATCATTTAAAAAGTACCAGGAAATTCCATAGAAAGTAAATGAGACCGGTATGGTCTTGACCATATCAAAAATCGATCACCGGATGGTTTACAAGTATGGCCTGATGGCGTGACAATGGAGATCTTTAAGTTTATGTTTACAAATATTTACCATGGAATGTCTTCTTCCTTACTTTGACACAACAGTTTACCCTTCTTCCCAAAAGAGTTTCTATAGTGCGTTCATAAATGTTTGGCCCCTAATAAAAATCCATAACTCAGTAACCAACTTAGGTAAAATGATGAGATTGAGCATACGATCATATCATTTTGTACACCCAACCAACAAAGATTTGTTCTGGAATTGTACAGCAGATCTCAGTGTTTGTTTATATGCGGTATATAATTTACACGCCGGTCTCTCTGGTCGAGGGGTTACATGACTTTCTCCGTAATCCCGTTTATCCACGCAGGGTAACGCAGCGCGCGAGAATTGGAAGTGGCTCTACCCGCGTTGGTGACTTGCGGGATAATTGAGCCGGCCGCTCAGAAAGCAATGGCAAACTATTAAGCGTAATCTTGCCAAGAAATCAACAATCAGCTGACAGATGCTGATGTTGACAGCGATGTCCTGTAAAGGATATGCGAAATAATATATATTATATATATAATTTACGTGTCAGAGATGTAGTGCATATTATGAAATGTATTACATCTTTACATGGAAACATCAGTGTTCAATAAAGAATATTCTCCGTGGTTCACGGAAATTTCCTTATGAGAAGCAAGTCACATAGTGGAATATGGATATGCGTTGCGTGGTTACCTGAATCGACGTGCATTACTGTAAAAACAAGTTTGTTAGCGTGAATTCAATACATTGTCACCAAAACATAACAGAGACATCGCCACCTTCCGTGATTTCAGTTGCTTTTGGTCCTATCAAAGGCGTATTTCTTGGGTGGAAGTAAATATAAGACGACAGGAAACATTGCATAACAATGCAACAGATACTTAATAAATAAATAAATAAATAAATAAATAAATAAATAAATAAATAAATAAATAAATAAAATAATATAAAATAAAAACACCTGAATCAGGGCAAACGTTTGTGAACGCACAATAGCAGCAACTTTAATGGCGTTCGACTCGGGAGTCCGGTTCAATTAAAAAATAAATACCCATGGGCCTGGAAGAGGATTTGAACTCAAGACCGCTGGAAACTGAAAAGTGCAGCCTATCCGCAGACAACATTTCAAAATGTGGAAACCTCACAAATGTATAGGTATAGTGTATGTGAATCTGCTTTAAACACGTTTGAATTCTCGTTGGTAAAACAGAGCTTGTGCACTGTACTGGGATTATCCTTGCGTGGTGTATGAGAGGTTGGAGGACTTATAGAAATATCCATGTTCAAAGAAAGTGATGATGATGATGATGATGATGATGATGATGATGATGATGATGATGATGATGATGATGATGATCATCATCATCATCATCATCATCATCATCATCATCAAGTGCCATGCCAGCTGGCGTATGCGCTCATGTCTCTCCACATATCTCTGTCTTTGGTGTTCTTTATCAACTCTGCTGCTGATATTCCTCCATGCCACCGTCGCAATCCATCCAGCATAATTTCTCTTGGTCTGCCTCTGCCTCTCTTCCCCACAATCTTTCCAGTTGTCACGATATTCTCCAATGCCTTTCTTGTCATCACATGGCCGAAGAAAGCCGTTTGTTTCTTTATTATTGTTGTACGTAACGTTATAGTTTCATTAGTCTCTTTCAGGCAATCGTTGTTGGTTACTTTCGCAGTCCAAGGCATTCACAACATTCGTCTCAGGAACCACATTTCTGTTGCTTCCAAGTTCTTTCTAATTTGTTTATTTACATTCCAAGATTAACTGCCATACAGCAAAACAGGTCCTATATAGGATTTCAGCACTCTATTTCGTAAATTCAATTATAGTGACTTATTGCATAAGAAACTCTTCATTTTCTTCAATGAAGCTTTTGTTTTACCTATTCAGCTTTCAATTTTTGTTGTGCGCCTCTCGTGTGATGTTATGAACGCCTCTAGGTATTTAAAATTACCCACTTGGTTAAGAATTTTCCCTTATATTCATTCTTTGCACTCTCTGTTACTACAATGTCCAACAATTGTTGTAGATCTTTTGCATTATCCGCCACCAATACTGTGTCATCTACATAGCGTATATTGATTATAACCTCGATGAATATTCCCGGCTTCTCATTGATCTCTCTCATTATTACTTCGCTATAGAGGGAGAAGAGATCCGGTGACAAAACACACCCCTGTCGTACTCCTAGCTTTATTTGTTCATAATTTCCCCTTTTTAATTGCTGATACTTGGTTCCAGTAAATAGTCTTTATTATTCTGAGATCTTTCCTATCAATGTTGATATCTTCCAACATTTTAATTAGTTCACCATGTTTTACTTTATCAAATGCCTTGGTATAATCTATGAAGTACAAATATATGTCTTTTTGTGCCTATATTGATCTTTCTATTGGTGTCCGTAATGTATATTTTGCATTGTTTGCACTCTTTCCTTCCACAACTCCACACTTTCTTCACCAATTTCCATTTTTATTATATTTCTTATCTTTCTCCTTATAATTCTGAGTAAACGCCTAGTGACATGGTGTATGAGGTTAATCGTACGAAAGTCTTTGCATTCAACTGCTTCTGATCTTTTTGATATAGCAATAAATACAGATTTCAGCATATCACTTGGTAAATATCCACTGCTGTAAATATCATTCAATATTTTGGTTAATATATCTCCTCCGAATTCTCCCAATACTTCTAATTCTGTTATTGTGATTCCATTTGGCCCAGCTGTTTTTCCTTTCTTCATATATTTAACAGCGTCAGCGACTTCTCCTTTTAGAATAGGTGGGCCTTCTAAGTTACCTTTGTATAAACACCAGTGTCTTGTTTACTTCACTCAGTGGTCCATAAAGTTTATCTACAACTGTTGTTTCTATAGGTCAAAGGTTTGCCTAGATTTGGGCAGCCTTGGAGTATGTGATCTGTCGTCTACGCCGCCAATCCACATGTGCGCATGTCTGGCTTGCAATGTATCAATCCTTGAATATTTCACTACGTCCGGGCATACAAGTTGTACATCTAAGTAAAGTAAACCATGCTAATCGCGTATTGGGCATATGGTGCTAAACCCATATTTCAATATATTAGTCGGCACTAAAAGATAAAGCGATCAATAGCAAGCCTCCTTTACTTCCCAAGAATTTTCCGGATACCCATGTTTGGCTGGAAGCTCAAGTCAATTCTGAAAATCCGTTTCGACGCAAACACAAACCCGTTACCATTGGACCGACAAGCAAACCTCTAGCGACTACGAAACCGCGGCTTCCTCATACATCTTTAAAATTGTACGATCTTTGCAGGGTGTTGCCATCAACCCCAAATTGATTTTCTATGCAATATTACGTTCAATAGTTTGTACATCTAATTTCAGGTAATTCGGCGGGCAAAGAAAGTCAAGAAAGTGGACTCTTTGGAAAACCAATTGTCAATTACAGCAACACAAAAACCTTTTGTAAGGAAATACAACACGGACTACCAGTTGGCCCACTTTTCCGGCAGCTTGCAGTGATGGTCACTTCCACTTTATTCACAGTGTCCATGAAGCTGATTAGAAGCAGACATGTTCAAACGAGATCGCAGCAGGGAACAACCCGCTGTCCAAACCCTGCACTGACCCCCGATGTGCCGCCTGTCACTTGGATTTGTCTGAAGAAGCAACAAGACTGACCTGGTCGGCTCACGGGATGCGTAATATCATTGTTCAACGGCGGCTTCCATGCTGCAATCAGAGGCCACAATTACCTAGTCCCCATAGAGTAAATGAATTCTCTGATGATTCATTTTAACCACAAAACAGCTAATTTGTACACATCGTTGAGCGCAGCAGGAAGGGCTAATGACCCACAGTGGTCTGAACAGACACTTTCAATCAACATGTACATTCAAACAGTTTCGTTACCAAACAGGAGTATAGTTACAATCATCTCACCGCCACCGACATCATCATCGCCATAATGTGGCTTGTCCTGTGTATAATTAATTCCCCCCACAAGTCTTCTACATATCCATATATCATAAACCAGATGTCAGGCCCTAGTT